>JAIFZK010000021.1:8047500-8437500 GCA_027481765.1 Tenualosa thibaudeaui | reverse complement strand
CTCAGGCATCAGTGCGTGTGACCTGGTGGCATGGAGCTATCCAGCTGTGCCCCTCATACCCGCACATCCTCAACCATGATTGAACAGCACAGTCAAATACCCATCCATGCTGTGCAGCAATGTTTGTCGCAATGTTTGGAGTCATGGTCATGGGTCAAGCCAATGTATTTAGGTCTGTTCAGACATCTGTGTCACTCATTACTATGCAGTCAATAAGGTCTCATTTGATTGGTACCTTCACATACGGTATCAACAAAAAAGAGAGAGTGCAAATAGCACCAAAGTTTCATTTCTTCTGTTCATAATTAGTAGATGTAAAAGAATTTCACGACTCATATTTTTATTTTAAATATTTTTCATGTTGCTTTTCCCCTTCTGCCCATCTGTTGGTGTTTTTGAATTGGCAAGGATGCCATCATGTGGTAATATTGTAACATAGCAGCCAAAAGGTCAGGTGCTTGCTTTATATTAGATATATTGGAGAAAGCACTTGGAAACATCTGAATTGGGCTTTTGGGAATATGTTTGTATTTTGTGGCGGATATGTTGGTGTTTCCTGTCAGCTTTTGTCCAGTGTAACATACAATAACAAACGACACATTACCATGAAAATAAAATCATCTGACAGACAGATGAAGTTGACTGACACACACACAACAGGGATAACAGAAACCATCACAGATGTGCCGTGGTATCACAGACGTTCTGTGACATTTTTACAGATGTTGCCTAGATGACAGATGTATGGGAGCATTTGTGTCAACTTGTTTGTCTTTTTTCATCACTGCGTTTCATTTTCAGGAGTCATATTATTTAAGGCTTTGTGTCATGTCTGATTTTATCTTAACTATAATTGATGATCAGTCCTCTTTTTTTTGTTTTGTTTTCTCAGGTGGCTGAATTGCACCTTTTCTTTACCTGAGCGTGGTGTTGAGAGGCCTCATCCTGGTGTGAGATCCGTAACCCCAGTAGTAAGGGAATTTTGTCCTGTGTTTGACTGGAATCACCAGAGGACAAACAAGTGCCCCCTACAGGTGAGCTGCATGAATTTTACATGAAGTACATGAATGAATGAAAGAATGAATGAATGTGGGTTTGCCAGAACCATGCAGCCCATCGAGCAGGTCAGTTCAGTCCTACCAGGCAGCAGGAACCTGTGTGGAACAGGGCTGCAACTATCAATATTTTTGGAATTGAGTATTCTGTTGATTTGATTTTTCCATTGATTAATCAAGTAATTGGATAAAACATACTTTTGTATTTTTAAACAGCATCATATGTGTTATGCCACGTGAAAGGCCTGTTAAAACGACCAAGCAACTGGCTATAATCCCTAATCAAAAAGGTTTGCCTATTATTTAAACTCCAACACTCCAATTGTTGGATGAAAGCTCAAAACCTTTGATTTACTGGGTTCTAATTTAAAACTATGAAACTCAACTTAAAGGCCAATAAAGGCCATTTGTCCTTAGTTTTATCTTTTAAAAGGAAAGAGTTGTATCTCATCTGAGAATAAAGAATAAATGCATGTGCACAATGGGGAGAAACAGATAGCGTGCGTCTGTGCGCGGGAAGGAGAGAGGCAGATGAGGAGCGTACGACATGAGATCTTGATAGGCTACTTAACGTCATGCTTAGTCATTACTATACACTCAAAACACCGTGTTCTAACTGCAATCGCCGCGACTGAGTGTTAGCGGCAAAATTATTTTGATTAGGCTTACTTTATTTTCAGTTGGAATATCCTAAATGAATGCGAGGTGACGCATTGCTGCGCGACACGATGCTGTGCGACTTTTTTGCAGAATTTTTGTCCGTTTCTATTTCTGTCGCTCACGTCGCATTGTTCGGTTAGTTTGAATGGAGAATATCTCCGAATAGAATAACATAGGCTATTTAACGGACCCAATGTAGACTATGAACAATGCTACACGACAACCTGACGCTCGCTTGCAGTTAGGACACGGCGTTACAGGCCGCAAATAATCACAAATACCGTAACAAGCGCTAGTTTTCAAATTAGTTAACAAACCTAAATTGGCTAGCTCCAACTTCTGCACAACTCTGAAGCTCCACTCGGTGAACTGCAGTTGACGTGTAGATGCTTTCTGTACAGGTAGTTGGCGCACTGACGTTATTTAATGGTAGGCCATGTCCTTTTTACAGTGTAACATATACACTGCGCGACGTTGTAGACCCACTCCTCGCGAAACATTAAATGTAGCCTACACATTTTATAGGCCACCTTTTACGCGTTTTCCGACATCGCCATAAACCGTAAAAGAAACTATGCATTCGTTGAATTCGCTTCAATAATAACACTCCGAAGCTTATTAGCCTACGAAACGCGAGTGATATAGCAGATAGCCGACTATTTAAAAAGATTGTTGATAGGAATTTACCTCGAACAGTTTTTGTAATCGAATTATTCGAGTTACTCCACTATATATTTCAGCCCAGTCTGGAATTACACTGAAAAACTCTCTTTAAGTATAAGACATCTGCGGAGGGTGTCCTGCAGTTTGTAGTACCGGTAATCTAAATTGATTTGGTTCATCACTCAAACGTACTCACTCACACACATACGTACGTAAACGCAATAGGTGTGCATAGCCAGTGAGTATGGGATGATAGTGATGCTTTTGTGTATCCGCTTGGGGGTGCTGCAGCATCAGATATGTACTGACGTCCTGTAACGGCTGACCTGGATAAGGAGTCTTGTGATTTTGTTTTGCTATGAAAATGAAGCCAAAAGGTTGGTTTAGGGTAAAAATGCGTTATACTGCTTTTTTCAGCAATTAGAGAAAAACAGCTCTATCAGTTTTTAACAAAGGTAAAGGCTTTTTATATTTTTGGATAAGAAGAGTGCCTTGGATTTCGCATTCCCAACCCAAAAAAGCACTTTCAACACATCTTTACCTGAAATTCCTGAGCACTTCTACTTCTCTTATTTATGAAGACAGTTTGATGTATCTTTGTTTTATAACTAAGTCCAGATGCAAAACCCTGTAAGTCCATTTGTGATGAATTTCTAGAAATATATTTATATCCAAGTCCAATTGTATTATTTTGGCTTGATTTGTTTTTACTTGATAGTAAGATTCAAATTGCAGAGATTACATGGAAATTATTATGAAAATAACAGAATTTTAGCATATTTCTGAAAATGGATTAGAGGGTTTTGCATCTGAACTCTTCTGAACTCTGATTGTGATCTGTGCAGGTCTTAGTGTAATCTGTGTTCCCCCACGCTGCTATTATTGTCTTTAGTACAGAACCCAGTTAAGGGAAACAGGTTTATCAGTAATCACACATGCTGTATGTAAATGACAATACTGGCTTCTCCTACTTCTTTTTTGCCACATTTTGGTATGCAAGGAAATGCATTGATTGACATGTGAGAAGCAGCCCAACATATAGAAGAATGAACAACAACTCACCATTGGAGGGCGCTATAGGGACACACTTGTTTGTTTATTTGGACACACACACAGGTACACATTGCATGCTACATAATGGTGTATTAAACTCATATACAACTTTGTCACATAGGCATACCTTTGTGAACAATATGTGACTACTCTGGTTGTGTTTCTTTCTTCAGGTAGGCAATAAAATAGATTTGAGATGTATAGCCTTTAGCTTAAATTAGCTTTCTTTCAAATCTCGTCTGTGAAAGTGATTTTGTGTGCCTAGGCTCTTGTACTACTGTTTACATCAGGCCTAAAGCGTAGTCACTGGTGTGGTGCCCCAAGTGCTGTCTACGGGAGTTTTACATGGTGGTCTCAATGGGGCATTTATAAAGTCAAAACCTATCCACGCCCTCTTTTTCACAGTTTCTATTTCTCTCTCTCTTTCTCTCTCATATTCTCCATTCTCTTTCTGTCTCTCTCAGACTCCATCTCACTCTTTTCTTCTATCCTTCGGGGTTCCCTTCTTGCACTCCCTGCTCGTGTCTCATCTCCCCCTCTCCTCTCTTCTCTCTCCCTTGCTGTCTGAGTCTGTGTGTGTGTGTCTCTGTGGTGCTTGTAGCACAGACTCTTGGCTATTGTTTAATGACAATCTGCCGTGTTGGTGGAGTGGAACTGGAGAGTGGTGTTAAGCTGGCTGCTCACCGGCGCGTGCCGCCGGCATAATGAGCTGTGGGATTTGAGCAGAGAGGAGAGAAGAGGAGAGAGAGGAAGGAGAAGTGGTGGAGGTGAGAGGAGAACAGAGAGGAGAAGACTGTAGGGAGAGAGAAGAGGAGGGGAGGAGCAGAGAGGTGAGGGAGAAGAGAGCTTATGGGAGAAGAGAAGGGGAGCGAACACAAAACAGGAAAAGGGGGGGGCAGTGAAAGGAAGAAGAGGAGAGAAGAGGACTGGAGCGCAGAAAGAGATTGCAGGAAGAAGAAGAGAATAAAGAAGAGGAGGGAGGAGAACAGAGAGGAGGGGAGGGTAGTGGAGAGGAGAGAAGTAAGAAGGGGAGGGGAGTGAAGAGGAGGGGAGAGGAGAGAAGAAGAGAGGAGTGGAGAGGGTTCAAGCTCACTGCTCAGGACTCAAAGCCCCAGTCCGTCACTTAAGCTCTGCTGACACAGCCAAAGCAGCGCCAGACCTGTCCATCATCAAAACATGTGCACTCACTGTCCTCTCATACTCTCTCACACTGTCCCTTTCTTTCAAATATACCCCCCCCCCATACACACACACACGGCTCTTGCTCACATAGACACAAGCATTCTTATCATGTGAATACATGCAGATGCGTGCACAGGTGAAACATACGTGTCCACTATCACAGACGGTTTGGTATATGTACACACACTCACACACACACAGCTCTTGCTCACATAGACACAAGCACACTTATCATGTGAATACATGCAGATGCATGCACAGGTGAAACATACATGTCCACTATCATCAACACACACACTGCCTCTTAGAACAAGAGTGTGGGACAACCAGACACCGACAGTAGGGACAAATGAAAATTTGTCTTGACACATACATACATATATAAATAAATAAATAAGCATGAAAACACACATATACAATCCATAGGATTTTGAGTGAGAGGGCAGGATTGGTTGGTAGAGGCATAGTGTGTCAGCTGATATGGAAGCTACTCCTGGTGGATAGAAAGAGATGCACAGAGACTTCCAGTCTCTTTTCTGACTTGCCAGTCTCTCCACACAACTTTACCAAATCAAATAATCCTGTCAATCATCAGCATCCCATAAATAGTTTGTCAGTGTTTCATATTCACCACAAAACACACACCCTTCCCACACATGCCGCTGGTTCCATAATTCTCTCCATAATTCTATAATTCTCCACTGGAGATCACCTACTGTCTTTAGAATTGGGCACTTGTGCAGCCAGACTGAGAGGGAATGTGAGGGATGAGAGAGAGAGAGAGAGAGGGAGATGAAGAAAGAGAGAGAGGCATAGGGAAAGAAGGAGAGAAAGGAATAGAGACTGAAGAAGGGAAAGTCACTGAGGATGAGTGTGTGAGAGAAAGAGAGAGTGACAGAGAGAAAGAGGACTGCCTCCTCCCGTGTTCAATCTGCACTCGTTTGTCCTCTGACAGCCGTTTAGCACTCTGCCTTGTGAGTGGCTGACATTGCCACCCTCCCCTCATCCTCTCCACCTCTCCTCTTGCTCTTGCTCTCGTCCTCCCCTCCCCTTCTATCCTCCTCTCCATTCTCCTCCTCCCTCCCTCCTCAAAGTTCTGGTCAGAGGTGGAAGGCTGCCAGTCTGTATATGTGTGTGTGAGAGAGAGAGTGAGAGAGATGGCGTGAGCAAACGAGGGAGTTAAGGCAGCGAGGAACAGACAGAGTCAGAGTCTCCACTGAGATAGAGGACAAGATTTACAGTGACAGCAAGAGAAAGGGAGTTTATTGGGAGACAGGGAATAAGAGAAAAACAATGGAGGGATAAT
The DNA here is from genome assembly GCA_027481765.1 of Tenualosa thibaudeaui. Taxonomy (NCBI): domain Eukaryota; kingdom Metazoa; phylum Chordata; class Actinopteri; order Clupeiformes; family Clupeidae; genus Tenualosa; species Tenualosa thibaudeaui. Next base: position 8,431,581 of record JAIFZK010000021.1, on the reverse strand, counting down.
TATTAGTTATAGCTATACCGTCATTAGTTATTATAATTGTTAATGATGGAGTAACATCGATTGAGTCAGGAAGTGAGAAACAGCACGCGAGTGAAAAGGACTGGGGAAGTAGTTGAGAAGGAAAGACAGTAATAAAGTTAAACAGTCAGAGATTGTGGGCATTTGCGAGGCCCAGAGGGGAGCAGGACAGGTCAGGGTTGAGCGGGGTAGAAGCGGGGCGTCCATCCCCCCTGGTATGGCTCTGTCTCTAGAGGGAGGCCCCAACCTGGGGGCCTACTACTGCCTCATCCGCAGGAGGTTCAAGAGGAGGCGCAAGAAGCGCTCCGAACGCAAAGGTACCGGCCACTGAGTGTGTGTGTTGGTGTGTGTGTATGCGTGTGCGTGTGTGAGAGAGTGAGCGTGTGTACATTTGTGTTTTTTTCCAAAACGTTGAGTGAAGATATAGGCTTGAGAATTAGCAGATTTGGTCATCCTGTGTCACATCCTGTTTTGTGTGTATTGGCGTGTGTTATTGACTGCTTGTCAAAGCTATAGACATGTGAGACTGTATATGCGTTGGGAGTGGATAACGGCAGACAGCAGGGATGCCCGATAATTGCTTAAGGGTCAAGTTTGCTGTCCCCGCTTTGCTCTGAGGAGTTAAATTCCCTCTGCCTGAGACGTGTGTCTTCATCAGTGCATGTGGCATATTGGTAACCTGTCTGTGAGTTTAATCTACTGCTGGCATTTGCTAAATTGATTTCAGTGCCACAATGGATGTGTCTTGTTTTTGATGTGTGTCTGGGTTTTTTTTTTTCATTGTGTGTGTGTGTGTGTGTTACTCCAGACATCACTTGCTAAGAGTATAACAAACTTGGGTTTTCAGTGCAGAGTAATTGTTCTTGTATTTGGGAGTCTTGGGTATGTGCACAAATTTGTTTTGAGGGGGTTGTATTTGTGTGGACTAAGTAAGCCAAATGCAAAAAAACTATTGTAAAGTATTGCTCCATGTCTGCTACTGTAGGTAGTCTGTCCATCTGGAGACGAAGGTGCCATGTATACCCATGAACTGTAAATGATGAGTTGCACATAACAGATATGTTTGATCAGACCTATGCAATTCTATGACATACTTCAAACCAATGTTTGGATCTTTAATTCTTACCCTGTGTTGAGATCCAAATAAACAAATTGAAATGTTGGTTGTCCTTGTGACACACACACACTCGTACATGTGGCCGTAGTCCAACTACCTCACATGTAGACTGGAGAAGCTTACTAAACATCAGCTTAGACACGTATAGCTTTGTGCAAAGAGTTGTATGATCAAAAATGTAAAAATCGTGTATTTCTAAAAAAGTCATAGCTCTGTATTGGTTTAGTTTCCGATTGTCCCATTCCCAGTGAGCTGAGACCGGGTTAATGTGTTAGTATTGTAATGAGGGAAAGCACCGCATGCTCCACTCTAATTCACGCTGACAGGTTTCTTATTGGAGTTAAACGGAGACAGACAAAGGCTTTCCCCAGGCAAGTGCCATTTGGCAGAACATCAACAGCAACAGTTGTTGCCTTTCTGTAGAGTCCCATTTATCACATGGCGGTCAGTGGCAGGTTTAGCTGCTTCAGACTGATTGTGGGGTAATACATACTGCAGAATAAATGTAGTCAAAACAGATAGAAGTATTATATCTAAACATAATATATCACAGTTCATAGCAGTAGCATGAGCAGTGTAAACATCACTTAGACTGAAGAAACTGAAAAAAACACAATCATCATGTAGGAAATTGATTTTGAAAAATTGAAAGGGAAATCTGAGGTAAAGCAGAGTACCTTTTTTATTCAATGAGTGTGTGTAAAAGAGAGAAGGGAGAGAGATTCTGAGGTTCACACCATGCTGCTTAGTAACATTCCCCCCCCCCCCCATCTGGTAACTCAGTTCATGCATTCTGCTATACTCTCTCTGTCTCTCTCTCTCTCACTTTCTCACACACACACAAAGTAGTCAAGTATAGTCAGGTATATTACCTGTCAAATTGACTTTCTGACACTTTATGCACTGAGCCAGGTGAGGATGGGGGAGGTGTGTGTGTGTGTGTGTAGAGGGGTGCAAGTGGTGTACGCCATGCATGAGGGGAGTCGACAGCAGCTCCAATTCCTGGAGGTCTCCATGCGGAAATTCTAATACCTGCTATTAGTCCTCCTTTAGTCCATGCGTCACTCTCTCCCCATACACACTATTGTCCCATACACACTCACATCCCATACACATTCTCTCCCCATACACACTATTGTCCCATACACACTCTCTCCCCACACACACTATTGTCCCATACACACTCTCTCCCCACACACACTCTCTCCCCATACACACTACTGTCCCATACACACTCTCTCCCCACACACACTCTCTCCCCATACACATACTCTTTCCCCAAACACACTCGCATGACACAGAGCCAGGAGCACTTTGAAAAAGTTGTCCATCACTCGCTTTCCAAGCATACTCTTACCACGCAGAGTCTAGGGTGGTCAAAGATTTGCCATGTCACACCACTTGGGCGGAATCTTCTAGAAGAAAATGACGCGATATGGGACAGATGCTGTTTTTATGAAGCTGCTACTGCAGTGTTAACAGACCCTTGTGGAAAGAAGCATAAACACAAACACCTACATAAGAGTGTCTTTCCTTCATAATCAGTCTGAAATTTTAGACACAAAGTAAAAGACTACCTAAGACCACTGTCAAGTAAGACAAAGAAAGATCATATTAAATATAAGAGCTATGATATAAGTGACTTATTGAACTGTGAATGATTTCTTCTGTAAAAATGTTAAGAAAAAAAACACCTGAAGATTTTAGATACCTTAAATCATATTAGTCACATTAAGATAAGTGACATATTTTGGGGGAAAAAATGTGAATAATTCTCCACCCAAATCCATTCAGTGTTTAAAAACAACAGCCAGAAAACGCCAATCAAAACCCCTCGCAGAATTAGCAGTGGCTTAGCAGACCTGTGGGTGTTCAACGCTGTAGATTAGCATTAATATTCATTAAATCACTTGTACCAATAGACTTGTTTGGAAATGATTAATTTTTTGGAGCTTTAATCCACTTGTGTGAGGTAAACAATGCAGCAGCACTTGAGGGAAATTAATTAAGCTAGTCGATTAGGGCATTCTTTTAACAATCGGGTGTGTACCTGCAAAGAACCCAGCGCTAACTGTCATGGAATCAGCCAAGTGAAGACAGAGATTGTGGTCACAGTGGATGGTTCTCTCTGCTATTCTGAAGTTGGTTATCCACGTGTAAGCTTGATTGATCACAGACACAACTGTCAATACTTGTCAGTATTCATCTTTCTCACTGTCCTTCTGTCCACAATAAAAAACACACACACACACACACACAGACTTGACTGTTTCTCCTCTGTCTAACCACTTGAAAGTATTGACTTTGGGAGGAATTTGGCACAGGCAATGATAAACAGCATCACATAGCTGTTTCCGTGGTGACCAGCCATGGAGAGATAAAAAGTCTCAGTCTCCGTTTCCTTAACGTTGGTTGATGTGTGAAGTCGTGTGAAACGGAGTGTGGGTTTAATCTACCAGCATTGAAGTGAATCCCAAATGCACCCAGCCACCTGTATGTGTGTGTGTGTGTGTGTGTGTCTGTGTGACAGAGAGAGGTTGAAAATTCACAGTTCTTGCACCTATATCTTCCAGAACCTTCTTCTCTCATTTTAGGGGTCTGATAGCATCAGCCTAACTCATGTGACAGTAGAATGGCACTCTTCCATTGGCCAGATAGCTAGCTGCTTCACCCCCCACCCACCCATATCCCCGTCCCATGCTCTTCCCACCCCAGTACCCTCAGCTGGTCCGTCGAGCACCACTTCACCCCCATCCCCGTCCGTCTGCTGATCTCAGACCAGTGGACATCTCCACCCCTTCCAGCACTCTCCACTGGCCTGTGTCACCCTATCTATCCGGCTGTAAGTTTGATGCCAGAGAAGAGGATGCACACACTGTGGGTATTCTGCACACCACTGCTGTGATTGCTGACACACTTTGATATCTCTAAAACTACCATATACTTTGTAGCACCTGTCAGACTTTTATCCTAAAGTCAGGAAAGATGGAACAGGAAACCAGGAGACAACAAAGAAACACAGAGCTAGAAGTAAATTCACAGCTTGATTGGTCTGTGTCTGGTAGACGAATCAAGAGCATGAACTGAATGTGCATAGTCTGTGTGTTTTGGGGTTTTGCTGCTTGCACACAATTTTTATGTGGTGGGTTTGTCTACAAAACTGCAGTGTGAAACACTCACTAAATGAAAGAAAGCATCTCTGCTGAAAGACATAGTCTTCTGATGTCCCCTGAAATTCTAAAAGTAGTGCAGTTTGGATGTTTTGGCATACATTTATTTGGGAAATAAATGCCATCTGAAACTGATGTCATGTTCCCACATGATATTAGCCCAGTTGAAACCGTGCTCTTCCATTTCAGCAACACACTGTTACTGTGGCCCGTGCCTTTGAAAGCAGGTATCTGTCTTGCTTAATGTTATGGTTGCGCCTGTGTTGTAGAGGTGGCAAGATACCTGGATTATCTTTCCTTGCAGACAGCGCTGGTTGAGCCCTGGACACGTGGGCACGTGGTCTCCAGGTTCATTTGTGAGGAGTTTGGGTGGTGGCAAGGGCTGAGGTGAGTGCTAGGGGTGCTGGACCGGGGATGGGATGGAGGGGGGAGCGGCTGGCCGTCACCTCCAGGAGAGATAGGACTAAAATGGATCTGATTCGACTGGGTTTGTGCCAGTCAGGCCTGGCCAGGAGGGGAGAGGAGAGTAGGCAGGATGCCCAGGAGAGATGGTGGGATGGACAAAGAATGAGGGCAGGAGAGAGAGTGAGAGAAGAAAAAAGGGGAATAAGAAGGGGATGGGGGGGGGGTAGGCTGTGGATGAACAGGGGGATGTATAAGATCAGATCAGCTCTCATTCAGCCTCTCTCTCTCTTGCTCTCATTCTCTCACTCCTGCTCTCTGCAGATGGTGTGTTTTAGATAAAGACAGGAGGCCTTGTGTGAAGATTAGCGGCTGGAGGGATTGGATTCCCAGATAGCTGTTGATGTTTGGCTAGCTGGCCAGTCAGCCTCCGTCCTGATCCGATGGAGATCTGCCAGCGGGAAAAGATCACGATCAGGATCGGGGGAGGCAGGGGGTTCAGTGGAAATCGATTCAGCCACAGAATGTGATTCTAGACACAAACAATTCTTGAAACGTCACAGTGATGAAAGATTTACCCAGTATTTTTCTGTATTAGAAAAAAGATCAGTACAACAATAGTATATACATTTAAATGGATACTTAGCCTTTAACCTGGACAGCCCACCATATAGATTAGACTTAAGAGGAATTACCTTGTTGGCTTTTGCCATTGTTACCGTAATGGCAGATAATTTGTCATATGTCCTATTTACATGTCTCTAGGAATTTTGACAACAAAAATATGTTAAAAGCCATCAAACAAAGACTCAGGATACTTTATTTAACAAAGATGTTTTACCATATATGACAAGTAAAGAGAATTCTTATTTTTCCTTACCGAGTTAAGGTTTCTTTTGTGTCCTTATCATAATCCTCACAATTGTCCATCACAGTACAGTCACCTCAGAGTTGGGTAAGACTGCAGAAGTGAAGTTAGAGGAACAGTCAGTGGAGATGTTTGTCTGTATCAGCACAGGAGCTGAACTCTCTTCCTTTGGGTAGAGGCATCCTCACAGGAGCAGGCGGGACTTCAGTAAGAGAGAATGGGTTTGGAAACAGTAAGGTGGACTTATATATAGCGGACTGCGGAGAAGACGGTCTGTTGACAGGGAAGAACTCCCATGGGTTGCCTTTAAGTAAAAAAAAAAAAAAGAAAAGTACAGGTGTCACTACTGTTCTCTTTGCCTGTATCAACTCCTCTATGACTATGGGTACATGCACAGTGAATTCAGAATAAGGGCAATATTACAAGATCCTGAAAATCTGTTTACACGTGTGGAAGAGTAGCATGCAGCTGAAATATTCACATTTACATATCAGTCACTATATTCCAGTTAGGTCACCGACATTGCCTACAAAGTTGCCTTGTATTTGCTGCGTTATGCCAATTGAACATGTGTACATGCTCCGGTAAGGAGCTGAAATAGAATACTATTGGGTAGAAAACAGTAATGTATTAATACATTTATATAGAAGTAATGTAGAGCAAAATATGTTTACTGTGAAGGGATTTGGGCAGGTTTTACAATGGCTTTGAGAGTGTGATTCTCACCTAGTCACAATCAAGGGCTGGAACCAAAGATCACTGGATACTGACCAAGATAGAGCAACATAATACATTACAATGGGAGCAGACGCTCCGGTCTGCATAAAGTCATATAATGTCACAATATAAATTTTCCAATAATACTCAGTATCAGTGTATGAGGACACAACTCTGGCATGCATGAAGGGGGGCATGCATGAAGGGGGACCCCCCCCTTGCCTCTCGCTCTGCTTTTTCCCTCTCTGCTGGAACTGTCCGTAGAATAGGTCATTGCCCATGGCCTACAACTGAGACAAATGACTGGGTGCAGTAGGAGGACAGGAGAGACACAATGCCTGAGGCAGGCTAAGAAAGCGGCTCTCCCAGCCAGAGAGAGTGACGTTACATCCAAGTGGAACGGGGACACCGTCCAACAGTGATGGAGGACATCCGTCAAGGGAAGCAATGGCTGACACCAGTGTAGATCACCCAAAGATGGATGCTGTGCTCAGGAAGGGAGTGATGGGGGAACATCGCTCAATACAGTTCTCTCAGCAGAGCAATGAGGGTAGGATCTAAATGGCCCCATTGGAGATTTACATTACTTGCAAGGTGATTGGAGTGGGTGAGGTGAATGGAAGGGAGAGAATAGGGAGGGTTAATTCTGGTGACGTTTGGGAATGGTGCTGCTGGTGGTGGTGGTGGTGGTGGGTGTGGGGTGTTACCATTAGGAGATGAAGTCAGCACTCAGGGGAGGGGGAAGCTGGTCAGGAGGACAGGGAGTGGGGATAGGAGGTTTGGCGTGGGGTGGGGGGGCGGGGTAGGGTTGCAAGGAGAAGGGTCTGTTCCTGGCGATGACGGACCATGATTAGCGTGCTGAATCGCTACAGCCTCTCGGCGCTCCCTGATGATCCCGCGGGTGCACATCATAAATTAGAGCTGTCATGAAGATTTTACAGGTCCACCTGAAAAGGAATGAGAGTGGGAGAGAGAGTGAGAGGGAGGCTGACAGGCACGAAACGCCCTTGAATAAAGAGCATCAGCGTTGTACAGAAGGCTCAAGGCACTGTTGACCTGCCTCAAAGGTCTGTCTGTGAATCTTAAGTTGGAATTGACGCACACTGTTGGCATAAATAGTCTTTGTTGATTTTGGTGGTGAATATTTGGGGGTCCTTAGTTAAATGACTGGCAAAATGAGTCCGATAGTGAGCAAAGTGTCTCATGCATGAATAATAGCCATTGCATGGTGTGTGTGTGTGTGTGTCTGTGTGTGTGTGTCTGTGTGTGTTAGCAATGTGCTCAGGAGGTCTTTATTATACTAATGGCATTAAATCAGCAAAATCATCATCAGCCATCACCAACAGGCACTGTATCCAAAAGTTTGCTTTTTAAGTAGGTAGAAAACTGTGTCCAAGTTTTATAAGGCTCACAAGTAAACCCTATGATTAAATTTATAAAAAGCTGTGCTTTTTCTCTTCTCACCAAAGTTCACAGCAGCAAACCTTTTTCTGAATCCAAACTCAAGTTGCCATCAGTGTTGAATGAGGGTGAGGTGTGGAGTGGTGGTGATAGTTGTGGTGGGAGGAGAGGGGTTTATATGTGGACGCACAGGTTGTTTATCTCAGTTTGAGGTACACTAGGCTTCATCTCCGGCAGGTTGCAAAAGACTGCTTGCTCCCGGGAGATGGGGAGGATGAGAGAGAGAGAGAGAGAGGCAGATTGCAGGAAGAGGGGACTTTAATATGGTGTGGTTGTGGGCGAGCCAGGAACCGGTTGGAGCATTTCTCTGCGAACCGCAACTAACGGTGGCAATCTTTGCGTTCAGGTACCTCCACCCCCCCACAACCCCACCACAGACAGACACACACACACACCTCAACTGATGACTCTCCCTTCCCTCTCTCCAGCCAAGCTGGCCTGCTGCCTTATCTTGGTCAAACGTCAAACCGTTTTTTAAAACTCTCCGTCTCTGTGACGTTGTCTGTGAAGTGTCTAGCGCAAAGCTAGTGCTGGCACAGGTGGAGCACTGAGATACAATGCCAGAGACTTCTCCCTGGTTGAAGTTCTGACCAACTTAAACAGTAAATCTGTGCCCACAATGGGAAAAGGCAGACCTTTCAAACAATAATTGTTTGTATTGAGTAATTAAAAGTAGACAGTCTCTCTGTCACCTGGATACATTTGTAAAAATAAATAAATAAATAAAAAGCAAGGATGTGCGTTACTTTTCCTGGCATCTGCTCTAGGCCCCTTGAATCGATCCACCTGCGTTTGACACCTGAGGAGAGAGCTGACAGGTGGGTGTGAGACTCACCCCCTGTGGCTTCAGTGGTCAGCTTGCAGCCTGGAGCTCAGTGGCACTAGTCACCAGCAGCCATTTATCAATGTCTCCTCTCTGCTCACTACTCTACCCCCACCCTCTCTCTCTTTCCTCTATCTTGCATCCCCCTCTCTTCCCATTTTCTTTCTGTATGCACTCCCTCTCTCTCCCTCCCTCATTTCCTTTTGGCCCTCTTTCCTTTTCTCTGTCCATCTCTGTCTTCCTCTCTTGGCCCCTCTCTCTCTCTTTCTCCCTATCTCTTCTTGCCCTCTTTCTCTCTCTAGCCACATCATTCTCTTCCCTGCTCTATCTCTCTCCATCACTCTCTTCCTCTCCTCATTTCTCTCCTTGGCTCAAGCCTGTGCTGCTGAGTCCTCTCCGCTTGTGTTCTGTAGTCAGGAGCTTGTTACTGGCAGATCGAATGAAGGCTCCAAGACAGCAGTGAGGAGTTGTGTTGTGAAATCTTCAGTGCAATGCCAAGAGCCATGATTAATCTCTGTGGTTTGGGCTTCGTCTGTATGTTTTTCAATCATGCATTTTTGAAATTGCATTAAAAGTGTGCTATTGGATTATGGTGTTGTGAGATTGTAATGTGTTGTGACTGTATCGTACCAATAAACCACATTGATTGTGTTGTTAGGAAGGAGCTTGCCCCTCACACAGAAAACTATTTTCAAGTGACTCAAGTTGTAACCATCTATGATTCATATAGTTGTTCCTTCACTATGTAGATTGGAGCAGACAGGAAATTAGTCCACATGAAGTTCAACAACTTTCATTCTCACAGGGCAGTGAGATGAAAAGAAATATTCTATTCTAACAATAATAAAAATAATATTTTCTTTCTCTTCTCTCTGTTTTTAGGTGCCACCGTCAAAGCAATGGCTGAAGGTATGTGGAGTCCTTTCCCTCTTTCCCTCCTTTTTTGGCATTTTGGTCACCCTTGAAGTTTGTTGCGTTGTGTGCATTCCTCCATCTTCTTTAAATGTCTAAGAAACTCAATTGTTTGTTTGTTTGTACATAGAAAAAAGCTTCGTGTCTGGGTGTCAGATTGAAGGATTTTTGGATTGAAATGAAAGCTTGTGACAGACTAGCGGTTGCACGTGCCAGTTTGAAACACCACTGGCAAACACTGCTAGTATATGGATTTACATTTATTATGTTATATTTTAGGATTTGGGTTGTTATATTTTGGTTTGTTTTTCTTTTCATGGACTAATCTTGTACCAACCTTTATGTTGGTATTATGACAGTAGTCTGTATTATGACAGCAGCTTACCTGTTGTGATCTGCAGCTAGCTCAGTATGGATATTATAAACTGTGGGTGGAATTGATGAGTGTCTTGAGTACATCCCAGAGCGTGTGTGTGTGTGTCTGTATGTGTCTGTGTGTATGCACGCTCGACACCTCTTAGCCTCTCACTCTCAGCATCTTGTCTCCCCTCCCCCTTGTCTTTCTCCATGGTGTGACTCGGGGAACACAGATAGGGGCGGTGGGTGACATTTCTCAGACCTCCCCACTAATTGCCACCACCATTATCTGGAAGTGTAGCCCAATTTGACTGCCCTCCTCCTCTCCCCATCCTCCTCTTCCCTGTCAGCATTGGCTCAATAGGGGTGGTGGAGCAGAGGCAGGCAGAGGAGCTGATAACATTGTTGGCAAAGATGCTTGTGGGGAGAGAGAAGAGAAGAGAGGGATGAAGAGGAGAGGAAAGAGAGAGAATGCAGAGGGGAGGAGAGAGGTGATTACTGAGGCTCATGGTACAGACACGTGTCGCACAGGGCTCTCTCACTTATACATGAGAGAGAGAGAGAGAGGGAATTGGATAGAGAGAAAGAGACAATGAGAAACAGAAAGAGAGATATGCTGAGAAGAGGTCTGACCCCAACATTTCCCTCCAGCTCTCTCTGATTAGCCTGAGATGAAGTTGTCAAATTTCATTCAGTGTTCAGTGTTGGTTGTGCCTTGATGGGCTTTCTGTTCAAAAGTCTGTGTGCCATTACTACAGCGGTGGCATTCCGATTTGCTGTGATAGGAAAATCGTCTAACAAAAGAGATCATAACTGCCTGCTACAGTGATTAAGACAGCGATGTCACGCCGTTAGCATTCCTCTGTGTGACACAGACAGGAGTCATCAGAGTCTGTGTTCATCTTCATTACATGCTAATGAAGCACTTGTGCACTTTTAGCTGTAACTACAGAGAGTTTCTTGTGGGTTTAGTGTCATGGTTTGACTGTGTGTTTGTATCTGTGTGTGAATGTGTGTGTATCCATACTTGACATGGCTGCAGACAAAGTGGTGCTTATAGAGGCTGCTGCTGCTGGTATGTGTGTGTGTGCGCGTGCATGCATGCGTGTGCTTGTGTGTGTATCCACACGACATGGCTGCAGACACAGTAGTGCTTATAGAGGATGGTGTGTGTGTGTGTGTGTGTGTGTGGATTTAATGCTCTCCCTTCACAGCTTTGCTCAGGCATGACGGAGATTGAAATGCTGTATCAGAGATATCCACCCAAAGCTGTCTCTCATCTACACACACACACACACACACAGACATGTGCATACACACACATACACACACACACACCATTGCCTAACCAGCATACCATCTTCACATCACACAGATCACCCACTCCATGTCAGGACACAGGTCAGCCATCACTTATCCTAGCAGGCATGAAGTTCATCCATTTGGCTGTTTTATTGTAGAACAGGGTAGCTGTGTGTGCACACCCGTGTGTGTGTGTGTGTGTAAATTTTGCTTAATGCATAATGCATTTGTGACTGTTTTCCTACTGAATGTGTCTGGATGATTACAGCTGCCACTGTTATGCGGCACTTTTTGGTCTTCCGTGGTTTCCGTAGCCATTCAGTCACCCACTTAGAGCCATGACTGAAGGGGTTTTGTGGGAAAGACAGGTGGAAGAGAGAAGAGGAAAGGAGGGAGGAGAGGACAAAAGGAAAGAGTGAGGGTTAGACAGACAAAAACAGTTGAAGGAAATAGAAAGAGAGAGAGAGGATTGGATGGGAACAGATAGAGTTGAGGGAGAGAGAGTGAGGGCTTATATTAGTCTCATAGACCAAGCCTGAACAGTCTTCTGAGAGTCTTAGAGGCAGAAAAAAATCAGTATTGATGGAGAGGAAGAGAGAGACGGAAAGAGTGAAAGAGAGAGTGATCAATAGATCAGTATGGTGCAGGCTTTCTCCTTATGCCTTGGCGATGCCCCCGCAGGGCTGCTAGTGGCATCCTCCAAACAGAGGAGCCATGTTGCTGAGAAATGGGCATATAATAGCAGCACGTTCCCGCCCTGTAACTGCCCATCATGGGCATGCCTGCCAGGGGGTGGCCAGGGGCACCGCAGGGCCCAGTGTGAGACAGAGAGAAGCTCTGTTCATTATATTGGAACACAGATCTATTAATGTACAGTATATGGACACACACATACACACACAGATACAAATACACACATATACACATCTAGAAATGTACTGAAAAGACACACACACACACACTCACACAGACACACACTGAGAGTAGTCTGTGGTGATGAGAGACTTTTACAAACCCCAATCTGCTCCAGTAGAGGAACTCCACATAGATGCAGATCACCCACAGCAACCAACCCCACTAGCTGTAGAGGTTATTACAGTAGTGTTGTGTGAAAATTTCTATACAAACAACCTGACATAGTAATGTAATGCTAGAGCTTTTAGTATGATAGCTGATTGAAATTTACATATAGCTTTAAAATTATTCCTTGTCAGTGTCTCATGGGTGACACACATCTTCCTAACAGGTGACCCTGTCTGACACGCGATGCTGAAACGTCTCAGCCTGTCTGCTTTTCTTTAGACAGGCCGAGACGTTTCTCAGCCTTTAGTGAGGCAACACTTTGTTTTTTTGTTTTTTGTTTTTTTGTTTGTTTTTGAAAAAAGTTGCTTTCTCTCATTACAAAGCCAACTCTTGGGCAATTACCAGCATTTTAGAGAAAAGCAGGAGCATGACTCCCTGTCATTCGCCGTGACCTTAAGGCCCCGTTGCGGGAGGGCAGCCTCCGTGCCACTGGCACTTGGTACACCCATGAGCCACCAGCCGTGTGAAGTGCCAGCCCCTGTCCCATGCCAATGGTGATGGGGATGGTGGTGGGGGTGGTGTTGGATGGGTCTTACACAGCCCCCCCCCCCCCGACCCCTAGAGAGGGAGATGTATTTGATCTTTGACCTTTCTGTCTGGCTCTGAAAGCAGCCGTCTGTCTTGCTCTCCTCCACTGTTTGTTTGTTTGTGTGTGTGCTTGTTTGTTTGTGGCAGTGAGGGGTGACACGCATATTCACCTCACATGGGTTGAAGGCAGACAGATGGAGAGATGAGAGAGAGAAGGAGGGAGGGGGAGAGAAAAAGAGAGTGAGAAAGAGAAGGGTGAGAATGGAGGGTGTAAGAACAGTGACACCAGCAGGTTCAGAAAGAGAGTGAAAGAAAGCAAGTCAGGAACTGTGTACGTGTACATGGGGTGTGCTTGAGTGTGTGTTTGTGTGTGTGCGTGCATGTGTGTGTGAGCTCATGGGAGACAAAGAGAGGGAGGGGAAAAATGGCAGTGACCAGAGGCATTATCAGCCAGTCAGACCTCACTCATCATAATGTGTCTATACACGCATGCATGTGAAAAAGATGAAAGTGTGTGTGTAAATGTGTTTGTGTGTGTGTGTCTGTCCACACAGTGCAGATGAGGAGCACTGCAAAGTGACTTCATGCCAATTTTCATGGGAAATATAGCCTTTTGACACACATCCTCATCTTCCAAATCTATTTCCCTCTGACTCGCTGGCCTGTGGCATTTTAGAGGAGGCCAAATGAATTCTTGATCATTATCCACACAGAGATATACAGGGACAAATAAGAAATCTATTTTGCACTAGCAGTTGTAGTTGTGTCACTACCTATCAGTGCCACCAAGCACAACAGCCCTTTTAGCTTTTCTACTGCCTTTATAGCACCTCTCTGATCTCCATCAAGAAATATTTTATTTCACCGCCTCTTTTAAATCTTTTAAACTCAACAACAACACTGCAGTTTTGTCTTTCTGTGTCTGGTTTGTGTTTTTTTGCGCTCATACAAAACTTCAGGGTTGAAGACGACCTAGTTGGGGTGTGATGTTTGACATTTCTGTGTCAAATCTGTGCTGACTGATGTTTTTTTGTATGTGTTTTTCTCCATCATGAAACTGCCTTGTGTTGTCTCGTCAGGATTGAAAGTTCTGTCTTTTTGCAGAATAGTGTCTGTGTTCAGATTGGCTCTGATTGGTCAGTACCTGAGACTGTCTGTGCAGTATAGCAGCTGCCTGAAATGGCCAAGGCTGACAAGATCTCTCCCTCTTCCACACCTTGCCGAGACACGTGGGTGGCAGAGCTTTGAAGAGCAAGGTTTTATGCCGTCTGTCGCTGTCTTTGACAGACAGCCTTTTCAGGAAGTTAAGTGGTTGAGGCGTAGCCGTTAACATAATCTTGGGTGAACAAAGCCGTGACTTTGATTTGCAGCGTATTTCACCTTTCATTTCATTTTGACGCTAAAATGGAAAGTGGACTTTTGGGGGGCGGGCAATTGCTCTGGTAATGTGGTTACAAGGTGCAAAGTAACGATACATCTCCTCCTCGTTCCTGGTATGGCCTCTATCTTCTGCTTGAGCAATGCTACAAACCTACTTAGAGGCTGATTCGCAGCTGCCTTACAGAAAGCTCGTCTTGTTTTTTTTTTTTTTTTTGGTTAGGTAGGAGTTTACAGGCGTAGCTCCTAATACCTCGTCTGCAGGTGGAAATGGAATTGCTTTTTTCCCCTTCCATCTGCTGGCTGTTTCTCACCTTGTGAAGTTGTGTGAACGTCCCGTTTTCTCCTCTCCAAGACGCGCTGTTTTTTTCTCCTCTGCGCTGCACTATCTCTGAACACAGGTGACAGACAGAGAGAGACAGAAAGAGTGAGAGGGGGAGGGAGATGAAAGCAAACATCACAACTAAAACTTCCATTTTCATTCTGAGGAAAGCAAAAAATTCTTCATTTCTCTTTATCTTTTTTTCTTTATTAATCTCTCACCTTCAGGTTGTGTTGTTGTTGAGAATGATGGTGTAATGAGACAACGGTGTTTTCTCCATTTTGAACAAACGTAAGGAACTCACTTGAGACAGAAATTCACTACCCACAGACAGGCCTCTATATTCTCCCTTCAACTGCCACAAGGAATGAAAAAATACTTTACTATTAGCTGAAATAACTGTTATGGTCATATTTCAGAATACTTTCCATATTACACATTAATGTGCAGGTGTAGTTTACTATTTGTTTTTACAGTCTGTTACATCTACCATACCACATAATTATATCTGCGTGCACAGACTGTGCCAGTATAAAACATTACATGAACGGGACCGCTGTTATAAAAGCAAACACATACACGTGATCTAGTTAAGGAAGATATCACATGTCTACTGTACAATAGAAAGTTCAGGTAAAATGTTACCCAAATATGCACTAGACTATTTCATCTAGATGCGTGATGTGATGCTGCACCTGTGCCTCCCAATTATCTTACTCTCTCTCTTTCGCCACTTTTCTCATTGTGGCGGAACGCTTGAAAAGGTGATAATTGAACTTACACATTTGTCGTCACCCATTGGTTGTCCTGATTGATTTCGCCGCATTTTGTAAATTGTAAAGTCGCGGCAAGATGTGGTGAGAGTGAGAGTCAGAGTGAGATGAGCTGAATCAGCAGACACTAATAGCGTCTGCTGTAGGCATTTTCGCTCACAAACACGCATAATATGCAGTAGCGGGAAAATATTTCTAAACTCAGCAACTCGGATTGATTCATTATTTTTGCCCCACCCCCCACCCCCCACATAGCGCTGACAAGACTGGGTTTCCATTTGCTTGTTTCCCTTACTACTTGTCCCAACTGTCGTCTGCCCTCCGCTTAGCACCAGCTAACAGCATTAGCACAGATGTAAGGGCCCCATTTCTTTACATTCTTTTGCTAAACCACTTGTATTTAAGCTAGTGAATATTCTGCAGTGGGGCCTATGATACACTTGCGTCATATATTGTGTACGTCTGCGAATGATACGTATTAAAAGGAGAAGATTCAGAAGCTTTAGGACAGTATTTAATGCCTCACATCCAGCCAGTATGAATTATAATGCGTCTAAACTCATAGCCATTGGAATAGCCATTGGATGCTTAAAACATTCATAAGGCGTGACAGCAGTGAAATGAGTAAGAGTTTGTTGCTGCGGCTAGCATATTTAGCCACCAATAAACCCCAGTGCTGTTGCGAGCATATTTAACTGGTGGTTATCCGCCTCTGTCCGATGCCATCTCAGAGCCAAAGCCATTGGCTCGTGGAAATTGTGCGCCGTGTTTCTCGGCATTCTCTTCCTCCTCCTCCTCCTCTCTCACTCTCTCCTCCGTTCCCTCGTTCCCAGCCAGTGGCTGCAGATGAGCGGTAATGGAATGGATATTAATGTCACAATAGACTGCCCCCGCCATTCTCAACTCAGCCCGTCAGCAGAGCCCAGATTAGACTACAGCAGAGAGAGAGCGAGAGGGGAAGTTTGATTTACTTTGGGCTTAACATTAAAGCGGAAGTAGTCTGGCTTTTTTGCTCAGTGTGTGTCTGGGTTGGTGATAATGGCTAAATAAGACGTATATGTGCTCCAAATGCATTCTGTAGGTTGTGGAAGTTATAAAAAATGTCTCGGTTACTAATAAAGCTCTCTCTCTCTCTTTCGCTCTCGCTATCTCTCTGTGTATGTGCATGTAGGCTATAACTTTTTATGACATGACCTCCTGTTTGGAGGTTTTGAGTGAGACCAAATATGCTACGTGACATTGTGTTAAAGTAGTCATGTGGAAAAATTGAATCAAAACTCGATAGAATACATTGATACAATAACAGGCATCGCTTACTTTCTCTCTCTGGGGTGTGTGTGTGTGTCTTCAGGCAGAGCTGGAGTCAGGCAGTCCAGAGGGCAGCAGAAGTTGCTCAGCATGGAGTTGGATGAAGAGGAGAACATGAGTGAGTCTCATCTCCCTAAAACATCCCACTTTTTCTCTCTCCTTCCTTCTCTCCCTCTTTCCCTCCCCCTCATTATCTCCCTCTTTTTCTCTTTTCTCTCTGTTTCTCTCCTCCCATATATTTTTTCTTTTTTGCTTCTTTCACTTTTCTCTCTCTCTCTCTCTCCCCTTCTCTTTGCCTTTCTCTCTCCTCCCAGTTGGACCTTACTTCCATAAAGTATTCATCAAACCCCAATCCCAGCGCACCAAAGACGCACACACACTGTAGCAGTGTATTTATCGACCAAAGGATTCACCTCATCTATGTCCAGAAGGGTTCTGTTATTCACAGCACAAAGCCTAGAAGAGCCCCATATGATAAAAAAAATCCCTCATAAACATGATCAATCAAATGACATTTCCTGAGTCTCATGTGTGTTCGTGTTAGGACATTTGTGCCATGTCCCAAGACGGTGGCTCTGGACAAGAGCTCTCCTTTGAGAGTTGGAGTAGCCTCTCCATTGTTTTGTTTACACTCTTTGATAATCTTTATTGTACGTTACATTCATTACATTCACATACATTACATTCGTTTACGTTTTAGTATATTGTATGCAGGAGATCTACATTTTCTGTTGTCAGAACCAAAGTGACACTGGAGATGAAAAGACTTCAGCACTAAAAGGACAGTGTTAAGCCCTCCACCCATAGTAGACTCCATGAGGCCAAAAAAAACCCCACTTTTTTCTGCTTTTTGTTTGTCCATTTTTCTTTTTGAGAGCACTCTTGTCATCCAGCGCTTTTTTAGTCCCTGCAGGCTTATGAGGACGGATCAGAGAGTAATCCCCTCGCTCAGCTGAGGTGAAGGGGGCCCATCTCCTGTGCTTTTTGGGGGCGTCTCGCAGCTTGACCTTTCTCTCATGAAAAACCCAGACTGCTCTGGCAGACACCAAATCCCTTCAATTGACACACGGGCCAACTTTCTATGCAGTCATAGAAGACAGTTTGATTAGTATTTGTTTTTTTGTTTTTTTTTCAGGGAGTTGGTGTGAGACCCTCCCATTGGCAGAGTGAAGTTTTCAACAAAAAGAAAGCTAAATTATATTATTTTATTAATTATATTACTTTGACTTTTTGAGGCAGCAGCACTCTGTGCACCCAATGAGAACAATGTCAGATTATGTTCAATTCATTAAAGTCGGACTTCAGCAAAGTGTGAAAAAAACAGCAAAAGCATTTGGGAAGTAACTTTTTTGAGATACAAAGGAAAATCTCATGAACTAGTTTTTTGATAAACAACAAGCCACATTTCCACTTCCATTTTTGCTGTCATGGGCAGTTTTTTGGGAAACAGACTTACTTAAACGTTGCTGTCACACTTCAAAGCTCCCACATCTGTGGTATCACTCTGAGTGATTGGGAAAACTGAACAACAGAGGCCTCCATTTAGGCATGGCAGGCGATCTAGCAAGAAATTGGATGTGATGGAATTTTATGTCGGAGTGTGGAAAAAAGTGAGAGGGGGAGGAAAAAGGTGGGGAGCAAGAAAAAAAAGGAAACGGAATAGCAAAGCTAGTTTCCGAGTGTGAGCAACTGGAACATTCCGTCAGACGCGCCAAAAAGTGGCATTGTGGCGATGTTATGTTGATGTGACGAGACTCGCCGGGTGGACTCGTTTGTCTTTTTTCTTTTCTTGACGGTTTACAGCAAGTCACCCTGCAATCAAACAGATCCCATTTCACACCTCCCCCTGCGTTTACTTCTGTTAGCGCTTCCAGATGCTTCTCTCGAGAGCGAGCTAAGCTTTCAGCTTCTCAGCTGGGGTTCATGCTGATGATGATAAGGGACCCACTTTTGGACATTCCCAGACCAGACTAATGGCCAAAATGCCAAAATTATTATGATCCCCCTGTGGATTGGGTCGGTCTGGTATTTTGGGTGGACCATCTTCATTAATACTCTAAATCAATTTTTTTATCATGGGCTTTTAATTAAGCTTTTCCTCAGAGGGCCACCATACCTCGTCTGCATATGTGACCACAAACTGTTGGGTGAAAAAAATGTACATTTCCGTCCATCACCAGCACGTAATGCGTCTCTGTTCTGACTTCCTCACCATTTCATTTCATCTTCCTTTCCTGTCGGTAAGCAGTTCCATGATGCACTTCATAGTTGAGTGTAGTAGTGACATGCTGTGCATGTGGAGTTGCCAGTAATGCATTGCAGGAACACAGTAATTGTTTTGGGCATTGTTAAAACTATTTTCAAGGCGACATTTATTCTTTTCAAGCTTTTTGAATTGGGTCACATGAAAAGATCTGAAGGGCCAGATCCCAGGCCATATGTTTGACACCCTTGCTGTAAATGATCAGTTCTTTTTTTTCTGGAGAGTGCTAGGGCTTAAGTCGTCTTAGTACATTACAATTTGAGTTGATATTTCTGACTGCATGTATAGTCAGGCCTGTTTCTTAGCTAGTTGTTTGTCCCTTGGTTCCCTTCTCTTTTTTTCACCTGGACACTCCCTGAGAGATGGCTTTATTCCAGAAAGCCCATGGTGGCACTGCCTGTTTAATATAATGACCTTCTCTGTGGTGTTTTCTGCCTGTTTTTTTTTTTTTTTTTGCTTGTACTCTTTCTTGTGTCTTTGCAGGACCTCTCTTCTCTCTTATTCTGCTACTGACTCTGCTACGCTACCCCCCAAAAAGCACACACAAACACACAAATTCCCCAGTCCCCAGCTCTTTTCCAACCCGTTTTTCTCCATTCTTCCCTCAATGTCACAAGGCTCTCTGGTTTTCTGAGCGCCGAAAGGAGTAACCTATCGAGCTTTTGCTGGAGGATGTTATAAATGAAAATTTACACAACGTTCCATCAGCTTTGTCAACTGACAGGGGTGGGGTGTGTTCCTTCTGGCTTCATCGATAGTGTGCTAAGGAAATAGCAATGATGATGTAAAGAAGAGTTCCTCTGACACTGCTGTGTGTGTGTGTGTGTGTGTGTAGAGAGTAAAGAACTAGCTAACATGAATATGTTATCAAAAGTTTCCCCAATACTTATAGTATGGAGTGCGTAAGTCTGAAGCCAATTCATTTCTTAGGAAATTATGATCAGTGCAATATTAGACACAGTCTAAAATTATTATCACCAGGATATGAAGTAGCCTTAAATTTAATAGATGTAAATGATTAAAGTCGACTCATTCAAAATGTATTGATAAAAGGGAAAGCTTTTAGGACTTATCTGTGACTGAAGCTTTATGAAAAGTGTGAATTGTTAATAAAGGAACTCACACCACCTCATCTCAGTTACAAAGAAAGATAAAGGAATTGATAAATTTTGCATTTACAAGATCCTGCAACGAGGGCGTTGTGAGTTACTCTTTCTGGGCACCGCAGGTTCGAGCAGCACAGAGGTTAAGGAAAACCGCAACCTGGACAACCTCTCCTCCAAGGAGGGGGCGGGCGAGGGGGGGCAGACCCCCAACGGGATTGCAGGAGGTGGCGGTGGCGGCGGAGGTGGTGGTGGTGGTGGGCGCAAGCGCCCGCTAGAAGAGGGCAACAATGGACACGCACACGGCAGTGGCAAGTTCCGGCCCAAGCGGCGCAAGAAAACGCCAGGGCCCGTCCTGCCAAAGAACGCTCTCATGCAGCTGAACGAGATCAAGCCGGGCCTACAGTACAAGCTGCACTCACAGACGGGGCCCGTGCACGCGCCCGTCTTTGTCATGACCGTGGAGGTCAACGGCCAGCTCTTTGAGGGCTCGGGCCCCACCAAGAAGAAGGCCAAGCTGAACGCGGCCGAGAAGGCGCTACGCTCGTTTGTGCAGTTCCCCAACGCGTCCGAGGCGCACCTGGCCATGGGGCGAACGCTGACTGTTAACACTGACTTCACGTCCGACAGCCAGGCCGACTTCCCCGACATGCTCTTCAATGGCTTTGAGACGCCTGCCGCCCCTGAGGAGACGTTTTACCTGGGCACCAACGGAAATGGCTCACTGGTGTCACTTGGCGACTACCCGGTGCCCGTAACACCGTGCAGCACAACGCTGGCACAGCCAGTGCTTCCCGTGCCCACGTTCACCACCTCGACAAGCGGCAAGAACCCAGTCATGATTCTCAATGAGCTTCGGCCAGGCCTGAAGTACGAGTTTGTGTCTGAGAGCGGCGAGAGCCACGCCAAGAACTTTGTGATGGCGGTGACGGTGGACACGCAGACGTTTGAGGGCTCCGGACGGAACAAGAAGCTGGCTAAGGCGCGGGCAGCCCAGGCGGCCCTCTCAGGGCTCTTCAACATGCAGCTGGACCAGACGCCCTCCCGCCAGCCTATACCCAGAGAGGGTCTGCAGCTACACCTGCCTCAGGTACACTCTCTCCCACACATAGCTTACCTTGGCTGGCATCACACACACACACATGCAAACACACCTCTGCTAGTATTCCTAGATATCACTTCAGTCTGCCAAACATATAGCTCAAAGTTTCTCTGAGATTCACATCTTTTAGGCTTGTCCACCTATTCCAGGTAAGCATCCAGAAAACCCCTACATTATTTACAGGGAGCAGTTAGAAATGATCAAGTTCATGCCACAAGTTCGCAGTGGTGAAAACAAGTATTAAACATATCAACATTTTTTTCAATGCAGGTATTTCTGATTGGAGTATTGATTTTTTGCCAGACATTGGTAATAACCCAAGAAAAAATATAACTTTAAACCACCTAAATTATGTGTAAAAAGTAAAAAAGTATTGAACACATTCAGAAAAAACTAACCAAAAAGTAAAGAATCATTTTGAATCTGTAAGCAATTTGAAGGTTTTTATGCCTCCCATCAGCACATATAAATTTAGGTCCAGCTATTAGATTTTAGTGTATTGCAAAAAGGTTTTTGTTACAAAGGTATTGCACAAGAAGATGTCATGATTGTTAAAGACAAAAAGCTCTCACTTGGCACCATATTGTTGCTGATACATACCAATACAACTGTTTTTAGATATATTTCAAAACTTCAGAGTCTTCTGCTAAACACCATTGGGGCTATTAGATGCAAGTGGGAGGAACATCACATCTAGGCACCCACAGGATTTCTTGTAGATTAGCTATTCAAAAGGATAGTCAGAACAGTAGCTGTAGACCACTCAGAGTAATGGGATTAATGCACTGTTCTCTGTGACAAATGTTCCTGCTGCCACTAAATCTTAATTGAGCTTTGTGATCGATTGTAATTTATTCTTTGTGAATGGTCTTTGGCTATTGAGCTACACTATCACTCCGACTCCCTGAATAGAAAGCTCGAGAAGAACTCTGGTGAGTGTCTGTTTAATGGTAGAGTGATACTCTGCCGTCATGCAGATAATGGCAGCTAGATTGATATACATTTGCAAAACTAAGGTTGTAGATGTCTTGGAAGAGCTCTTTGCCTTCACCACCCTGAGACATTCTTGTGCCACACCTCAGCATTGAAAAACCTTTTTGTGGTCCACCATAATGTACTAGCCTGGCTGATATCATTATGCACAGATAGGAGACAGAATTCCCTTTAAACTATTCATACTTTTTCGTACTTTTTCCACTGCCATTTCACTTTATTACAACTAACAATACATTTGTGGATGTAATGGGTTAATACCAATGTGTGCTCAAAATTTGATGTCCGTAGTATACTCGGAAATACCTGTACTTGAAAAAATGTTGACACTTATTCAATACTTATTTTCACCACTGTACACACATACACACACATCTGCTTGAGTTGTTAAAATTTATCTAGTTTCATCTGCCATACTTACACATGTTAAAGGGCAGTAGAGGAATGATTTTTATGCCTGTGACGTGACATCTATTTACTTATTGTTTTAATCTGCCGTGCGTAATCCCCCCACACTCCTTTAGCGATAGTGGCAGCTCAGAGTAAACTTGTTTTAATTAGCATCGCCTCATGAATGCTCCTCAAACAAGAGGGATTGATTACAGGAGTCACAAGGCACAGACGACTGTAGCTTCATGCGTCATTTAAAAGTGGGTGAGTCAACAGACAAACCCGCCTTGCACGCTTTGGTGTTCTATGGGGGCTGTAACCGTGGAGACAGTCCCAACCCCCAACTTTCTTTTGGTCCCTAAGGAGCCCGCTTGCTCTTAACACTTCTAAGTTACTCAGCTCCTGTTATTTGCTTCCTGACGACCAATACGTGCCCTTTTTAATATGCTGCCGTTAGCACTCCACTAGGGACTTGAGCTCTGGGCAAACACAGCGGCATTAAAGTGGTGGAGATTCCGTCACCAGGCACTAAACGGGAGCTTTATGTGTGGAGATGGCACAGAGGAAAAGGCCAGCAGAGTGCTACTCTGATTAAAGCTGTGCTAGTCAATCAAAAACGTGCCCTTATTTATTAATTAAGTTATTTTTTGCTCTATGTGAATCTGAACTCAGCCTCTGAAGAGCAGAGTGCTCTCCCACGGTGTGAGGGACCAGGTCCTCTATTATTTTTCCTGCCTCATTAAACAGCATGAAAGAGTTACAACAGCAGTCTGATTAATTAATTTGTGCTCCCATCATCTAACTGTTAATCAATTTCTCATTCACCTAAGCTCTGAGAGGTCCCCTTTTATATTACAGAAGTAATCATGCTAATATTTATCCTGTAGAGAGGCCCTGGTGAATTGCATGTGTGTGTGTGTGTCCATGACTGGGGGGAGGGGTGGAAGAGTGGTTGGTGACTCTCTAACAGTACAGAAAAAAATATGTGCTTTGGAGAGTGCACAGAGAAGACAGGCAACTGAATTGAACACAACAGTTAAGTTAATTCCAGAAAATTCTAAAGGTGTATGTGGCTGTCTCAGGTTCTTGCAGATGCAGTCTGTCGACTTATTGTGGACAAGTTCAGCGAGCTCACAGACAACTTCACTTCGCCGCATGCTCGACGGAAAGTCCTTGCTGGCGTTGTCATGACAACAGGTACAAGTATAGCTTGTGTTTTTTTTATTTTATATTAATTCTCAGTCACAATTAATCTCAGTAACCCCCCAAAAGTGCCTCCCCCCTCACACACAAGCAAACAATTTCAATACATATCTTTTTACTTAGCCTGGCTGACATATGCATACACACACACACACACACACACATACACAGAAATACACACACAATTATCCACACACATGTTCTCAATACATCTTTTCACTTTGGTGTCCAGGCACAGACGTCAAGGAGGCCCAGGTGATCTGCGTCTCCACTGGGACCAAGTGCATTAACGGGGAGTACATGAGTGATCGTGGGCTGGCTCTGAATGACTGTCATGCCGAGATTGTGGCCCGCCGTTCCCTAATGCGCTTCCTTTATAGCCAGTTGGAGCTCCTTCTCAGGTGATTGCGAAACTTGGAACTGTGTGTTTGTGCATGTATGTGTGATGTGTGGTTGTGTGTGTGTATATGTGTTTGTGTGTGTGTGTGTGTGAGTGAGTGTGTGTGTGTGACGGCCAGGGTAGCACAGGGGCATGTTCAGGCTACCCAGTCATCATGTCATCCTATTAACCTCTTACCCGGACGTGACTAGACCACCTTGGCACTTGTTCAGCAGTGACCAGGGAGTCTATGTGTACCAGATGGCTTGGATAGAAAATGTGTGAATGAATCAGGAACAAGCAGGCATCTCTTTTGCAGAGCCTATTTCGTTGTACTTTCAGCAGGAAATGCACTTATAAGATGACCATGATTAACAAATCATGAAAACAACCAAGAGTTATTAGGAGGTAGACAGAGTGAGAGACACAGAATCAAACAGTGTGTGTGTGTGTGTGTGTGTGTAAAAGGTAGAAGGGTCAAGCGAGGAAGAAATGACAGGGACAAATTTAACAAATCGACAGAGTGTGGAAGGCACAGAATAGTGCAAAAAAGTGTGTGTTTGTGTGTGAGAAAGAGAGAGAGAGAGGTAGAAGGGCAGAAAGAGAGAGAGAGAGAGAGAGAGAGAAAAAGAGTTTTTGTGCAATGCATGTGTGAGGGAAAGAGCAAACTGAAATGAACCATAAGTGATATTTATTTTGAGGCCGTTCTCAGATGATATGATTTTGTGAGCTGTGATTGTGGCAGCGTTAATTGATGGGACACGGCTTGTTTGACGAGTGGGAGAGCCAAATAAAGATGAAGTGACGAGCTGAGCGACAGGCTAGCGGAGCTCATCAGAGCCATCCTAATCAACTCTGAATGGGGTTTCTCTATCTGCGACACTAATAAGATCTTCCCATGCGTAATTACGAACCTCATTTGAATCCATTATAACACTTTTGGAGGTGAAAAATTTAATTCAAATCACCTTCAGTGCCCTAAAGAAGGATGAGTGGAGGAAAAGGATATTGAAGGCATCCATTTGTGTGTGTGTGTGTGTGCGCGTGCACATGTGTCAGCTCACATAGATGAAAAAAACACTTGTTTTGATATACCTCATATTTTGGTACAAAGCAGAGGCTTACCAAATCTAGGCCATCCTACACTTAGGCTACATGATTGTTTTGATAGGCCAGAGAACGTAGATGCTGAAATCTGGTTTGGTCTGGTACACTATGGTTGATATTGCAAGACTGGTGCTGTCGTCTAACCATTTTGTTGTTTTTTGTTTGTTTGTTTTTCTTCTGAGGTGAAGGCCGATTGCAGATCAGATGGTGTTGCTACGCTAAGCTAAACTAATCTAATCTGTCCTTTGTGTTTTAAATCCACAGCAGTAGTCGCGAGGAGCAGCAGACCTCGGTCTTCACCCGCTGCGAGAAGCACGGCTACCGGCTCAAGGACAATGTGCAGTTTCACCTTTACATTAGCACATCGCCCTGTGGGGACGCCCGCATCTTCTCACCACATGAGGCCGGTGTTGAAGGTACACAGGCTGTTTCCAAAATACTATAGACCTGACCTACATGCCATACATTAGCTGAAATCAATTACTTTTCTGTCAAGGTCAGTATATGAGTATGTCTAATGCATTTAGGCCTATGGTATTTCAGTATGTCTGCAGCTAAGTGTTAGGGAACCATGCAGAACATTACAAGATCTTTTGCTTGAATAGTCATAGCCTACTGTTTGGGATAAGCTGTGTTTCTCAATTGAACTTTGGTTACTTGCAAACAGAGTCCTACTGCTATGGGTAGTGTATTTTAGGTCAAAATAAAGAAAATATGTCTATATGATATCATCTGTTGCTGTGAAGTCTCAGGTGATGTCATCTTTGCCGTATACATGCCTTTCTGAGAGGCCACCCTGATGGCAGTGTTCTCATTTTTCCACAGACCAAGGAGATAGGCATCCAAACAGAAAGGCTCGAGGGCAGTTACGCACAAAAATCGAGTCTGGCGAAGGGACGATCCCTGTGCGCTCCAGCAACACCATTCAGACGTGGGACGGCGTGCTGCAAGGGGAGAGGCTCCTCACCATGTCCTGCAGTGACAAGATTGCCAGGTATCCAGCCTGCGGAATACTATAGTATAATAATACTCTTTTAATCCTGTGAGGGAAAATCGGTTTCTGCATGAAATACAGCAAGTCTACACCAGATTTGTTAAGACACTGTGACAGTTAGCATCCACTATAATAATTCGGAACAGGCTACACCAGATGGGAACAGCGAACATTCTAAAAAAATGCTAGTCTTTTCAATGTATTTTTGACTTGACTTAATGCAACTTAATATAGATTCTGACCTAAGGTCATTTGCCAACTCTTCCCCATCTCTCTCTCTCTCTCACTTGTTTCCCATCTCAAATGTCTTATCTGATTAAAGGCAAAACAGCCCTACTCATATGGCCATTATTAAATCGAAACATTGTAACATTACATTCATTATTCAAGCTGCAGTACGAGTAGGCAAGAATCAGGACATTTTCAAAAGCTAACAACAAGTTGAAATTGGTTCAAACAGATGTAGGGTAACCAAAATTCAAGGTAAAATAAAGTGGGTGATGATTTAGTAGATGATTATTAATATCTTAATCAGTGCATCTGGCCCCTATAACATAGATTAAAGCATTTCAACAGGCAAGAGTTTAGACATTCAAAAAACAAACCCATCCAAATGGGAATGTCAATCATTTTAATATAGCCTGCTTGTAAAGCAACACATTAATGATTTTTTCTTTTTGCAAAACCCAGTTGACAGGGTGAATGCATTTCTGTCAGTCACACAGCAGCCATTTTCTTGTACTTATAATGCCACATACGGACATCAGAAAGCTCTGAAAGTGAACTTTGCCACAGTCACAGCCTTCACAAGACCTCCTTCATCTGCGCGTCAGGTATGCTGGCACACCGACAGCGTCAGCAGCCTTCCCTGCCAATTGGCCCGTTGCTTATGGTGCCGTTAGCCAGCTTGCCTGGGGAGAGCGGTTGAAATGCATCTGATTGTGTGACCCAGGAGACCCTCCAACCTCCATTTCCCTTGCTCTCTGTACAGTGTGAAGTACACCCCACTGCCCCTCCCCCTATCCCCCACCCTTTTGCCATCACCGGGCCTGATTATGGGTGTTTGATCATGTTTCTCAAATGCGGTTATCCTGCTGTGTTCCCGCCTTCATCCTGTAAATGCTTACAATTGGCCAAGGGGTTGGGGGTGAGGCTGTTGATCAGGAGGAAATCAAACTAATAATGTGAGCAATCACTTTACACTCTCCTTGTAGAGGTGGGCGAATCCATGGGGGAGGGCGAGCGATGAAGCCTCCCCTGATTTGACCGCTTGATGCCGATAGGCAGACTCAGTTGTGCTAATTTTTCATTCTTTCATATTGAGTAGAAGAAAGACGAAAAACGTTCTGATGGCTTAAAAAGCTGGTCGAAATTATCAATGCTTGTTATTAAGGTTGTGTTGTTGGGAGCCTGTGTGTAGTAGACCTGTTGTATGAAGGGGCTCCTGTGTGTGTGTGTGTGTGTGTGTGTGTGCGCCAGTGTGATATATTTCAGTAGTAATCACATAATTACCCCACCCCCTAGTCACCATGCTACCAGTCACCCTCTTTTTTTTAATCGGGTGGATGATACCCCTTTTAAAGGTCTCTCTTTTGCTTTTTTGTTCTCTCTCTCTCTCTCTCTCTCTCTGTCTATCTGTCTATCTCTCTCCATCTCTCTGTCTGTGTGTGGTCCCAAGGTGGAATGTGGTGGGGATCCAGGGTTCGTTGATGAGCTATTTCATGGAGCCCATCTACTTCTCCAGCATCATCCTGGGCAGCCTGTACCACGCCGACCACCTGTCGCGTGCCATGTACCAGCGCATTGTCGACATCGAGGATTTGCCCCTGCCCTTCACCCTCAATAGACCCCTACTGAGCGGTGAGGATTAACACAGACACACACATATATGCACATACACACCAACAT
Source organism: Tenualosa thibaudeaui (assembly GCA_027481765.1). NCBI lineage: Eukaryota > Metazoa > Chordata > Actinopteri > Clupeiformes > Clupeidae > Tenualosa > Tenualosa thibaudeaui. The sequence goes on along the minus strand of JAIFZK010000021.1, from coordinate 8,403,601 downwards.
CGAAGGCCTGCCCTTGGGCACTACAAACCCTTGCTGAGTGGTAAGGATAACATGTCCACAGAGGAATGATTGGGAGAAGCAGATATCTCAGGTTAATCATTTCACTTACCACTCCTATTTTCACATATTTAATTGTCTGAGAAGAAGCATGGTGCCTTAACTACATCAAAATCAAACTTGTACATTTTATTTTCGCCCTGTTGTTTGTTGGCCTGTAACAGAGCATCTTTCTGCTGTCATTCCTTATAAGGGTTGTGTTTGTATGAGCAGGAAGTGTTTTATGGTTTGTCAGTGAGGCTCACCTGAGCTTCCAGGCTCTCTCGTGATGAGCAGATCCTCCTCTCCTCTCTTTTGTTTTCTCTTCTCTTCCCCTCTTCTCTCCTCTCCTCTTCTCTTCACTCCTCTTCTCCCCTCCTCTCCTCTCCTCTGTTTTCCCTCCTGACTCATTAGTTCTGTTCTGACTGACTCCTCCTCACTCAGCCCAGAGTAATTGGGCCTGCAGAGAACAAAGTGCCTTAGTTATTCTAGCAAACCTGCACACCATACATCACCAACCTGTGTGTGTGTGTGTGTGTGTGTGTGTGTGTGTGTGTGTGTGTGTGTGTGTGTGTGTGTGTCACCCATGTGTTCGCTCTCTCTCCCATTCTCAAATGAGAATCAAAATCACTCCTCCATCCTTCCCCCTCCAGTTCTCTCGCCATTCGGTGTGCCATACATCATCATCCTGTGTGTGTGTGTGTGTGTGTGTGTGTGGTTCTGAGAGAGAGAGTGAGTGAGTGAGGTCATCTCTCACCCTTCTTTTTCCCTTCCCAAACGAAAACTCAAATCTACCCATCTCTCAGCCTACCCCAACCCACCACCCAAACTCCCACCACTAAACACACACACACACTTTCTCTCCTGCTGTTTGCCATCATTTCTCTGGATAATGGCCCATGGTAGCAAATTACCTCCACCTTTTTCTTTGGCTGTTTGAGATGCTGCAGACCTACACAGAGGAACCTCAGCACATTTTAGGCTACATCCGGCACCTAATGAGACCCAGTGACATGCCAGAAAAGAAATAAAAAAAAAAACACCCTCATGATGGATAACAGACGGAGCCTGAAGTGTGTTTGTCTTGATAATTTGATGCCAGAGAGTAATTGTGCGTGGGCAAAGGCAAAGCTGTCATCTGCTGGGGAGCGCTGCACCATCAAAACAGAGAAGGGTAGAGATGAGAACGCTGCTATTTCTCACCCTGAGCTGTGCTATGAAAACATGGTAGAGGAAATTTGACACTGACAATATGAGAAACAAGAGGTATTATCATGGACAGGGATGACATGGTTTCCCAGACATAAGGTCACTCTATTCCCTCTAAATTAGTAGCAATAATGGGTGATGCATTGGCTGGTATGTGGTAGACCTACAGCCATTGCCGTCTCTATACAGCTCTGGACAAACTTAATGCAGCCATAAAGTGATGTGTATCATTGGTGGTGTCCATTATAACAGGCAGTGGTACTTACATAATCCGAGTTGTGGGATTTATAATCAGAGATGGTTAGCAATCAAGGATCTTTACTAAAATTGTGCTTGGGTCTAACATACTGACATCTACAGTGCTGGGCAGCTGTATATACTTGACCATAGTATGTCACCACTTAAGAAACAGTTAACCTAGGTTTAAAAGTCGATGTGACAAGTGCCTTTTGTGTGGAACACCTCTGAGTCCTATTTACATTAGCTTACTTTGCTTTCCCTGAAATTTAGAACCTCCGCATGCTGGCTCTATTCTGGCAATCTATTCCATTGTTTTCAATACAACCCTGCACACCAGCGTTGAATTCTGTTGCTGTTGCCGTGTTGATTACAATTCTGGTCTATTTTTGTCAGAGACGTATTATGACTACGCACTGTGCACTGCAATGATGCCAGAGCCAGTGTGCAGAGGCCCTTACAGTACATGTGTAGTGAGTGCAGTCAGTGAATCCTGGCTCTGTGTGTCTTTACACAGGCATAAGCAACGCTGAGGCTCGACAGCCAGGAAAGGCCCCCAACTTCAGCGTGAACTGGACGGTGGGAGACCAGGCACTGGAAGTGATCAACGCCACCACGGGCAAGGACGACCTGGGTAGGCCATCACGCCTCTGCAAGCACGCCTTCTACAGCCGCTGGGTGCGCCTGCACAACAAGGTGAGTCAGAGTCACCCTGGAACTCACTCTGTCTCTGTGGAATGTTTATGTCAGGCAAGGGAAAAACATGTAAAATCTGTTAAAGTGAATTAGAATAGAAATAGCATTACATAGAATCATTAGCAGAAGTAGTAATACTAGTTGAAGTAGTAATAGTGATGGACATCAGAATGGTCTGTCTACAAAATTTTAATTTAGATTTGAATAGGAATAGCATTTGAACAGAAATGTAGTTCTGCATTAACGTGATTGGAATCTGTGTTTACCTGCATGTGTGTGTGTGTGTGTGTGTGTGTGTGTGTGTGTGTGTGTGTGTGTGTGTTTACTATGCCTTTCCAGCTCACTCCGAGTCTGCGGATCAAGGGGCCAAAGCCTAGTTCGTATCATGAGGCCAAGCAGGCGGCACAGGAGTACCACTCAGCCAAACAGACTCTCTTCAAGGCCTTCCTGAAGGCCGGCCTTGGCGCCTGGGTCAAGAAGCCCATAGAACAGGACCAGTTCTCCCTCAACCCCTGATAGAGGCAGCACGTATAGATGGACACAGGGAGGGTTGGAATTACAGTATGTGTGAAAAGAGAGAGGGAGAAAGAAAGAGAAAGAATGAATGAATGAATGAATGAGGAGGAGAGAAGAGGAGGATAGTAGTGAATAGGCATTACCAGCCAATCAAACATCTGTGTGTGTGTGTGTGCGTGTGTGTGTGTGTGTGTAAATAAGACCCCATAGTCCTTCGCTGAACCCCCACTTGTCTTACCTCAGTAGGGTGTCCATAATGGTTCCTGAGATGTCTCTGCCACTTCTGGTTGTTTGGTTTATTTTTAAAGGGCCAGTAAGGTCATCTTTACACATTATTTCATGCAAATGTTTATACATTCTTTTTAATTTATTATTTTTTTTGTCATAGGAAGAGTATAGGTATTTTTGTGGTAAGACTTCAAGAAAATAGACAACAAACACAGGTATAGCAACTTTAAATCCATTGGCAGATATAGGCCTATTCCTCTCAAAGATATTTGGATTCAGACAGACATCTCTATGGCAGTGACAGACAGGGATTATGGGTAATGCTGTGCTGTCCTTCACCTGTTCCCCTGACCTTTACCCACAATTCAGTTGCCTTCAGCACTACATTTAAGGTTATTTTAGATAGTGTTTTATATTATTTTCTTCTATGTAAATTGCATGCCTTGTCCCCATGCATATGATTTTTTAACATGTCAGCCCATTTTAGCATAAGACATTTAACCCATTGCTAATGTTGCTGAGAGGTGCAGTTTCATCCTCCATAGACAAACACTTTTTTTCCTGCATGCCATCACCTTTTTGGAAAGATTCACAGCAGGACCAGCTAGATTCACAGCTTAATTCACTGTGTTTAATTCCTGTTGGGGGGTGGAGGTGGTGGATGCTAGTCCTTTCCAGTCTTCTGTGGGGTGTCTGCAGTGGCCACGAGCCTTGATCTTGCCTGTCTCCAAGTGTACTTGACAAAACAGGTCTCTGATGTAACACTGTCAGGATTAGAGGCCAGTGGTATATGAGCACCCCAGTAGAAATTAGCTGTCATCTTTGGCCTTATACACACAGCATTCTGGGATACAATACAGTCACACATTCTCATACTTTTGTGAGTTTTAATATATAGAAATAAAAAATTATAAAGTTATTAAATGCTGTTCAGTTACAAAAAATTACTGTAACAAATGAACTGGCACCCTGTGACCATGACCATGATTTAAAAGTCTAGAACAACAATAACAAAAATCTTGAGTTTTAATAGGCTTATTATTTTCCGTGTAATGGACTGCTGTGTATACTTTGAGTTTGCCAGTTGGTCATCCTCATCACACGCTTGGTAGCTATGGAAACATCACCAAAGAAACAACTACTGCTTCTGTTTTTCTGCTTCATTGAAAGCTGGTGATGGTGGTCACACACTGGCTGTGTGTGAAGGTGAGAACACTGTTTGCCCTTGAGGCCTCTGTGATTGTACTGTATACTAAAACCTTAAGATGTATGTATGCTAAAGCATTCCATAAAAAAGCAAAACAACAAAAAAAAGACAAATCCAAAAACTTTATTTTGCTTCAACATTTTAAATATAATTTGTAAATATTAGTTTGGTATAGTTCTTATGATTGCTCTTAAATGTGTCTCATATGATCCTGTAATGTAAATGGTAACATCAAATCCTCAGAGAGGGAAAGAGCGAGAGAGAGAGAGAGAGCACTCCTGTACAGTGTAATTTAATGAAGTTCATCTCCTTCCTGAAAACCTGGACCAAAAAATGAGGCTGTCAGGTTCCCAACTTCCCAGCATCTTATTTACTTAGCATGTTTTGTTTCTCTCCTCTTGGTTAAGCAGTTTATTTTCCCTTAATGGGGCTGTTGAATTGCACTGGACCTTGTACTGTTTTGGCTGTCTTGTTTATTATGATGAGTCTATGCTGATTCCTGCACTATTTTGTTTGTTTGTTTGTTTGTAGTTTTTTAATGAGAAGAACATGTCTAGCTTAGCATGTAATTTTGAGCCGCTCGCCAGCTTATGTTGACCACGCTTTACCCTAAATCTTGAAAAGAAATAGCAAGTAAACACCAGGTTATGTCCTCTCAACGTGTCAGCCAACAAAGAGGTTACTGAGACCTCTGTTGATGATGGATCCTCTCTTTGAGACGATGTTACTCAGAGCCCTTTAAGTCAAAGACTCTTTGTCGCCTTTTTAATATGGAACAGTGTGGTTGTGAAGGAGGAATGACATCCACTTGCATGTGGGGCCCTATAGTAGAGGAAACCAAACCCTTGGACCCCTCTTGATATGGGGATGTTTTGTTGACTGGGTGTTTAGTGGCTGTGGTGCCGCCATGTTGTGATGTGACATTTCCCAGAATGCCATGGTGTGGTCACATGACTTGAGTCAGCCCCTTCTGACTTTGATGGGAAGGATTTCTAAGTTGCAAAAGCGACCCTCCTGCATGTCTACCCACAGTAACGCAAAACTAAGCATGAGAGGCCGACGCCCAGAGGCTTTCAAGTGTACAGCAGTGAATTGTGACACTATAGGTGACAAATAAAAGAATAAGAAATGACTTTCTCTCCCGTTCATTTGTACACGTCTCATTTCTACTCTTGATTTACTGTTTAGAGGATTTCCACCAACAACAACCATCTTACATTTGTTTGCAGTGTGTACATCTCCCTTAACATTTTACCTGCAGTTTTTTCATTGAGTTCAGTCAGATGAAGTGGCCTGTTTGGAATGGAATTAGGTGAGAAAAATATCTGAAGGAACTGAGACTCTTAAACTCTGAAACTCTTAGATGTAGTGTGCAATTCTAGATTGCATTGAGTAAAGGTCAGATCATAGGGAGATGCCATTTTATTTATTCATTTATTTTATGACATTTTCTAAGCCTGTTTATGTTTCCCCAGTGGTACCAAACTTCACTGAACTTATGCTCTTTGAATGGAATAGTAAAGAAAAAAAAACATTTTATCTTGCAAAACATGCCAAGTTTTGATTCTTTTCCAGACTCTTTTATTTACTTGGTAAATCCAAGAGCAAAGACACTTTTGGTAGTGTGGTAATTATTGTGACTGGAATGAAATTGTTTTTATTAACATCTTTGACCCCCTAGGGGAGACATGAGTGGCAGAAAAACACACTCCCTGGAATGAGCGGACCTTTCATCCCCAGTGCTGTTTTTTCCAACTATCTGTAGATTATAAACTTGTCTTTTGATTTCTTATAAATCCCACTTCTGCTTCAAAAAAGCGCTAATTTGTAGCATAGCACAGCGTCGCTGAGCTTGCTGTGGCACACAAATCCCTTCCATCTCTGAACCCCTGCATAAACAATGAAGGAAAACATTGAGCCCCAACTGAAAGTAGCTTTCAGACCATTTCTTCAAGACTCAAGATTTGTTCAGACCGCTCATGTACCGTCTTTTGTGTCTGTCTGTTATGTATTACATAGTAGTGAGTGAGGCTGCCTCATTTATAATCCAGCAGTACTGAATTTTTGACAACACCATTTCACCAAACAAGCAACATTCACACTGAGTCTGCAAAGACAGACTGATTCAAATATGAAATATAAAATGTAAGGCTATAAAAAATACTACGTATCTGTTGAACCTCTTGTAGAGGAAGTGTTAATCAACACAATTTGTCATGGGTGAAGTGTTAATACACAGTATACATGGGCATATAAACACCAAAGGGTTCTGTCCAAATTCACAGCCTTTCTTTTTTTAGCGTTGAGACAAGCTCAGATAGGCAGCTTCTGTCTGCAAGGTGTTATCTCAGCAATCCTTGGTCAAATCTCCACGTGGGGGTGTTGGAGGGATATTACTTTGTGTCATATCAGTCCTCAGCACCTGGGTGACATGAAAGAGAGAGAGAGAGAGCGATAATCTCGCCACGGATTACCTGTCCTTTCTGCTTCGGCAGGAAGCAAACAAGAAAAGAAAAAAACCTTATCAGCCCTTATCTCCCATCCAACTTCCAACACCCCAATCATTCCCAAGCCTATACCCAGTTGGGCATATGCTCTAGAAAAGCCCAAAAAATTAAAAAAAGAATCTAGAATCTTCTGGGAACAAAAAACATGGTTCTGAGCCATTGTGACTTGGGTAGGAAGGTGTAAGGATGAAGGTCCGTGCCCTCTCAACCATTTTCCGGTGCAGGAGGTGGCAGGATTCAGACGGGCTGGCAGACAAGCGCTAAGAAGTCGATTGGTCTCAAGGTGAAGAGGGATTAGTGCCAGAGGCCCTTCATGTGTTCCACACTTTCATGTTTTATCTACAAAATTGAATTTCTTGCAGGTTAAAAGTGGCAGAATAGGAAAAGCAAATGTCTTTTCTTTGCTTTTCGTGCAGGTGAAGGAGTTCCTATATTCCTGTAGTCAGTTGTTTTCATGCTTCCCAGAAGCCTTCTCTATGGACGCCATCATTATCAGAATCACATTAGGTGTGGTGTTTCATTTCACTCAGTGGTGGATGGTGGAAAGCCATTGTCAAGCAACACACCATCTAGTCCGGTGCAAAGATGCACTGACTCATGGAAGATCTGAAGGCAACCACAAATGCTGACTGCTAGAAAGCAGATGCCATGTCTTTGAAACACAAGATATATTTCAAAGTAGACTTATTCACTTCAGGCTCTAATTGTCTTTCAGTTATCAGCCAATCCTCAAATACTTGCTTGTCATAAACATACCTTATAACTTTTTAAACATAGACATTAAAATATCATGGACACACCTTAACACACACACGCACACACACACACTACCCTTCCCCTCTACTGCCTTCCCATTGGTCTCGGCTCATTTGCCTGAATAATCTACCTCCATTATCCACCTAATGAGGCTACTGGCCCAAGTATATCTGACAGAGCTGCAGACAAGCAGGTAAGGTAAGACCCAGAACATTGTGCTGTCTTCTCACTGTCATTGTGATATTAATAGCGGTAGTAGTAAACTTATTGTCGGTAGATCAACTCATTCTGGTGGATCTCAAGATCCAGCTAGTATGTTTAATAGCTAGTCTAAGCTCTTGAGTAAGATACAGAGAAGCATGAACCTGAAATAACTTCATTCAAAAAAAAGATGAGGCCTATGCAGATAATGAAGTTAGCTAACTCTATTATAATATTATAAAGCTAACCCTTACCCATCAGTTTACATCAGATTAAAAATTGTCAAGTGCAGTTACTTTCAAACAAAGTTGTTGCATTTCAAAATGTGGAGGGGAACATTTGTGACATGTTGTTCTTGATGATTTATTTACTGTATTAATTAATCTTTTGGGAAAAGTGACTTGTAAAGTAGTCTACGAGGAAAATGTATCATGTTGCATAATTATACTTATTGCAGAGTGTAGTCTTTAATATAGACTATGACTGTCTTTCCAAAAGCTACATAGAGTTTAAATAATGACAACAACAAAAAAACTAAGAATGCACATTCAGTACAAATATACCTGACTCCCTGTATAGGTATTAAGAAAAGAAATTTATCCGGCATTGTCCATAATATGATTTAAAGATACACTGAGAATCCTCCCCTGGGCTGGGTGACAGGATCCATGTCATCCTGAGAATGAATCATTACAAGTGGACCAGGAGGGGCAAAGCGCTCTGGTTCAACAGACACATTTCCATTTCAATTTTCTGCTCAGTAGAGTTGATATATGTAGTGACATCTAGCCAGTAGCCAGTCACCATGACCTACAGTGCTCCATCACTGTGCATTAATGCAGGTTTAGTAGATGACCTTGTGTTGCTACATCAGCCAACTAGGTGCTGCAGGAAGTCCCAAACACATTGCAAGGCCGAATGCTCTGTGAAGGAATAGGATTAAAGGGATATTGGCTCCTGTGCCATCCTTTTTTTAGACTAAAACGGCACTTAATACATTATTCCAAAGGTGTGTGTGAGGTAGGCCTACAGATATTTTTATACACACACACACACACACACACCAGAATACTGGTGGAAGAGATGTTTAATAACCTGCTGATTTATATGTCCATGGTGAAGTAGAAGCCTATTCATGCAGTTTATTTCACCAGGATCCCATTTTGACAGTTTATACTGGTGGAACAATGAAATTAGTTCCCAATATAGGCATCCAAGACTGGATAGTGCTGGGGTTGCCCTTTATATTCCATGCCTGTCCACTAGGCACACAACCAAATGTCATGAGCTCTGTAAAGTTCAAGGAAAAAAACACAGTTTAGCATCTCCTCCCAAAGGCACACTAGGCAATGTTTTGCTATTAAGTTTTGATGGAGACTGAGGAAAAAGATGTTTACAGACAACTGAAGGTAAATAACTGTTTAGAGTGGCATCTGTAATGTGTAACTTATTGATTGCATTGTATCTTTCTAGAATGTAGATTGTAAGGGAAGGAATAACTTGACCTCAGGTTACATGTGTAGCCTTACATGTTTGCTTTTGAACTTTGCTTTTGCTTCTAAGCTTTACTGAATAATGATTATGCCTGTTCTTTTGTTTTGATCTTTCTGTTTAGCCTATTCTGAAAAGAATCATTGAGCACATTGAGTCCAATACAAAGACAGCCACAGATTTGATAGAGGATTAAAAGATATAACAATCTAAAAAAATATATAACAGTCTATGTCTTACTCTGGGCATGAGAATACGCACACTACGAAGGCTATCCAAGAGAAGTTAAGTTTTTTCCTCTAACAGAAGGGTGGCAAAATGCCTAGCTTTCAGAGTCTCACAGCTGGCATGTTTGTATGTCGCCATCTAGTGGAGACAAAACTCCATGCCATTTTCACCGGAAGTTTTTTCTCTATTCAACTGACTGTTGACCGGATGTTGAATGTTGATCATGAGAAGTGCAGCAATGATTTGAAGCGGAGAGCGCGAATACTAATGAAATAAAATTACTTACTGGCAAGTATACCAACAAAATAATAATTATACTTCCAAACGCCAATGATCGGGGCCTGCAATAGCCTGAAAATCAACATGGTTGGTGCGAGAAGCTGTGGAGTTTTAAACTGTTGTCCTCTGACTTCGTGTATATCTATGCCCTGACTCTTGCAAGCGAACGTGAGGTTATCGGTGTTTTTTTCGCTCCCTATCGTTCATTTAACCGCTCCCAGTCAACATTTAACCGTGGCTTTTCGTGGATGCATAAAAATTAAATAACACTGAGTTAGGCAGCTGATTAGTTAATTCAATATTTCGTCGTCTTAACGGCTGCTTTCGTCTTGTAGATCAGACTGACGCCGACACCACCTCAACGTTAGATTGAAAGAAGATAACATTCATGGAGCAGGTAAGGAAAACAGACTTGTTTGCAAAACGCAGATGGAGTCTTGTACATGCTAGCTGCTGCAGTGCTGCGTTGAAACTGGATACCTCTGAATACTTGAGAGCTTTCAGTTTGTAGTTTGTCAGAGATAAGGGAAAGCCCACACACAGGCATCTAACATTAGGTTGGTGGGCACAAGAGAAGAGAAGTTAGTGTAACGTTTTTACAGACATTTCATTCAGAATTTCTTATCGCATTTCGTGCTGAAATCAAAAGACGTTTTCTCTTTAACGTTGATATACTTTGAAATAGCTTAGGGGATGGATTCTATACTTCCGACCAGAGACAGGACTTACTTGTATTTGTGGACATACAGCCAGTTTCAGGTAGAAATATTTAATATTAAAAACAGACTGTTGTTGCCTGTTGCAGTTGCCTTTTCTCATGTTGCGGTAACATTGTATTTGCAACTGCATCATGTACAATGTTGGTGTGCTGTTATATTTTGGAACTGCAGCGGGAACTGTCAGAGTGGGATGACACCAACAAACTCCTGCAGAGACATGGCTTTAAACCAGTTCAGTTTGCCGATCCTGTGGAGAATAAGAACTTGTCGGGTAAGGTTTTGTCATTCCATTAGCAGCAATACGATTCTCTGTCTCTCTCTCACACACACACACACACACACACACACACACACAACACATTCACATGCATACATGTATGTGGCACAGTTTGCACCTAGACCATTTGTGTTGTCAATGATGCGTTTCCAATAAAAGTGTAAATATACTGCATGTCCATGTGTGTGGCTTACTCGTGTCCAGATTTGGTTCTTTTGGAGAAGAAGGCAGCTGCAGACATCCGGACTATGCTGCGGACCATGCTGGCAGACTCAGACCGGAGACAAGCCCTCATCCAGGAGCTCATCCAGTCCAACGCCCAGCTCAAGTAAAACTTCGTCATCTTCTCACATACACACTAGCCTGTACTGAACTTTAGAGAAATCCAGTTGAAGCAAAGAGAAGGTTTTCACGCCGCACTATTAAAAGGTTTGATTTTGCATCCCAAAGGATTGTTTTTGCATCCCATTAAAAGAGCAGAACTCTTACTTTTGACCCACAAATTGTAGCAATAAGTAGAAATAAATAAATAAATAAATAAGTGATTAATGTGGTGCTTGGAGTAGAGCAAAATGAGTGAGAATAAAGTTATTTGTAATGACTTTGACATCCTTCATTATTGCGGGCATTCATTTTCTCATAGCCTACGTTATAGTAGTCACTTTATCTTGTGAAACCTGATCAGTATGAATACCTTCATCTTAATGCATATTCTCATCTATACCGATATCCCACTGCTTAATAATGTAGACCCTCTGAGGCATCCTGAGCTGCTTGACACCTGGTGTCACCTGATAGTACCTGTGCACATGTCGTGCACATAGGCTGAGTGGGCTTAGGGTTAATGTGCCCTCAGGTGTGACCAGTCTCCAGCACCTGTCAACACCCCCATTGCCCACGACTGCATACTGATACACATTCCCCCACTCACTTTACCAGGCGCATTGGAGACTCACCTATGCAAATGACTGCATTTGTTGGATACTTAGTTACCTTTTTTTAACTGTTGAAGCTAATTGCTTGTTGTTTGATCTGTAAATTTTGTGCTCTTACTTTGGCTAGTTGTAATTTCACAATTGTGGTCATAACATACAGTGTTGTTATGTCATGATTGCATCATATATTTAGTTATAAACTATTTTCTTGCCACTTCAGTTGTATTTGAGCATCTGTGTTTCTCAGATGGTGGAATTGTATGTTTAAATTGTGTTTCATAATAGTGTTGAGCTGAGTATCCTTGACCTGACAGGGAGGAAGTCCAGCAGCACCAGAGCCGTGCAGCACGACATTCCAAGCGGGCCTCGGAGCTGGAGGGGGTTCTGGAAGGCGTGAAGAGCAAAGTGCAGGACCTGGAGGACCGCTACATTAGCAAAGCCGCCCAGCAGCACACCGCCTTCCAACAGCTACAGCAGGACAAGATGGAGGCAGAGGTAGCCGACCAGACTGCACCCTAAAAGTCATGCGTTCTTCATTACTGCATTTAGTGAGGAGTCGGGCGCTTTGTGGGGAAAAACGGCATGTTCACATGCTTTCTGAGACATCTCCCTGCCGTTTGTGTATTGTTATCATAGGCACAAATACACCAGTGTTCAGAGATCCTGAAATTTCTCAGGTTATACTCTGGTGTTTGTTTACTAACATGCCATACCAAGTGCATAGATCCTGTGCTTTGTCTTGTAGAATGCTGCACAATAGTTGATGGGTACGATGACAATTCTTCACATTAAGTATGTTGCAAATTCAAGAAGGTCAGCTGGGATTTTTTTTTTCTGAAAATAGGTTGATTTGACATTGAATTGCCTTCCTGTGGTGGAGCTAAATGTTGCACACTCCCTGGCCTGGATATTCACCAAATCCAAGATTTGGAAAATGTTCTCAACTTGATTTGACATGCCAGTGGTTAATGAAGAGGTAGTATTGTAGTGCTGCTCAACTATTATTGCTCAGCCCAGGTTTGGTTCCTGAACCCACCGCTGAGTCTGTATTACTTTAGATATAAGGGCTTGCTGAATATCATCTTTGTCTTTGTATGGGATGACCAACAGAGATGCAGTAAATCCCTGGAGGAGAAGCTGTCCCGTGAGACGCAGCAGGTGGAGCAGCTACAGAGGAAGCTCTACTTCACTGTGAAGGAGGAAGAGCGAAAGGTAGCTCGCCAGAACCAGGCCTTCCTGCAGATCCACAAGAGGGCCGCCAGAGCACACTCCCCCGCTGACCAGCAGTGAGTATACTACACACTCCCCCACTGACTGACAGTGAGTATACTACACACTCCCTCACTGACCAACAGTGAGTATATCACACACTCCCCCACTGAATGACAGTGAGTACACCACACACTCCCCCACTGACTAACAGTTAGTATACCACACACTCCCCCACTGAATGACAGTGAGTACACCACACACTCCCCCACTGACTAACAGTTAGTATACCACACACTCCCCCACTGACTGACAGTTAGTATACCACACACTCTCCCACTGATCAATAGTGAGTATACTACACGCTCCCCCACTGACTGACAGTGAGTACACCACACTCTCCTCCACTGACAAACAGTTACAGCACACTCCCCCGCTGACCAACAGTCACAACAGACTCCCCCACTGACCAGAAGTTAGTACACCACACACACTGACCAACAATGAGTACATAACACACTGCCCCACTGATTACTGATTACTGTGATTAGTACACAACACACTCCCCCACTGATCAGAAGTGAGCAATTTCTCTGGTCCACCAGCATTGTGTAAATATTCTTTGTACTTTGATTTGCATTGTACATTACTTACATCCTCTCCCAAACTTTTTGCTTTGTAGGATTCTTGACGTCATTAATGTCTACGAATCCCAGATTGAGCAGCTGCGGAATGAACTAAAGTATGTCACCACTTGAAGTGTGTCACGATGTATGTTTTGTGTACTGAGTCTCATTGTCATTGAATAGTGTTTTTTTCCTGGTCTCTGGGGCTTTTCCCACCTTTGTTTGACCCTTTTGTCCTCACCCAGGACCCATAGGGAGCCCAGAGAAAGTGTGTCATCAAATGGACAGCCTGAACAGACCTCTTCAGACAGCTCTATGAACCACAAAACTTTACTTAAGGTCAGTCACCTGTATCGATCTCATCTAAGCTTAATTTTCAAACTTGGCCAACTGGCATGATGGTGGCGCAGGTGGTAGAGTTTCTTTTCGGCATCCGGAGGGTTGCAGGTTCAAGCCCCGCTCCGCTGAGCCTATCAAAGTGTCCTTGAGCAAGATACTGAACCTAAACTGCTCCCGGTGAGCAGACTGACACCTTGCATGGCAGCCTCTGGTGAATGTGAATTTGGATAGGTGAATGTGGGGCATACATTGTTAAGTACTTTTAGCGCTCAAAGGTGTAGAAAAGCGCAGTATAAATGCATTCCATTTGAAGGTGACATAGAATGATGGAGTATAGCACCCTGTTTTCTGATATTGAATTAGAATATGTTCAACTTTGACTTCTAAAACTTGAAAAACACAATCTAAAAGTGACATGAAATAGCTCAAATGCAATTCTACAAGCCCAGTTACAACCTTATATTGAGGCTGGGGATTGAAATGGTCCATTTTGGCTAAAGGTCACCCTCTTTGGCAACCATAACTGAACTACAGTTCATTTGGGGTATGTGACATCACAAGTAGGCTTAGTTCAAATCCGCACAATATTTAGTGGTTATTTTATGTTCATGACGGCTAAGCGGCCATGCACAACCTCTCCTAATTCAACAATGGCAAGGTAAAAAGGGTTTTCAATTCTATGTCCCTTTTAACAGATAAGCATGTTACAGACAGAGTAATATTCCTTTTACCAGACTATGCTCCAAAGTGACCAGGGTTTGTGCATTTCATGCACCTGATCATAAGTTATGTTTGCTCTTTGGCCAAGTCAAATTGATTGGTCTCATGCTGCACACTTGCCACAGACCACTATCTTTTTGCTTTCAGCATTTGAAAGGTTTACAGAAGGTGTATGTGAATTGACCGTTTCAATGATTAAAACAAAAGCAATGCTGGAATATTCTATTCTGTGCCTGAACTACTTACTCTACATTAAGATTACATATGAAATGTTAACACGGAAGCCCTGGGGAAACAACAAATGAAACTCGGCTTTTAGATCTTCATGCCCTTATTCTTCATTCTGCAGTCGTACCAGGAGCAGCTGAGGGAGACCAAGGCTCAGCGGGAGGACCTGAGGAGGGAGATTGAGCGCCTGAAGCAGGACCTGGACTCCAGGTGGGTAGAAAGCCATTAGACTGGATTTGTTGTACATTTAAGTAAAGCTAGTGGCATTTAGCAGATCCCTTTATCCAGAGTATCATGGGGCTCGCAATGTGAATTATGTGAATTCTGTTCAGGTTTCAAACCTATTGATGTTCTGTGTTCAGTGTTCACAGTGTAATTGTGAATTTACACCTCATCACCTCGTAGATGATAGTTGGGCTATGAAACTGATCTGGTGCCAGTTTTGGTACCAGAATCTGTTGTAGATCAGAACAAGCGTGTGACTGGCTGTGATGGCATGGCCCCAACACCCCTTCCTGTTATGTTTCCCACAGGAATTTTTGAGACTCTGGAATGTGTGCAGTCCACTGATTTGACTTAATGTCCATTGTTTCTACAGAAAAATGCACCTGCCTGAATTGGCACTAATGAAAGAATTCAAATGAATGAAAACAAGAGACGTGCATGAAGCAGTATGTACTTGCATCAGATATGGCTCATGTTTAGACTATGGTGGGCTGCCATAGTATAGGCTGTGAGTGGTAAACACTGCGTCCTGAGTTCCTGGCTTCTGTGTGGATATGTCATGTACAGTATCTCCTGTGTGACCGGGGCTTCTGTGTTCTTTCAGGCCAACCGTGAAGGAGCTGAAGTCCTACAAACAGCAACTGAGGAGGATGGATAGGATCATCCAGCAGACTAACCTTAGGTAAGGAATTTTGTTACTCAGCCATGAGCTTAACCTCCATAGACAAAAGCCTATGGCCATAGCTTGCTTTAAAAATGAATGTCGAGTCATATGAATCATGACATTATCTTTGACACCGTAATATCTTTTTATTCAAGCATTAACATGAGCAAGACGACAATGGTGATCTCCCGTCAAAGTTGTGTGCATGTGCGCCCCTATTTGTAGATCTGCTCAGGAGCCTACATCTGAAGACACCACAGAAGTGGAGAACATCGACCACATGCAGGCTTCTGTCTGCCGGGCTTTTCTTAAGGTCAGTAACATTTGCTTAAAGGAAATATCCAGAGTCAATCAGCCCATAACTCTGCTATTTGAGGCTGCCAAATGTTGTCGTTAGGTATAAGAACAATGTCATTTGGTACAATGTTGACCGAATTGGTGAACTGGTAGCTAACGCTAAACAAAATTTGCTTGCCCATATCAATTACAGTTGGCTGCACTAGTCATCATGAAACAACAGGGCTACAAGTTGATTCACTTCAGATAATCCCTTTAAGAACTGGGGTATTCAGTGCACTTGTGTGTGTGTATAAATATGTACAGAATGTGTGAAACTTTTCATCATAATAGGCTTTTAGTATGTAATATACATTGTATATTTGTACAGTATATGTATTAGTGTTATTGTTGACTGGAACAAATGCTGTGATGTGCAGTCTGCCTGTATGGCGTTGGGTGTGCGGGACCTGAATGATCTGTTACCTGCCCTGAAATCCAGGCCCAGAGAAGCAAACCCAGCTCAGCTGGAGAAGGTGGGAGTTTCTCTTGTTCATCTCAACACACCAAACCAACAGTACCAAAACAGTACACAATCTCACTTCAGTCCTTACTTTCACTTTAAATGTCCCGTATGTACAGTTCTGATTAATAATGTGTCTGCCTGTTGAGTGTACTAGTGCTGTTTACTAGTGTGTGTGTCTGTGTATTTGTGTGTGTGTGTGTGTGTGTTCTTCTGTTGGGTGATTAAAACTTTATTGTACACAACAGGCTAGGAGGAATTTGAACTGCACTTTGAACCATGAAGGAATTAGCACTGCACTATGATCATAGCAATAAATGACAATAACAAATCAGTGTTGGTGATGCTGTAACAACGAGGATGTCTTTTCTCCTAAAGGTCCTCCGTGATGTGAGTGCTGTGCTGACCAGTCCCCGGGCTCCGCCACAGCTCCTGAGGCAGAGGCCCAGCCGGCAGCCCCCAGACCAGGCCTCTCTGCCTGGAGAGCTCCAGGCCATCCTGCCCACTCTGGAGGTGTGGCTGGAGCAGCTGGCATCCCTCAAGGTGAGCGGGTGGATCACAACATTGTGCCCAGTGGTCCTGTGGAGAGGGATAATTACCCATACTCTACTCTATGTATGGAGTAATTCTGCAGTATATTAGTGTTGTATTATATCTGCCCATACACTGTGTAATGTGCCATGTGAAACAATAATCACTTCTTTTTGTACATATGCATTAATGACTGTGCATGCATGTGGTGTGTGTGTGCCTGTGTGTATGCCTGTGTGTGTGTGTATGTGTGTGTATACGTGCATGTGCAGGAACTGCACCACTCCTTGTTAAAACTGGTGAAGCGGCTGCTGCCGTGGCAGGCTTGTGAGGAGCTCAGGCACCCTGCAGATGGGGTGAGGGTGGAGAACTTGCAGCTGCTGGTGGACACTCTGCTGGAGGAGACTGCTCCTGCAGACAAGGCCAGTCACTTACTACATCAATGTTTCTGTTTAGTTACAGTGCCCAGTACTGCTTACAAAATATTTAAAAGAATCTCTTACACACAGTGCTTTAAAAATAATGGTAACTATTAAGCAATAGACCAAAGATTTTCCCTTTAAATATCTAATACCTGTTACCGTTATTTAGCAGATTTATTCCTTTTCCTGTGTGAGATTTACATAGAAGATGTAAATGTATTTCTTTTATATAACATTACAGGAACAATAAATAATCTTTAGAAAGTTCAACTAATTTCTCCTGATTAAGTTGCTGTTGATAAATGCATCACTGTAGCTGATGTGAAGGGGTTAGTTTCAGGAGCTGAGCTACATGTCACATACTGAATTAGATATTAGACACTATCTTGTCTGCAACAACACTTATGATAAGGGTGAACAATTCTCCTGCAGAACTGTATGTCTGTGTTTATTGTGTACTTTGGTGACTGTCCCTGGTGATTGGTTTGTACAGGTGCTCTGCAGTCCCACCAAGAACACGCTGCAGTCCATGGTGACCCACTTCCAGAAGTTGTTTGACGTGCACTCCTTGAAGGGTGTGTACCCGCGCATGAATGAGGTCTACACACGGCTGGGTGAGATGAGCAATGCCATGAGGAACCTCCGCGATGTCTTGGACCTTGGTCAGTGGTTGATTCCAAATGTCCACCCTAAGCCCTAAGCCGTGGGCCCTCACAGACTTAACTGACTCGCGTATTAAGTGAATTAGTTTGTGATGTTGTGAGTGCTCACCTTGCTATTTGCATGTTTGGGACACCACCTTTGACAAATCGCTTTTTTTGACGCTTCCGTGCTTTCCTGTTTCACATCTTAAAGCTACGATCTGTGGGTTCCCTTAAGCAAAGTCTGCTTGCGATGACTGAATCACTATTTAGTTTGGTATTTCAGTAAATTTGCAATATGTTTTATATACCATACATGCATAGGAACAGATAGCAAAACATAGCAAAGCGTTGTGTCTGTTGAATTTGACTTGGCATTTGATGTTGGCAGATGAAAAAGCCCCGCCTAGTGAGGTGGTTAATCAGGTGGCCAGAATCGCCTCCCCTGCTGAAGGCTTCACCACGCGACAAATTCACAGCCTGCTAGAAACAAATGACATCCACAGGTAGTGTATTTGAGATGTACTGAGGTTGCACTAGTTTGTTTTTGTTTTTGTTTTTTTGCTCCACTGTGTCCTCTGGTGGTGAAATATGGAAGTACAGTGAAGAAATTTGGAAGGAGAGTAAGGGAGACCCTGTTTTGTCTTCTTTCAGCATTATTTTAAGACTGAAGGAACATGAGGAGTTCTTCCCGGCTTTCCACTCCCTGGTGCTGGAGCTACTGCAGACTCTTGGTAAATCGCCTGTTTTCTTCAGTGTTTTACACCCCTGGGGAAATCAGCAATGAATATGGATGGGTGTATTGAGGTGGTATGCAGTTTTTTTCTATTAACACACTTGCAGTTCTGTGCAGCCATGGCTAAAAAACAAGACTTTGTATTATGAAATGATCCTTCAAGTATCAGTGTCATGCTTTTTGAATACAATTATATTGTGAGTTATAAGTGTACAACTTTCTACATTCACCTGCTTGGCTGTTAGTATTATGTGCTGAAGTGACAGTAGTCCTGAAATGGTGTTTGTGATTTCAGGTGTCCAGAGGATAGATGACATTGTGCCTGCACTGAGGATACTGAAGTCCAAGGTCCCCTGAGTGTTTGTTTGGTGTGTGTTAGTGTGCGTTTTGTATATTTATAAATAAAATATTTGAAAGTGAATTTTATATTGGCACTGAAAAGTGTTTTCTGGCAAAGGAAGCGCATGTGACTCAAATTATCCAATAATACAATAACAATATTGAACAAGCACATTAATATAAAGTTTTATTTTGGCTTTTGTGTTCGTGAACCCCATGTAAACAGTTAAGATAAGTACAAATGCAAAACGTACATACTAGAAATGCTAGAAAATGCTTCATGTGGTTACAAATTGTAAAAAGTGAATTCAGGCATCGTGTGAATATTTCAGTGAAGATAATTATACTACACGTACAGGTAATCCAACTGTAGGATCGTTATCATTAACATCCACTTCCAAAAAAAAGAAAAGAAAAGCAAGTATTCTCAAGTGACCTGTTCTTATCAAGTATAAGCAGCCATACCATGTGTAATACTTGGACAGAAGGCACTCACATATTAGTTACAGTACCTGGCATACAACATTTTACATTATTTGTGTTTTCATTAATATATATTTATGAATTGATTTATTGCATAGTACTAGTAAATAAAAAATAGTCTTCACCTCTCTACAAGAGAGTAGGGCAGTCTGAACCATACAGAGAGTCTGACTACAGGTCCTCTTTCCATTTAAGTACTTATAGCATTGACCATATATATCCAAACACAGTGGTCACTGCAGGTACTAATATCGAAACTAGTGGGAATATGTACGAATGGAGGCTTATAAGCTTTTCTCCGGGCCTATAGCCACACTAACCATGAATGACAGACTGCCAGACCCTGCCTATTGCCCTTCACATGTACTGCTGGTTGAGTGAAAACCACTGATATGCAATAACAAAAGCACAATGTCATCCTACACTGTGATTCAAAACAAAGTATACAAAGACAGCCAGACCTTAATATATATATATAAAATAATACATGCAATAAGTGTTTACAAATGTAATAACAAATGTAACAACATAAATGTAGTGAGAAAACTTGGGGGGAATAGTCATACATACACTAAGAGAGCCCATACAGTCTTGCCATTAACTATGTGAAGATAGGTTCTTAACAACAGTACTGGCAACAAATGAGAAGTTCCTATTGGCATAAGTCCTAATACAGAATATCGATCCTCCACCAGATACTAACTGGAGAGTTTTTGGCACCTCAAAAAACAGGTAATTTTTAGTACATACAACTCTCTTAAACAAATTACCCAAACATGACTTGGGATGTTTGTGCTCCATATCAGTCTTGGCAGTGTAGAAAGGGACCTGGGCACTCTGCTCACTGACATGTAGTGTAAACTATAACTCAGTCCAGCTGGTGTTGGACATACACACATCACACACTGTGCAAAGAAGGACAATGAAAGAGGGTCAGATATGAGAAGCTGTAATTACTGCTCTCCACTGTGAAGATGGTAGTGGCGCAGCAAAATAATTCTTCCAGCATTGTTCACATGAATCCAGAACTGTAAAAAAAAAAAAAAAAAAAAAGAGTATAATTATTTATGCAAGAATCCCAATTCCTTTAGCTGTTGTTATCTTGAGTAGGGCTGTGTACTAATAAAACACTAGCAATATGAAGTTAAGCAAAGTTGACTGGTATTTAGCAGACGTTTTTATCTAAAGCAAAAGACTCACAACGTGGGGTTTGGAAATCAAACCCAGATCCCCTGATTGTCACTCGAGCGACTTAACTGCAGCTCCAGCATGACCACAAAGCAATGTACCGAGATAAGCATAAGCATCATGAAACAGGTTACAATTCAATGCCTGAATTCCAAGCACCAAGCCCTAACCTCACAAAGACTTAACTGCCATGAATCCACTTAATGATTGGCCACGTCATGGCAGTTAAGTCTGTGGGATTCATTACTGTAAGCAATATGTTTCCATTTTTAAGTTCAATTTTTGGAAAAATTGCCACACTTTACAGACCACCATTATGCTCACAATTCACACTGCTGGGAGAAGAGGTGCTTACTTCTTGCGGTCCTTGTCCTTCTTGGCATTGGTGTTGGTGTTGAAGGACTGTCCCTGCAGGAGCTCAGCAGCAGCCTTCTTCTTGTTGAAGGTGTTGATCTCGTCCTCCAGGGTCCTCCGCTTCTCGTCCAGCTTGCTCTTCTCGTCCTGGTGCAGACGCTTCAGCTGCTCAAACTTGCCCTGAAGCTGCAGAAGAAGAAAATAAAACAAATAGGTTTGAAATTGGATGGTTCCTAGTTCTTCACAATGTAAGAGGGAGTTTGCCAAGACTTATGTTGTATACAAACTATACTGGCATCAAAAGTGAATTGCTCCTGTTTAGTTGGGAGAGTGTGTATGTGTGTACAAACATTTCTATGTATGTGCAAAGGAGTATGTAATTGTGTTTGTGTGTTCCTATGAATATTTATATGCTTGTGTGATGGCTTGCAATGTGTGTTAGAGAGTTTCTGCATTTCCAGGCCCTTACATCTCTCTCTGCCTCCTTGAGCTCCATCTCCTTCTCTTTGACCCGCTGGACAAACATCTGCCTCATCTCCTCCTCTCGCCGCTGAAGCTCCCCAAGGAACTCCTGGCGCTTGGCCTCATACGTTTCCTGCAGGCTGGACACAAACAAACACACATACAAATATAAGCTGGCACAAATGGTTTGATTTTTGCATGACATTTTAAGACGTACAGAAAAAGGACAAAAACATTCAATTGTGGAGCAGCACTGAGCACCTCATTGCTGCTTACTTTCTTTGATCATTTAAAGGAAAACTCTGTCATAAATCAAGCCATGTCCCTGTTGCTTGAGCTCACCAAGTGCTGTTGGTAGGAATATCAATAAATCTTATTTGCAAACTGGCAGCTAACACTAACTGAAAGGGGCACAGAAAACTTCCCGTCGTTAGTTAGCATTAGCTGCTGTTTTGCTATTCGATTCTCGGATCAAATTTCTGTTGGCTTCCTACCTGACAGGCTTGCTCTCGGGGTTGGTGTCCTTGAAGCCCATCTCCTCCAGCTTGCAGCGCCGGTAGAGCTCGTAGTGACGTGTGTGCGTCTGCTCCCGCAGGTCCTCCATGTTCACGCAGATCAGCATTTCCCGCAGCTTCACAAAGTCACAGTGGTTCTCGTTCTCCACTAGAGAGCCACAAGACACATACATCATTACAAATGATATTAACACAAACTAAATATTCCATCATTTATCCCCCCGAAGTCAGTTTCTGTCTTCATGAATTTCCATCTAGACAAAAAGTCTGAGTGCTGCAAAACAATCACCTTCTACTGAACTACTGAAGATAAAAAAATAAGAAATAATAATACATTCGATATAAACCATTACCATTATTCACCACCTTTTTACACACAAAAGCTATTTGACCTTGCAGAGGCCTTTCTAGGCCAGTGCCTTTTGAAGCATACCTTGCACCACTCCCCATGGGTACTGCCTTGCCTTCACCATCTTATTGCCGATCTTCACCTCCTCTGTGCTTCCCACCACAGCAAATGGAAGGTGGCCCTGGTTACAGAAACATGTTCAACTTCGACATGCTGCGCAGATCTGGGACACTAACTAGAATTTTACATTGAATAAAGCCTTTGAAGATCACTTTAATCAATTTCAAAATGTCTTTAAAATTCATCTAATTAAAAAATGTCTACCAGTATATGTTATCAACCATCATGGCCTTCATTACAGCCAGACAGTGGGAAATCCTGCTTTAAACTTTAGTAACATTTTTTAAACAGAATCCTATATCCTTTCTTTATAACTTCATAATTGTTTTCATGTCTGCAACAGAGCTATCTGTGGAGAAAGGGAATGGGAAGCATGTCTAGGTAAACAAACATAAGGCTTGACTCTCACGTTCATGGCCGTGTTGATCTTGGACACTGTCTCGTCATCTACAGGGAACTGGTAGATCTGGACCCCGTTGCTGACGAGCTCACTCATGATCTTGATTTTGAACTTGTGGAGTTCACTCTTAGAAATGGTGTCCGCTTTGGCAATGACAGGAATGATGTTCACCTGAACATCATTCAGGATACACAATAAGCATCATTCAGGAACAACAAATGACATTTGGTTCATCATGTGAATGCAATCAAAACAAAACTCCCAACAGAACATAGTATGCATTTTAGAGTTCCATGTGACCACTTTCCCAGACTGGGACAGGGACCATATCTCAGCATGACTATAAAAAAAACCACATCATCAAAAACTAGGCTGTGTTAATCATGCCTAAAATGGTTCTGTATTGCTTTTTCCATTGTGCGCATGTCTAAGTCCAACCTTGCTCTAGAGCAAGTGACTACCCATTGTGAAACATGAACTAAGGCTTCTGGAAGCCGTCACACCCCAGCCTAGCCCATGGTTACCCTCACACTGAGTCAAGCCACTGCTATTTTAGGCTTGTCCTCGCCTGTCACGGCAAAATCTCCCAGAACAGGAAACTCCCACTTAACCATCATGTAAAACCAACAAGCTTTTAGAGAAGACGGCCTCAGAAACTCTGGAAACTGCTGGTTCACATAATATTTGAACAATTAAAAACAAACAAATGTTTTTTTGGAAGAGAAAGCGGAGAAGCAGGGAGATCAGAAGACTTAGGCCTAGATGATTTATGGAGATCAAAAGAAGCTAAAGTACGCAATTATAGAAAATCCTCAACCACAAAAAGCATATTAACTCATGAACTCCTGCATGTCTGACTCCATACTAGTCAAAAAATAGGACTAAAACTGCACTGAGTAGGTGGTGAAAGGCTAACAAAAACAAAGGAGAGGTAGGCCTGGTGGCCAAAATGCATCAATCTATCCTGAAATAGCCTACATTATGATGGTCTCATAAACCAAACACTAAGACACTATGCAATTTGGTCCCACTGCATTGCATACGCCACTGACATAAATATGGTCTTAGCAGGTATTTTATACAGGTATATTCCACATTTGTGGAACCAGCTAAATTTCCTCTTAGTTTGGCTATGACAATCTTTCAACTATTCTTCTATCAATCATTCTTCAGTGATTGCTTGACCATTTTGAACCTAACCAAAGCTGTGCTCTGCTCTGCTTCCATGTATTTGTGTGGGATGGTAAGTCTCACATAGCAGACAGCGGTTGCCATGTGTAAAACCTGAGCAACAACAAAGATATTATAAACAATGCTGAGGTAATGCAAGCCATTAACTACACATTGGCATCAATGGCTACAGTATCCACAGTAGCCAAATCCTTGTGACCATGCCATCACTTAGCTGATATGATTATTTGGGAAAAACACAGAACATGAAAAAGTGGTCTGCAGCAAATTGATTACACTTTTTTTCAGTTGTGAGTGTGAAAACATAAAATGTTAATCAAGCAATGTCTACTGAACTACTGACGCAGCACATGATAGCTGACCCTTACAGTTACTAATACGATGTACAAAAATCTAATTAACACAAGAATCACACACTCACTCACTCACACACACACACACCCACAAACAAACTCTAACATAACGACAACACAGACACAAACCTCAATGTGTGCAAACTGACCTTGCTATCGAGCTTCTTCATGGTGACAAGGTCAAGGGACTTGAGCGAGTGACCAGATGGGGCGATGAAGTAGAGGCAGGCGTGGATGCGCGAGTCATGGTAGTTATGCAGTGAGCGCTTGATCTTCAGCTCCTCCTGCAGGTACGACTCAAACTGCGTGTCGATGTAGTCCACAACATGCTGATAACTACAAGACAAGCACCAAATAACTTCAATTGATAAACAGAGATTAGCCTGAAGCTCTGCATAAAAGGAAAAGAAAACCAGAAAAAATATATATATAATGCATTTATACAACTAGTATTAGAGTCCCTGAAGTTTCAGTGCCACGATCTGTGAAGACACACCCTCACAGAAATGAACCTCTATAATAAATTAATCCATTCTCAGAAAAAAAGGAAAGCGACAAGCTTCTTACCTTTCCTGTTTGTTCATTTGGTCTCCAAAGCCCACTGTGTTGACGATGGTGAGCTTTAACCGCACATTGCTCTCCTGCAGGTCATAGGTCTGGGCCCGCAACTTCACTTTGGGCTCAAAGTGAGAAGACTCAAAGTTCTCAAAGTTTGTGTTGAACAGCGTGTCCATAAGGGTGGACTTTCCAATACCCGTTTCACCTGAGTATGAGAAGACACATGAGTGTTTGGTTACCTGCTTGAGATAATTTCAGAACCTTCTCAGAACATATAACCTAATTTGTCATATGAACAACAGTATACAGCAAGGTCAAAATGACGACATGTTTTGCATTCAAGCACCTGCAGCTTTCAATTAATCAACTATTCTATTGATCATTGTTGCAACATAATTTAACATAAATTTAAACATAATTTAACATAATTTAAATAGGCATAATTAATTTAAATAGGCTGTTTCATTATGACATTTATTATCAAATCAACAATTATGCTTAACTTATACATTAACAGCATGAGAAACCTTATGAATTATTTCATTATTTTACTTACCAATACAGAGGATATTGAAGCAGAACCCCTGGTTGGTGGACTTGTTGACGAGTTGATCGGGTAGGCTGTCAAATCCAACATGCCCTGACAAGGAAAGGGGTCTAGCATTTTTGTCCTGCTGAAGAAAAACAGAATAGATATTCACTGGCCACCAACACACATAGCCAGGACTCTTCCAAGGCCAAGAGCACAGCATCTCTGCAAGCCACTCTGTGTGATGCTGTAAAGGCTTCTAAAAGTTTTGAATTACTACAATGAGTTCTCGTCAACAAAACTCATATTCGCAAATCTTTACCTCAACTAGTGATAAATTGGAGCTTTCTAACAAGCTATGTGTGAGCATTCCCGTTCTCGGAAGAGTTGAACGCTGATTCAGCGGCATTCTTCTCGAAGAAAGTTATTGCATTACGTCATGCAAATCATTAATATAATGCACTCTGCAGAATGGTCTGCTTGATGCGATGATTACTAAAACGTAATAATAGGAATGCCACGAAAACCACGCCCAACGCCACTTGAATGAAAGGTTGTGCCAGAGGTCGTGCCTTGATTTGGAAGTAACACGAGTGTAACTTAATTGAGACATGGACAATATGTTTGGGCTATAATTTGCAAGCAACCCACATTTGCTCTCATCTGCTGTACGTAGTTAACGTTATTAGTGTATTATGGTCTATCAATATTATCACTGATTCCTGACAAGCTAAGGTTGAGGAGTTTGATATGCGATGGTCTGGGAATTACACCAAAGATATAACATAGATATCGCTGAACGTTACAGTTAACATTTTCAGACCGAATTCAATTGATCCACAATTTAATAGCTATAGAAGTTTGACGGTTGGCTATCTAACTTGTTAAAAAAACGACAGGAAATCTAACGAATACAAAGCGATTCATAAAACTTTGCCAGATTACTTCTACCAGGGTTAGTTCCCTAGTTAGCGAGCTAACATAGAGCCCCAAACCGCCCTGGTTAGCATGGTTGATTGCTAGCTGACTCTCAGTGTTTCGTTGAGTTTTTTGAATGAAAACGACGTAAGAAATGGTGTCCACGTACCCCTTGTCGTGCAACATCGGATGAAGACATACTACCTGTATATATTTCCTTACAATTAAGAGAAAACTCCCGAGATAATTAACTGAAAACCAAACAAACGATAACGATTGAAAGTTTGGATACTTTTCCTTGCAACCACGAATGGAATGCGGTGGCATTTCATGTTGAGATAATTCACTAGGTAATTTGCTGGCACACTAGTGGTAAATTACCTTGTGTTTCGATTGTAACGTGGCTATATAAGCTTCTGAAAATATGATCCACAGTGATAATACACGACTATTAAAATGTGGTGTGAATTATGTATTACAAGGTCGTTAATGATTTTCTGTAAAAATACACTATGTACCTATCTCATCGTAATGGTATGATCCGACTCTGGGGCTGTTCCGGAAATGTATAAGGCGTTAATTTGTGATACTGACGCCATTTTGGCTCAAAAGAGGACTGACTTCCCTTCACCTCAAGAATGGTTTGAGCCAATATGGCGAGTACCGGGTCTCAGTTCCACTATTTGATGGCTTAGCAAGTTGGTTGCTAGGGGGCGTGGATTGTTATTTATTAGTAACCCACGAGCTGGCGAGATGCTGTCAGATTTTGCCAACCTCACCTGGGTGACTGTGGGAAACCTCATCGATACCATGTAGTTGTAGTACAGTCCATGCTATTACCTAAATAACTATAAACGTAAGATATTTATTTATTTATTTTTTGAGAGGCAATGACCAGACCTCTCAAACGATTTCCAGGATTAACAGTAGCTTATTATCTCCACAAACCCAATGGCGACCGACTGCACGCAAGAAACCGTTTTACGGTTCCTAATGGAGAGAGGAGGTACTGTGAAGAACCAAGAACTGATTGACCATTTCAAAGCTGTTTTAACGACAGATCCAAACAAGAAAGCTATGATGAAGGATGTGTTCAAAACGTATGTGGATAATGTAGGGTTTGTGAAGGTTGAGAATGAAACTAAATATGTGTGCTTGAGAAAGAAATACAGGGGTTCGAATAGACAGGAGGCAAAATGTGGAGACAATGACCATGAAACGAGGGAGCTCACTGTAATTAACTGTGAAAACGGTGACGCTCTCTCCAAAAAAATGCCCGAAAGCAGCTCTCTCCGCAACCTGCCTCAGATAACCCTCAGCGACTGCGAGTTAGCAGAGCGCTCTTCAGAATCTGCAGGAAACGATGATGCAAAACAAGAAATACCACCTGTCTCAGGTTACAGAAGTGACAACAGTAATGGAGTGGAACGGTCACTCGCTCGAGACAGTACTTCAGTCGGAGTGGACCTTCACGCATCTTTAAAGTCGCTTGTTCCCGAATCTACAAGTCTTTTGAAAATGGGGAATATATATGGGAATATGACGAGCAGCAGCTCGCCAGACAAAAAAGTGGTCAGGCAGCCCGAGGAAAGCGTGCAAACGAGCGATCAGAGCATACCAGTGATAGCCGTGATTGAGGCGTCTCCCCTACCCGTCGACGGGACCATGTTCAGCCTGCCACAACCTGCGAGTGTGTCACAGCAGGACACTTTGTCCGAAGCCAATGCATTTGAAAATCACGACAACTCAAAAAAGTATTCTGCGGCTGTGCCCCAAAACGAACCGGAGCATGAGAAATCGCACGAGGAGGATATTATTAAAGGCGTTGTGAGAAGGAGAAAATCGGGAGGGTCCCAACGCAGTGTGGGGTCCAATATATCAGAAGGAAGCGACGAGGGGCATTTTGACACAACCAGCATGTCCGGGAGTGACACCAACACACCGCGAGGCAGCCGTAAAAATTTTATTGAGCTGATGATGAACAGTTCGCCACAAGTACGGCGAAGCATGGTGCTTAGAAACTCAGTTTATCTGTCCACAAGGCACAAGGACTCAAAGAGCGACAGCGAGACGGGTTCTATCGTGTCCTCAAACACGGATGACGAGAACACCCCGATCTCTTTGGACCCCATGGAACATGAATGGATGATGTGCTCGTCTGACGGGGAGTGGGAGAGCCTTCACCGGCTCCTTGCCTGTGAGCCAAACCTGATCTTAAAGAAGGACTTTGTCACAGGATTTACCTGCCTTCACTGGGCAGCTAAGCTTGGTAAGCATGAGCTCCTGGCCATGCTGGTGAACTTTGCCAAGCAGCGCGCTGTGCCTATTAACATCAATGCCCGGTCAAGTGCTGGATACACTCCCCTGCACTTGGCAGCCATGCACAACCATGTTGAGGTGGTAAAGCTACTTGTTGGAGCATATGATGCCGATGTTGAGGCCAGAGACTACAGTGGGAAGAAAGCTTGTCAGTATCTTCCCAAAAGCATGGCTCACGAAATATGTGATATCACAGGGGCACAAGGGGAGTTGGATGCAGAGAGCAATGACTATAGTGAGGTCAGTCGATGGAGGCTGTCAAAGGTCCTCCAGTCCAACCTGAGGCCGCTGAAATTGGTTAACCACAGCGAGGAGGAGGTCTACGATGGTGCCAGCTCTGCCAGGGTGAAGCCCCTACGCAGAAAGTCCTCGTTGAGCAAGATGAAACCCAAGCTGCATAAGTTCCGCTTTAGGGCCCAGATAGTCCACAGCACCTCGTTCAGTGACCGGGACCTGAGCGAAGTGACGCGTCACAAAAGTCCTCCCCGGTCCAGACCCATGTCAAGCCTATTTGGGTGAGCTGTTACAAAGGATGAAAACCAGCAGAACATTTGCCTATAATAACATTCAGATTCTCACTGTGGTTTCAAGAACTGTGTTTTGCAAATCTGTTTCTTATCTGTGTAATTTTTCATCATTGCTTTAGGCTATTTGAAAGTTAAATACACATAGCCATTTGATCATTAACCAGCATAACTAAGGTCTGAAAAGGCAGTCTGTAAGCCTAAGACCAAAGTTGTAAGACAGTACTGTTTCCATGATTCAAAACTAATCTGTGTGGAATCTTACTTAGTATAGTGCTGAAGTTTAGCAAGATCGTAAATCTCTTTACAAGGGATTGCTTCCTGGTTGGTGTGCTTATAACCAAAGGGTCATTGGACCTGGCCAGTAATCTGGATCACTGACAAAGGATTTCAGTGCCACACGGTCACATGCAGTGTTAAATCACGCCACATTTTGTAACAAGGTCTTAACCTAAAGTAAGGCCAGAGTAAACTGCAAGCCTGAATGTCCTAGTGAACATTTTTACTGCTGTCAGAGCATTGTGTGATGATTGACATAAACACAGAGAGAGAGAGGTGTGTGGATTGAAAGAAGGACTTATTACTTGCTTGACAAGAGTTACATGGAAATGTTGGCAGCTCAATCTTTGCAAATATCTCATATCCTCATCAATATGCAAGAGGGTGCTGCATGTGAGAGAATTTTCATAGTAATAGGTTTGCTTTGCTTTGTCTGTTTACTATAAAGCCAGTGCTTATAGTGCCTGCTTATGCCTATTCCTCTGTCTGGGCACTTTCCTGCTCTGGGGCTGCATTGCTCGTTTCTCAGTCTTGAGTCTCGAGTATCTGCAGGCTATTTTGCAAGACTTCTTTTTCATTATTACACTTGTTCCGTGACGAGTGCATGGTGAGCATTTCTGAGATTGTTGTCCCAGCAAGCTCACTTACCTCTCCTGGGTCTGTCATCGGCAAGCTGGAGCTTGCTGATGGCAAGGGAAAAGAACCTATGCGGAGGGAGCTGAATTGAATTCTCTCTCTGTGTAGTGTTTGTCTCATGGAGGTCACCATAGACCCCCCATAGACTGTGCAACCATGCAGACACAACAACACCCCCCCCCCCCCCCCAGTTCAACCCTCAGACCTCGAAACGCCATGTTAGCAGTTCTCTCATTAAAAATGCTGCCTGCATTGTCAAGCTCTCAGTAAGTGGGGTAGGGGGTGGAGGTAGAGTTGGGTGAGGGTAGGATGAGGGGGGAGTGACTGTCTGGCATAGAATTCTTCCTGTCAGTTCTTAAAGTGATAGTTCTACTTATTTGAGGACTAAGTTTGTACTTACTGTGACTCAATGTTAGTTGCTATATTTTCCTCACATGGAATTACATGATTGTGGTGTGTTTGTCATTGGTTTATTCACTTTTGCCACAAAGGAGGCAAGATCTATACTGGATGATGTGTTAACACTCAGGAAGATTTTTTCCCCCATATAGATGTAACATCACACTACACCGCCAAGGACAAAAACAGCTACATTTTTGATGTCATGTCTAGCCACAGTGATCTAGAATTAATTACCTTATATGTCAGAAACACTGTTCCTTGCAAACTGGACATAGCTAGTTTGCTAAACTAAACTAATACATCTTCACTTTGAGGTCATTTGAACTGACTTGTTTCTTTTAACAGCACTTTGTTTGCTCACCATTTTATTGTGTCATTTTACTGACCCCTTTATGTGTTATAGAAAATTTGTGTAAGCAAAATGTTTGTGATGTCCTTTATAGCACTCTCACTGTAATATAATTGTATGTATTACGCTGAATATAGTTTACATTATTGTTAACATACATTTTTCTGTCTTTTTTATCTTTGTGTTTTATTTTGATAAGGGCTGGTACCTAGAATGCCAAATGATAATATATTTTATCTCAGGACTTTTCTTTTCTGATTGGATCATCTTGGGCTTACATGAAAACATTTTGTTAGGTCAGAAGTTGACATTTAAGGATAGTTTTTTGAAAAGCTCTGCTAAGGACAGCTGGAGGATTTTTGTTTTGTTTCATCTGATTTAATTCTGCTGTC
This sequence comes from Tenualosa thibaudeaui, assembly GCA_027481765.1. NCBI lineage: Eukaryota > Metazoa > Chordata > Actinopteri > Clupeiformes > Clupeidae > Tenualosa > Tenualosa thibaudeaui. Next base: position 8,372,279 of record JAIFZK010000021.1, on the reverse strand, counting down.
ATTTGCAGCCTACTGTTGGCATAACAGAATAACATATGAGGAGTGAATTTTGAGAAATAAAGATTGTTGTATGTAAAAAAACAAACAAACAACAAAAAACAAATGCTTTTGTGACATTTGTAGTGTGTATGTCTTTATTGATAGAATCATGTCTAATCATTCACTATTTAAAAAAAGAGCCTGACTTAGTCTTGCTGATAAGGCTTGGTAACATTTTGACTGAGGCAAGGACAACGCCTGGAAAAGAGTGATTACGGGCCTAGTCACACTCCAGTCCATTTCTTTGTTCTTGTTTCCCCAATCAATCCATCTTCATTTGTGCAGTGTGGGTTGACGCATAGGACGGCTATCCAAGGGCAATGAACTGGCAATGGCAGTTCACTCTATCTGCAGACAGAGTGAATCCAGACCTACCATGAAATTGTGCTTTGTGTGTAGATAATAATTTTCTGTAATCCTACTCTGAATTAGTATGTCAGTACACACATAGTATAAAATAAAATAAAATAAAATAAATGACACTTGAGTAAGACATGATGAATAAACCCTAAAGGAAAAAAGTGGACTTAAAAATACTTATGGATCGGATACATATGACAAAGCAGACTAATCCAAAATCCTTTGCAAGTGACACATGGTGTGACAGTGTTCATGGTGACATGATTAAGAGGCGATGCATAGTTTCTCTGGGTTTTTACTCAAAGCTGCATGAGTTGTATCCACCACTGCAGCAAGTTCAATTGCAGTCCTAGGAAAACTACATAAAGTAACTATGAAGAAAGAGGAAGAGCTTTTGAAAGCATCAGTTACAGGAAACCTCAAAATCTTCCAGAAGGTATGCACAGTTCAAGGACCCCATCACAGATGTTGGAAAAAAAAAATGTCACATAACTCATTTATTTTTGTAATAATACATGATCCATAATAATAATACATGAAGAACCATGATAATAATACATTAAGAACCTTTCTTAGAGGCCCAAGGACTACTTGTTTAAAACATCAGACGCACTGGTCAGGGAGAACAGGCAGGCCATCGATCCAAACTTATCAACTTTACAGTTCTGTTCCCCTTTTCAGCTATGTAGAACATTCATGTCAAATTGTTAAAATTCCAAATCTGAAAGCTGTTCAGTTTTCAGCAAGCAGTGAATGACCTTTGAGTCAATCTACTAACTGAAAGACCACTTTCTCTTTCCTCCATTATGCTCCACTGACACAACATGTTCTCCACTGCCACAACATGTTCTGATTAAGCCAGAGAGAACTCAGTGTTCCTGGTTTATTGTTAAACAATCCAAATTTTATCATAGTTATTTTTGATATTGGAGTTGGTGACCCGTGGCACATTATGTTAACACTAGTTTCCCCCTGATGGTCACCCATAAGTAAAGTGTAACACCTTTTTAAATGCCAAATCCAATCCTTTAAGGAGTTTGTGTGAGGTTAGGGTTGTTGTAATGGCAAAACTTATTGGCACAAACATGTCTGGATGGTGTTTTCTCTTAACTGTCCATCTGTCTGACAGCATGGTTGGCATCGTAGCATGCACAGCAATCCATGCCTGCGAATGTGATTGTCATCTGTCACTTTAATCCCAATTGGCAGAGACTCTCCCCTTCTGCTGTTCTGTCTGTCTGCTGTGTTATCTGAAATAAGGGATGGGGACCTTTGTAATTTTTGTGATTAACAAACGTCTTGGAAATAAATAAATAAATTAAGGCAATTAATAAATATAAATTATAAATAAATAATTTCAATTATAATTATCTAACAAATAAATATGTATTAAATAATTATAATTAACATTTGCATTGCAAATTGCTAAGAAATTGAAAAGGATTCTATTGGAAAGCAATCAACTCAAAGATCGGAGATAGAGCTGTATATGGAGCGAAGACTAGCCTAAATACAAGCCCTTAATGCAGTTCATAGAATGGAGCACTTCAACTTCTGACCACTTCAACTTCAAATTTAAAGGTACTGTGTGTGACCCAATCCAATGAGCTGTCTGTGTGCTCTGCAGATAGATAGATAGATAGATAGATAGATAGATAGATAGATAGATAGATAAACAAACAAACAAACAAACAAACAAACAAACAAACGGTGGTGGTGCACACAGTCCGGGGTCTGTTACTGGAAGACACATGAGATGGAGGGACATCACTATTGTGTTTTCAGTATGGAAGTGTCAAGGAAGGGTGAAGTTTTGATGAAATAACCTCATATCAATATTTCATATCAAAAAATGGACTGTATTTTTTTCACAATGAACATCACTTAAAGTTTTGTTCCTCAAGAAGAGAAGGCAGATGTCTGCTGATAAGAGGAACGTTAACAGGCGTCATATAAGGTTTTGACAATCCTGATGGACAATGCACAGTTATCAGTGTAAGCCAAGAACTATTAGCCTGGATCTATTTGATTGTGTAATACTGTAGATTAGTTTTGAAATGAACATGAAGCAACAAGATCAGTGTACTTGGTTACTTCACTTACAGTAAGTCTGCTCAGAGATGGCAAGAAGGAATGAGGAACTAACTGCTAAATAAATAAATAAATAATGTGATACCCATACATGAAAAAAGACATTACTTTGTGCCTGTGATGTATCTCCAAAAAGCAAAGGGAAAGAGGGTAAACTCTGTGTAAACAGGTAAACTCATGTAAACTCTCAACATGTTAAGTTGGGATTGAATTAGAAACACACACACAATCTTTATATTTTCAAAGTTCTGTTCGGCTTAAAGCTGTTTCGAACTTGTTTAAACCAGTCCAAGGTTAATGACCAAGCTAAAACATCACGCAGCTCAGTGGATAAGTCTCATTATTTGGCCTGGCTCGAGAAGAGAGACTGCAAACACAAGTGCTTTACCTCTGGAAAGCTTCCATGTCCCTATGACTCTGAATCACACCTCCTCTGATGAAATCATAGGCAAAACACACAAAAACATTCCTGAGGAAACTAAACAAATACTGTGAGTGAGATGCAAAAGGTGAAAGACTTAAATGGGGTAGAGGGGAATGGACTGAAATCAGAAAGTGAAAGAATAATGGAGAGAAAGTATAAGAATGGACTGAAAGAGAAAGGTTAACGTGGAAGAGAAAGCAAAAGAAATTTTTTTGAAGACAGGTGTCCATGGGTAACCTAAACCACTTCCCACTAGATGGGGCCATACACTTTCAGTATTTTATCAAGGATGTGATACTGCCCTTATAGTGACACTATTCCGTTGAATAAATATGTCCAGTGTTTTTATTGTCACATAAAAATGGTACTCCTCTTCAGCACTGATTGCTAAGTTCTTTTCTATATTTGGAAGAGGTATTGTAATCAGTCATCTAAATTACTCTTGTTTACACAAGATTACTAACCCTTTATGCACTGCATCACTAACGCCATCTAGTGTTTATGACTCAGAACCAATGAATACACCATCAAGACTCAATCTTAGTGATATTTTTATATTGACTGTCATATCTGGACTGTCATATCTGGATGTCTATGATTTAATATTTTATTGTAGTTCTAGGAATATAGTGATAATAGTAACAGGTGCAGTTGTTGTATTACAATAGCTATGGCACCATGTTCTTAGCTTTTCTATAATTACATTACATGGCACTCTGTTGTGGTGTGAGAGCTTGTGCAGGCTTGGCAAAGCCATGGCTGTGCCAGCAGTGTGGTGTTAGGGAGTGTGTGGGTGGAATGGTCTGGGCAGATCCTGCGCAGATCATTGTTGTGCACTGGGCATCCTAAAAAGGGCAGTGTGTTATTTCAGCGATCTCTGGCACCTGTTGCCACCTCAGCGCTATGCCCCGCTGGCATGTCGGAGACCCTTGTTGGCAAATCCCCCTGAATCATCAGAGCGCTCTAAAGCCCCCTGTCTGTGCTGGCTTTAGCTCTGCCCATTGATAGGCACCTGCCCTGGATGCCCCCTTCCTGCTCTGCATCAAAAAAAGAGAACAGAATAACCAGATGGGCCACAGTTGTTAATGATGCCAGAGTCTGGAATGATCGTGGAGCTTCTGGGGGGTTTAGGGTGGGTGTGGGTTCAGGGTTGGGGTGGGTGTGGGTTCAGGTTTGGGGTGGGCTGGAGTAGAAAGGCCTTATCAACAACATCACACCACTGGAATATCAGGCAGACCATGAACCATATGATGACAGAGAGAGAGAGAAAGAGGGAGGGAAAAAGAGAAAGTGGGAGTGGTAGAGAAGAAACTGAGCTGTAAAAAGCCCCTCCCACTGCAGTCAGGTGAACAAATCAGTGGTGCTTAATTTACAGTGTTTTCCTTTGTCTCTGTTATCTTTCACACATAGTTCACTGACACAGAGCAACCTGGCCCTCTAGAAGCCAAGACCATTAATACTTGAGAGAAAAATACTATTGATGGAAGTTTACATCCATTTCATACTACATTTCAGATAATGGAGACTTTATATGTTCATATGTTTATATGTGGATTTAGGGGGTGGCAAAATAGCTAGGGGTGCAGGGATGTTTTATGTATCTGAGTATGTTGGAGGGGTGGTTAAGACCTACATGAGTGTGTCAGTATGAGTGTATGTGTGTGTGTAAGCATGTGTGTGTGTGTCTGCCGTATTTTCCACTGACCTCCATTTTCCTTCATAAATCTACCTAATTGGGACCAATCCTTAGCTTTATTATTTCTCACAGCATTAGTTCAATCTATTATCAACATATAGTCAAAAGAGTTTTGTTGTAGGCAACTGGACTTCTTGTTGAGCTTGACAACATATCAACATATCATTTTTGGAAATTATCAATGTCTGAAAACAGCAGTAAAATCAATAATGTTCACTTTTTAGTACAAAATGTCCATTGACTCTTGCGTTTCTCAGGAGCAACGTTTTTGCAAAGCTTGCTATAAATGGGTTTTCTTTATTTAGTTTAATATTTAATGCATAAACATTATTATTATTACAGCTTAAACAGTGACAAAAATATTTGAGACCCATGGTCGACATCTAAATTTAGTGTTGCTCATTAGCGACAACAGCTAGCAGCATTTTCCATCCTAACAATGTGCAAGCGTTCATTGGCTTAATGATACCCAATGCACCTTGTTTGGAAATCTATAGAATTGGAGTGTTGGTGTGTAAATGACAACACATAGCCTGTAGGTCAATAGGAAACGTTTTTACTGGCATTATTATTGGATAGTTATTGATTATTCATTAATTCCAAATGTCAATTCATCTCATCCTTTTCCATATCAGTCGTCCTGTATGCGGCGCATGGAGCCAACACTGGGATCTATGGCGCCCCACTCAGTGAAACGCCGGAACTCGCCGCGCTCCAGCAGCCATTGCCGTCCGTGGTAGTTGGGCTGCTCGTAAAAGACCCAGGCGCCGTCGTACACCTTGCAGGAGTGCACCTCGCGGTGGTGGAAGCGATCGAACAGTGAGGGGCAGTTATCGCTGAACTCCATCATCTGGCCCATGAAGTCGGGGCGTTCGTAGACGCAAATGCGCCAGGTGCCATGGATCTACAGCGTGGGAGGAGGAAGAGAAGAGGGGAAGAAAAAGAGGAGGAAAAGAGGGGGAAAGGAGGAGTATGAAAGAGGGCCCAGTAGGCTTCAAGTGATAGAGGGTTCAGTACTACAAATCAACTCTTAGGCAAAATTATTTGTCTCCCTTTCAGTTCCAAAAAAGGTTTGTTTATAGCTAATGGACACTCCCGTTTTTGCCTGAACTGTGCCAGCAAGTCAGAGCCGAATAGACTTATGAACTGTGTTCTACCAGTGATGGCTCCATTTGCAATTTGTGATCAAATAATGGGCAAATCCATTACTCATAAACTGACACTGTCACTATGAACAATTACAAGGTGCAATCTTCATCTCTACCTTGCTGAACCCATCTATGAGATCACCATCTCAGGTGAGATTGAAACAAAGTCCTTAACCAGATGCCTGTGTACCCTTAATGGCAAAAAATGGGTAGATATCTGCATTTAAACTGAATTTTAGTTCACTTGAGGGGCACATGCCAGCTGCTATGATCTATGGATTGAGCATCCAAGGACTGGACCCTAGCACCAAAAGCCACACCCTGGCCTCGCACATCACATACACACACACACACTCCACTGGCCCACTTACATGACGGATCAGGCGGCAGGAGCGGACGGTGTCGTTGAGGCCACTCCAGCGCTGATATTCGGCGTACTCGCCGTGGGTTAACACGTACTGGGAGCCCATGTAGTTGGGACGCCCATAGAGCACCCAGGCCCCACTCTCCACCCGGATGGAGTTACAGCGGGAGAAATGGGAGCTCAACTCGGGGCAGTCGGCGCTGCACTCAAAGTAACGGCCCTGGAAGTTCCTGTCCTCATAGAAGATGATCTGTGGGGTCAAAGAGAGAGAGAGAAAGAGAGAAAAAGGATCAGTGCATTAGACACAGGCCTTTGAAAACAAACGCAAAATTACAGCTGGGTCAACGTGGACAATGTACCCTCCCATGCTCCATGGTTGCTGGTGGACTATCACACGATTTTGATTTCTACGAAATAAAAAATGTTGGGTCGCACACACAGCAATGCTACTAGCAACTGTGAGATTTATATGTAGAACATTGAAATGCATTGCCAGTAGAATCATTGTCATTTAAATTAAGTCACCATTAACATCTGCATAATAGCTGATGCAATGCTTGTTTCAAAATAGCAAATATTGCTTTATGTGGAGTTTAATGCCCATTGTATAGAGGCTGACCTGATCCTGCTCAATTCCAGAAAATAATTATTTAGTCATATTAAATGCATTTTGTGCATTTGGTCAGCAGAAGAACTGGTGTTTACTCTTTACAAACTAGTGGACTGGAGCCCAACAAATAAATAAATACAATAAATATCAACTGACTCATATTAGGAGAGAAGAGTCACACAAACATTATCTGATGCACTCATCTGCAGAATTTATTGTGTTCTCTGTCAGGTTCTTGCAGAGACCGCTGCAATGTCTTGCAAAGAGTATATTTGGTATTATTCTCCATGTAGGAGGATTTACCTGCCTACATGAGGTTTACTGTGTTTAATTCAACAGTAATAATAATGAACTGTTACTTACTGTATGTGTGTGTGTTTGTGTTTGAGTGCATGCACTTTAGTGTGTGATTTTCTTTTTTTCACATAAATAATATTATATTTGTCTTTTACTGAAATTATGTTCATGCACTATACACATTCTTGCACTTATTGTGTGTGGGTGTGTGTCTGAGTGCATGCACTTTGATGAGTGATTTTCTTCTTTCACCTAAATACTATTACATTTGTGTTTTAATTCTGTTCTTGCATTATACACATCCTTGCACTTCTTGTGCATGTGTGTATGTGCGTGTGTGTGTATGTGTATCACAGAAAGAGAGAGAGAGAGAGGTTCAGGTTCAGTCAAGAATCTTCTTTATTAGTAGCATCATTTGATACATGCCAGTGCCAGCATTATGACAGACATGCTGAAATGATTTCACAATTATCTACAAAGTTTATATCAACTTCTTCAACCCTAAGTGTGAGATTGGGAGTGTGTGCTTGGAGTCTATTTCCTTGGAGTCTATAAACAGATTTTGGTTTTAAGCAAATTTAGCTATTACTACTAATCTGGCCCTGACCAACATGACTAAAAACATAATATGCATTTTTGTGTTACGCTGTTCAGAAATATGGTGTAGCACCGGTTTACTGTCAGTTATAGTGTTAACACATTAGTATTCTCAGGGTGTTTGTCAAAAAAACAGAGGGGGGGGTGTTTTTTTTGTTGATGTTTTTTAATCATGAAAAAATAAGCAACCAACAGGTTTAATTCTTTTTTAGGTTAATTGTAGTATTAACAGATGAGCATTCATCTTCAATGCAAACTTGAAAAGAAATGAAACACTTCATTTTCTGTGCCGGCCACGATGTGATGGCTTATTTGGGCTTCAGAACTGATCATGCGAACATGTCAGAGGATTGGCAGAGGAACATTAGCCTAATGGGATCGACAATTCGGGTTAGGTTGAAAGTTAGTAGGCTACCAACAATGTGGACTATAGCTCTGTAAGAAACGGCCACAACCTTCAGTTTCAATCGTTTTTTTAAGTTATTGACGGGGTTTTATCACCCCGAGGATAAAATTAATTCAGCAGAGCTAAAAACCAGAGGGGGGGATCCCCACATCCCCCACTACAAATCGCACCCTGAGTATTCTCATATGCTGAATACTGAGCATTTCTATTTCTGTGCATGTTTAGTGATTTCTGTTATCTGTTATTCAAAAAAATTATTCATATGTTGTGGATCTTTTTGTTCTTGAATTTCTACGAATTTATTGACCACCATGTGATCTATTAACCAGAGGATCCTGCGGACATTTCTCATTTGTGGCTTTTGTGGATTTCTGCATTGGCTTTTCTAATTTGGCAATAACAACTTCCCAAACACCATTTGCTTTGCAGTTTTGAGTTTTATTGGTATTCTTTAGCCAAGGATAGCAGGACCAGACCTAGAACTCAATAACCCCAGAGCTGGGTTCATTCATTACGTCAACATGGTCCTGCAGAGACTGAGGAGGGGGCGTTTTAGAATTCAGTGATCCTGCGGAAGGAGCCGACCATAGGGGACTGGGCCCCCCAGTCAGAGAATTTCCTGTACTCGCCACGATCAAGGAAGTATTGGCGCCCTCTGTAGTTGGGGAGCTCGTAGAAGCTCCAGGCTCCATGGGTGACCATGCAGGAGAAGACCTCACGGAACTTGAAGGCATCTTGGACGGATGGACAGTCGTCGGTGTACTCCACCATCTGACCCGCAAAGTCGGGTCGCTCATAAAGCCTCAGCTTCCAAGCATTGCCATAGACCTGTCAGTGCACACAGAGACAGTGGAAATGACAAACCAAAACAACTCCACACACCCAGTGTGAACATCGTCATGAAAACGATATCACAGTATTTTTAGCAATGGCTATAATTAAATTATTAATATTCAGCTCAATTGGTATAACGATTCAGTACTGTAGAATGACAGCAGAACAAAAATATCTGAGGCAAATTATTTTGATGACCAGGGCTTTGACCAGAGCTTTGTTGTGGTGCTCTCTTTCCAATTCTTGAGTGTTCCCCTTTAAAGAGTTTCTTGGCCTGTGTGATGAGTTCGCAGTAAACCTCTGCCAAAAAATGCCCCTTTTGTCTCTGGTTATTGTCTACTGGCTTTTGCGGGATAAAGACCCCGATCTTGCTCTCACTGACATTCCATTAATGATAGGGACACCAACTATACAGCAATCAAACCATACTGGCATAAAAATGAGAGTAGATACATCTATGTACATCTAGGGTAGATGGATGAACACTAAAACTAATCATTGCCCTTGACCTGTCTTCATTGTGCAAATTAATCCACGTGACTTCTCAGAATTTTGGTCAGTGGGAACATCAGCTTGTTTGCAGCCATATTCAAAACCCTTCCAGCATATTCAGACTACTTGCAAAGGGTTCATGAAGATTGCCCAAACATTACAGAGAAGGCAAAACAACAAAAATGCACACCCATTACATTCCATAAACTACAGCAGCAATAACTTTACCCCTCTATATTCTGTGAGGAAATGCATAATCCTATAGGCATTTTTTAACGGCATGGGTGCATGTCTTACGTTTTTGATAGCGCGGCAGGATCTGATGCTGTCGTTGAAGCCCATCCACTGCTGGTGATCGGCATACTCGCCAGGGCTTAAGATGTACTGGTAGCCCTTGTAGTTGGGATGCTCATAGAGGACCCAGGAGCCGCTTGCCACACGGATGGAGTTGCAGTGGGAGAAATAGGTGTTCAGGTCAGGGCAGTCGCTGTTGCACTCATAGCAACGGCCCTTGAAATTCTTCTCCTCAAAGAATGTGATCTGGAGAGGGAGGTGGGAGGATGACAGAGAGAGAGAGAGAGAGAGAGAGAAAAAGACAAAAAGACAAAAAGACAGAGAGAAAGAGGGAGAAAATAAATAATGTGACAAAGTTAAGGATATTAAAAGACTTGCAATTAACATGCAATCAAGAACAAAACATTGAAAAGAAAGCTTTAGGAATGGCAAATGACTGGAAAGTGTGTTTTGATATCTAATAATTACTTAAATTCTGCATGCAGTGTAATAAAATCAGAAGTCAATGACTTGGGAGTTCCAAAACTCCCATATATCTACTCCACATCCAGATTCATCAATTCACTGCTAGGACTTACTTTTCCCATTTTGGTTGAGTTGGATCTCCTTCTCCCTCTCTGCGGTTGTCAAGGCATTTATCTTTACCGTGAACGTGCTGACAGGTAAAAGCGATTGTTAACTAAATTGCCTTGATTTGCATATCAGCAAATGATTTGTTCAAGTTTGATGTCTCTTTGTTAGAATTTAATGACACTGTATTAAACAACTGGCAGAGCCGAGAGGAAAAAAACTATAAAGGCACATAAATTGCAAGCCATTCTCATCACTGTCTCTTAGTAAAACAATCACTGATCAAGGATCATATTCTCATTTTAGCCCCCAAAATGTTTTGTAACCATGTCCTCTTCTCATTTTGATATTATTTCACATTGACACTGTTTGCATTTACATTCATATAGGTGACTGTATTCATGTGGGGATGCATTCACTTTGCAGAGAATGGCTCGTTAGAAATGCTGGCTGCAGAATGAAGACACTTGCAGTATGTGAGATCTTCATGCTTCATGCTAGTACCACTACCTGTGTGGATCAGGAAAGCCCTAGTGACATCTGCTGCTGTCCAGGATATGGATGCTGAGAATGACAAATACAGCATTTCCTCCACAATGAACAGTTGCTAAGAAAGATGATCCCTGAAATAGTCTGAATAGGATGTCATTTTGTCTCTTTTGTTGAGGACAAAAGTAACCTTTGTTGTCTCAAATCTTACACATAACAAAACACACGAAAATGACTTCACCAACTGTATTTTTTTCCTCTTACAAAGATCTATATTTTGGTCTTATACTGTATCATTGCATTGAATCCTGTCTGTCTTTTTTCTTCTGAAGCATTCATACTGTTCAACATCAACTGTACAGTTTAGGTAAAAGTAAATACTCTTCATAGTATGAAAAGATGAGGCCGTGTTTCACTGGTTGTCAGTCAAACGGATGTTTCGCAGTCTGGCAGCCTGCATTCACAGCCTGGCAGGTGCGTCATCTGTGTATAGGCTACTGTATCAGTCAGTCCTCACACACAATAAAACATCATGTAGTCTTTTCTGTAATTATGTCTTTTAAAATTCCTACTTGCTCACCCCTCCAAGCATCTGGAGCACAGGAAAATGCATGCTTTAGTACTGCACTGTAGTTCTGTGGTACTGAACTAGAGTATTGTTGCACTATACTGTAAGATGCTTATGCAGACTTGCATACACAGGTCAAACAGCAGGGGTCAAAGCTAAAATCTGAGGAGAACATGCAGTCCATGTTGTAGTGCAGGGTCACACTAGATTAAACTGATTAGGGGAGGCCTTGGGGGAAATTAGCTTTCTAGGAAGCAATATGATTATGTAATTCAAAATGTATATCTGTAAAATTTTTAAAGGAAAGATCTAGCATAAATCAACCCTAGTCAACCAATCTTGTTCCTCCAACTCCAACAAAGTAAGTGCTGTCGAGAAAATTTGATAGAGCTGAATAGTGAAACAGCATCCTAATGCTAACTAATGATGCCAAGGAAACTTAGTTTGAGTTTGAGTTTCAATTCAGTTCAGTTTTCTGTGCCCCTTTCAGTAGTGTTTGCTGCCGTTTCGCAAATTCAGTCTAGGTTGTACCAATTTTCATCATTCCTATTCCGACTGACAGCACTCAGTGAACTCAAGAAACAGGGATATGGATTGATTTACACTGGACTATTCCTTTCAGGGGGTTTAAAACATCCAAAACTACTGATGCCCAGATACTAGAGTGACCAGATGATCCTGATTTCCAGGGACAGTCCCCGATTTTTAGTGGTCTGTCCCCAGTAAAACACAAGAAAACCCACTTTGTCCTCGATTTTTCAAGCTAAAATATTACTTATGTCAATGCCATTGACTGTAGAAATAGGAATGTCCCTGATTCCCAAGGAAAATTCAGGGAAATGCCCCCGATTTTCAACTCAGAGGTCTGGTCACCGTACCAGATAGCATCTTAAGTCCAGATGCAAACCGACCAGCACTGGGCTTGCTTTCAAATAACGCCTTCTCAGAGGTCAGAGCTGCTTAAAGACACCTCATAAGATCTTTTAACCAAATATGGTCATTTCTGGATATCCAGATGATTTTCTTTTCCCCTTGAAAGCTGTAGCACCAATTTGGCCATCATTATTGACCAATCTAGGCTTCATTTCAGGTCTACTGTCCAACTATTTTTAATATAAAGTGGCCTAACCTCTGAGATGAAAATTGGGGAGATTTCCCTACATTTTTCATTGGGATTCTTATTTTTACAGTCAATATAATTAAAATAAGTAATGTTTTAGTTTAGTTTTCTTTCATTTTACCAGGAATAGACCACCAAAATCAGGGACTGTCCCCAGAAATCAGGGTCATCGGGTCACCCTACACCCTGTAATCTGAATGGTTGCAGCACCATGGATTGAAAAGTCACTTCTCAGCATTCAATTAAAGTCATTCATTGTAGGGATGTTTCCACTTTACCATCACCCCATTCACCTTTGGGCCTCCAAATGGATTCATACTTTTTGATTAAATTACTTGTCAGTAGTTAATGCAGATCGTTGTTGTCGAATGTTGTTGTTGTCGTATTGTCGAATGACAATTTGTTGCAAAGGACGTTTATTTACACTTTGTTATGGGAAAAATACATGTTTATAGGAGAATTTGGTGATTTTTTTAGGCAAACATCTTCCCTTGCATTATAAATGTGTTTGTTCTGTGAACAGTAAATGTCACCTGATCTGAAAAGTGTGACCACAGGGCAGTAGTTCAGTGTGTCATGGCAGGGGGAACTTTGATGGTCAGGCCTGCTGATGGATTGTGTCCAAACCTGAGTGCGTTTCTATGGACTGTGATACAGAACCAAATTAAGAGCATCTTGCTTATTCATCAGGTTCGGAGATTTGAATGACAAAAAGCCACAGCAAAGCCTATTAAGTATAAAAGCAGACAGTGGATGACAGCCCTTTGGACAACATCCCAGAGCTGCATCAAACATGGGCAAGGTATGTCAGAGCCAGAAGCAGAGAACACTGGGTCTATCGCTTTGAATTTCATCTTTCACAGCCATTGTGGATTCAATGACTTGGCTTTGGTCTATTACTTTCTCCTTATTATTATTATTATCATTATTTATTTATTTATTTATTTATTTATTTATTTATTTATTTATTTATTTATTTATTTTGACAAAATATTCCACATTTTTAAATCAATTATTTGAAAGACAGACTATGCTAAGTTTATAAACTTTAATTAAACAAACATAATTAAATGTAATGTGTACATTTTCAGTTACAAAACAGTTTCTGCACTTTTTCAATGTAATGTATCATAAATTAGGGAAGGTTTTGAAATGAGGACAAAAAATAAAAGATATAACTGTAATGACGCCTGAACTGCATTGTTCTAAACTCTTCTATGCCAAATGATTGCCTTTAGATCATCTTTTACGAGGATAGAAACTTCCAGGGGCGCTCGTATGAGTGCAGCAGCGACTGCCCCGAGCTCTCTCGCTACCTCAGCCGTTGCAACTCCTGCAGGGTGGAGAGTGGCTGCTTCATGGTCTATGACCATCCCAACTTCATGGGCCAGCAGTACTTTGTAAGGATGGGCGAGTACTCTGACTACCAGCGCATGGGCATGAGCGACTCCATCAGATCCTGCCGTCTCATTCCACAGGTTCAGTTACACCCCTTAGCTAGATTTATGAATAGATCACAGTGTATACAATTGAATCTCTCTCTCTCTGTCTTTCACTCTCTCTCTCTCTCTCTGGGTATCTTTCTAAAACTGAGACGACAGAGACAAGATATTTTGTGCTATTTATTAATTATAATTGAGAATTCAGGGTGATTGAAGTAACTATACATGACATTAGCTCAATGAATCATGGAAGAATGGATCGAATAAAAGAAGGTCATTAAAACATAATGTATAATATTTACATAAAAAAGAAACAAATGACATATTCAGATTACTGGATCAAATAGATGATACATAGCATGAGAGCAGAACAGGTTACATAAGGTTACATGTGTTACCCATGTCAGGCTGGGTTGTCTGACTGCATTGGTTTGTAGCATCACGTCTCCTGTCTTCTGTCTTCTATTTCTCCCTCTCTGTATGCAGTACCGAGGTGCTTACCGGATGAGGGTGTACGAGAGGGAGAACTTTGGTGGGCAGATGTACGAGCTGATGGACGACTGTGAGTCCATGCAGGACCGCTTCCACATGTCCGACTGCCAGTCCTGCAATGTGATGGACGGCCATTGGCTCATGTATGAGCAGCCCAACTACAGGGGTAGGATGTACTACCTGAGGCCCGGCGAGTACCGCAACTGGAGAGACATGGGCATGAGCAACATGAGCAGAGTCAGTTCCTTCAGACGCATCATGGACTCCTGCTAGAGCACGGGCACCTGATGTCTGAATAAAAACACCAGTTTCAATCCATACCTGACTGCTTGCATCTTTTCCCATTACTTGGTAAAGCAAGAAAGAAAGGAAAGACAGAAGAATGAAAGAAAGAAAGAAAAAGAAAGAAAAAAGACAGCCATAAAATAGTATGTTGTAACATAAGGTAATGATGTTAACGTTCTGGTATCCCTTAACAAATTTTCTGTTACTGTGAATTGCATCTGAAAAACATCTTACAAGTTATGATGTTGAAGATAACACTTTTTTATGGTACAACTGGTTGCACTAAGCAGCAAAACTTTCAGTTCTTATTTAGGGGATTTTCAACTCTTCTTCTGTTCTATAAGATTCCTAGATGGATTTGCATGCAGTGTTTTTTCTCTGATGATTTTATAATGTTTTGGTCAGACTATGAGACCATGGTGAAATCTTCAAAAAATCTGTCAAAATGCACCTGAACATAACTGGATAGCATAATGACCAGTCAGATCATCTTTTTGGTTTACCTAAACTGCTTTAACAGCACTGCTCTATCAGAGGAATGCAAAACAGCAAATAACTCTTTCTCAAAGGTGTAGTGGTAAAATAAGATGTGCGTAAACCATGAATTGTGGTATCACTGTAAACTGCACTGCAACATGCAGTATATTGAGAGGTGGGTAAACTATGCTTACTTGCATTTAGCCCACACTACAGCCCTGGTCTTTCTTGCAAACAAAGGGTTTGAGTGCTGTCTTATGGGTTCCAATTCACTGGACCGACATCCCATTAGTCGAACACCCCATTGGTTTAAAAATTGGTCATCCATCCCATTGGTCCTACATCCTATTAGTCAGAAAAAGCAAGCTGTTTGGCAGACATCCCATTAGTCTGACCATACACTAGATCAGTGATTACACTACTATTTTTAGACTCTAACCCTAATGACTGTAATCACTGGTCTGTAGTCAGACTACTGGGATGTCAGACTAAAGGGCCTCTTTTTTGACAAATAGAATTTCTGACCAATGGGTAATATTTCTGAGTAATGGGATGTGAGCAGTCCCCATTTTTTGTGCTTTTTTGTGTAAGAAAAATATATATCCAACTCGTTTGCCAAAGCTGATTGAAATGACTGCTGTTCATCTCATCTGTCATCTTCAATGGTGCTGCTCTGTTATCATGTTAAGCCTGCTTAGAGACTCACCTCACATTTGATTGTGTCTAACAAGCTCATGAAATGCCAAAAAAGGATGTATTTGAGGGAACTGAAACTGATTATTGCCTTATTAACAAGAATCCATCATCCTACCACTGTAGTGGGGTTGCTCATACATACATAAACCAGTGGCTGTCCATCACATTGCAGGACCTTATGTCAGACATGCGGAAGCAGTCCTGGATGGATTCGCAGTCGTCCATCAGCCTGTGCATCTGTCCACCGAAATTCTTTCTGTCATACATCCTCATACTGGAAGGTCCACGATGCTGTCAAGACAAGGTAACAAACATTTAGGTATTATATCTAAAAATACCTTTGGACTTTGGGCATATTATAACTAAAGAAATACTACTGGGCCTCATTTTAAATTTGTTCTTAATTCCCATTTGAAATCCTCTATTATTTCATAAAGAACTGGTTAAAATGCAACAACCAATTATATTGCACAAGTAACTCACTCAAAGGTTTGACTGTTCTAGAATGTGCATGGATTTTGTTTTTAACTATGAACAAATACCAATCCAGCACAATATACTTTTTTACATTTGTCTTCATCAAGAATTGCAGTGGATGATTAGAATTAATTTAACACCAACAATAAACAATAATTAGCCTATATAGCCATCGCATCCTTATGATGTCCTGTCTGCATAATGTAACAGTATGGTAATGTTATGTAAGTTATGGCATCAATGAATAAAACTTTGGAATTGTACTCAAAATATTTGCTTACTACAAATAGTACATTGTATATTTTATTGAACTAAATATATTCAGGAAATGTATTACCAGCTGGAAGTACAGTTCCACAGTGTACAGTTGTGCGTGGTGAGCACATTGTGAAGCGACGCCTGGTCTGGCCTTTGGCCAACTTGCTGTCTCAGACAGGTGCTCCCTAGTGGTGGTGTGTGCTCACTACAACCTCTCAAAGCCCCACACTGTCATAAGAATCATACAGTCTAGGTGCAACTCAAGGCCCCAGTTTTTGGCTCTGTATCTTGTACATACCTTGTATGAGTCAGATTAGCCTTGTATTGTTTTGAATTGGTAAATACCATTTACTCTGTACTGGTACAGTTACAGACTCATAACATACATAATATTGTCACATGTATCAGATAAATCAAGTATCACTTGCTGTTGATAAATAAAACATAACTGCTGATTTTGATTTACTTTGTCCAAGAACACAGCTAATTTAGACACTGAATAGCACATACACATACAAAATGGTGTAGGCTATTTCTTCACACTACTATACTTGTATGTCTGCACATGATTTCTACACAAACAATTTTGTTATTTACATAAATTAAACTTCATGTTATGAATCAGTGGTGTTTAATTTGAATAATTACCGGAATGCAAGCAACACATGTATAAATGGCAGGTTAGTTTAATGCAAACTAAGAGATCAAAACCATATAATGACCGTACCTGCTTGTTAACCTTGTCCATCTAATTACCACAGTTTATTAAATGCTACTGATAATGAATCAAGATCAGATTGTGATTTCCTGATGTATAGCCCTCCCAATGTATTAACCTCATAGATTGAGAAATCATGCAATCATGCATTGGTCTGCTACAATATCCTGAATACAGATCATATACATCTTTGCAAGAAGATATCATGCAGAGCATGAAGCTATACGCATTTTCAAAAAAGTAGCTGATGACATCTGACCACAAACTTCTTCCAAGCTGTAAAAGATTCCATTTTGGAGGATTGATTGTTAAAGGGACACACTTACTTATTAACAGTGTCCTGTCTGTAGTTCACTACACAAGAACAAGGGTTAACTTTCTTTAATGATTGCACAGCATTTGCATATCAGAAAAAAAAAACTGGACGATATAAAAAGTCCCCAACCTTCCATGCAAACGCCATCCCAGTAGCTGCCTAAACTGTTATCCCCTGCTTTGGTGCCAGTCCACATTGTGTTGGTGCAGTACAGGCCATGTACAATCAGGAGCATTCCCTCCCACGCCTATTCATGGCAAACAATATGGAGCCATGCATCTATACAACCGAGGGTGAAAAGACTTTTTACATGGCTGCTTTTGTGTGTTTTTGTGCAGTAAAATCAGGTGCCAACTAAGGGCTTTACACAATAGGGCTGCAGATTCTTTGGATATCATTCCAGGTATAAAAGCCAGAGCCCAGAACTGGAGACATGCCATTTAGGGATCTGACACTACCATATATCCTTACAACGTCACTTTAGCACAATGACCATGGGAAAGGTATAGTAAATACATGGTGTTAAATTTCACCTTTTACACATGTAATTTGTACTAACATAATTATCATATTACATGTAATATCACATAAACAGGAATATATGCTATTGTACAGCTAATCCCAACGTACAGCTAACTACTGACTGAATTTGTAAACGGTGCATATGAAATCTTGCTTTGTGAAATATCAATGCTACTGTAAATTAGACAGAAATTACCATCATAGTGAACATTTCTCCATTAAACTTTGTGGAACATATGGAGAATTGTGCAGGATGATACATGCAGTCACTGAAATGCTTTTTTTCCTGTTTTTGGCCAGATCATCTTTTACGAGGACAGAAACTTCCAGGGGCGCTCTTATGAGACCAGCAGTGACTGCCCTGAGCTGACCTCCTACCTGAGCCGCTGCAATTCCTGCAGGGTGGAGAGCGGCTGCTTCATGGTCTACGACCGCTCCAACTTCATGGGCAACCAGTACTTTGTGAGGAGGGGCGAGTACTCCGACTACCAGCGCATGGGCATGAGCGACTGCATCAGGTCTTGCCGCATGATCCCCATGGTAAGACCTATTCAGAGATCTAGATCTGCCCTCATGAGGATGTTGGGTCACACTTTATTATGAGATGGTCCAACACAGACTATTCACCAACACTCAGATCATAAATATATTAGCCGTTGAAAGTACAAAACTACTCCACATAACAATATTTCAGTTAGATGTTAAGGATAGTATTTGGTTCATGTTTTCAGTTACCATTTATTCAGATTGAATTTGAATGTCCACAAACCATCTGTGAAGCGTCTGTGGATGGACTGGTCAAACAAGGTGTTACCAGTAGCGGACTTGGATAAGAATCAGAACAGTAAAATGTTCTATGCCAGTTCTGGACTTGCCTGGTTCTGTTTCAGAGTTTGGTTTGCTTCATAGTATTTTTTGCTGTGCTGCTTCTCAAGCACTAATGAAGGAGAAAGGCACTTCTGTGTTTCTTTATCATTAAGTCATTAAGTAGTTCTGTCTTCTGGATATCTCTCACTGTAGCACAGAGGACCCTTCAGAATGAGGATCTACGAGAGGGAGAACTTCGGTGGTCAGATGCATGAGATCATGGATGACTGTGACAACATGATGGACCGTTACCGCATGTCCGACTGCCAGTCCTGCAACGTGATGGACGGCCATTGGCTCATGTATGACCAGCCCCACTACAGTGGTAGGATGATGTACCTGAGGCCCGGCGAGTACCGCAACTGGAGAGACATGGGCATGAGCAACATGATGAGAATCATGTCCATGAGACGTATCATGGATTCCTGTTAATTTGCTGTTCCAGCAGTAGGTTATTAATAAAACCTTGTGTATAAAACACACCAACCATGGTTATGTTTTTTGCCTGTTTGTTTATTTGTGTTCTGATGCCCTCCCTGTCAAACACAACTACATTTCGGTTATTTTAGGTAATAGGTCATTGGAACCCAAAGCACACTTTTGCCTTTTGTCTTTTGTCTAACAAGTTTTTCACAAACATACAGGTTGAATACAATTGCTCTTCCCTTTGAAGTAACCTTGATGGTCCTCTCAGAGTAAACTGAAGAAAACTGTCCTCCTGGCTGTTGCTTATGGCAGCACATAAATGGTGCATAGTTCTCATTACTCAATAAGTCTAGCTTATGAAGTACACAACAAAACACAGGTTTTCTCTACAAGTTACACAGGAAAAGTGCTTTTCTTTTACAACCATTTACACTAGTAATTTCAGTACAGTGACTTTTCAAGAAAGAAAGTATAACACGGCCATGTATAAACATAACATAAACATTGTTTCAGACAAATTAAAAAATAGTGTATTAAACTGCAGCTGTGTATTAACTGTTTATTAAATGTTACTTCATCAAATTAAATGAAATCAAAATCAGATCGTGATGTAATGAGAAAGTAGATTGAGGAAAATAATTGCTTTCCCATGTATATCTAGCTCCTGTATTAACCTAATTGCCAAAGGCTCCGTTAAAAATTGGAAAATTACTGATCTTGCATTCATGATCATCATGGTCATGACAGCGCACAAAAACAATAGCACAGGTTTCTAGCCGTTATTGACATTTACAGATTGTAAATATAGCACTGTCCTGATAGTAACAGTATTATGTTAAAATAACATAACATATTCACTATAACTTTAAATCTATCCTAACTATAGTAACTATAAATCTTGGCTTGCCCTTGGAATATATTATTTATTAGCTTTATTTGTTAACTATCAATACATTATTATTAACTTCATTTCAGATCAATTCATTCAGAGTTCTTTTCCCAGTTTATAAATAATCAGATTTGTTGATATTGTATCTTACATACAGTTACCCAAACCCTTGCTAATTTCATTTGATGTGGTTATAGCTATGTGATATGATGTGGTTATTAACACTAAAATGAATCCTCACTTTAACATCATGCGAACAGGGCCAAATTAGTGAACAGGCCAACTGTGCCCAAGCCCAGTGGGCCACAGGTCAAAGGGGACCGGGGAATATGCCCTTAAGGTAAAACTATGCAAGCCCTGCTAACTAAACCTTTAACAAAACCCTTACCTATGAAGATGGAGCTTCATAGGTGGGGTTTTGTTAAAGGTTTAGTTAGCAGGGCTTGCATAGTGATGGCATCGATGGCAGCACCCATTAACGTGACCCTCATCAGTCATCCTGAAATGGACAGGGGGCCAAGACAATTGTGTGCTCAGGGGCCCTTTATTCCATAACCATGAGCCCACATTGGGGGCATATAGTGCACATTGTCTCATGCATCTGAATATTTGAGTTTTACACCTTTCATTTCAAATGTTATTTTTAACTAAGTTGAAATGTAGTTGCACTTGATTATAGTTTTAGTAAAAGACTGAATGCATTGAACTCATGACTAGAATGTTATTTTAATCACATCAGTGATTTTCATTGTGATTTATGTAACATGCAACTTGGCTGTTGCTCTATTTGTGTCTACAGTCTAAGTGTATTTTGTTCCTGTTAAAGGGATATTAAACAGAAAGTGAGTATTTCATCTATAGCCCTGTTGATTGGGGTCTCTAAGTGCTGGTACCACGTTAGCAAAGTTAAATGGTAGCTAATGCTAACTGATTGGGGTACAGAAACTCACTTTTGGTGGTGGTCCATAGGATGCATAAAAATCTGGCACTGTTTTCCAAAACCCTACTGTTCACAAAGTTATAACTTCAATAGCTCTACTAAGTTTTTGATACCCAAAAGGTTTATTTTGTTAAGTTGACCTCAACCAACAGCCAAGAAAGATTTTTAGGATTCCTTTCATTTTTTCAAAAAACTATGGTTCAGTTAAATCATCATGACTATTAACAAGCATGTAACAATTTGGATGGTTATTTGGTATTGCGTTGTATCAGACTTCTTTGTTACCTCGGGATCAGAACGTACAATTGACAAATTTGTAATCTACCTGATCAACAGCATTACATTGTTCAACATCAAGAGTTATAGACAGACACTGGCAATACCTTCCACCTTGACATACTGGTAATCAGTGTAAGGCCACCTAATATATCCCCTCTGGCCACGAGCTGGGGGTCTAATGTATGTTTAGGGTCTGGACTGGACAGTTTTGGTCAGCCATGCAGAACTGCCAGTCAGTCAATCAGTCAGCTAAAAGAAGAGGTTTGTAATATTGATAGCTAATGTTGATAACTAATCATAGAATAAGGCATGGTGGCCTTTTAAATCTACATGTCATGTTTATTTTACACACTGGTGGTAAACCAATATAGTGAAATGGTAGTTTACAGTTTGGAAATGCCCTGAACTGCAGACAATGTACTATGACATTCAAACACACACACATGCACACATGCAGAAGCAAATGTACTGAATGTACATGCAGTATGAAAGTTTGAATATAACCGTAAACAAGAGATAACAACATGCTGACAGTACAAAAATGAATAGTGTTCAAACAGTAAATATATGTGTTGTCATACTGTAGCACATATATGAATCTGACAGGAACGCACAGGACAGAGGTGAAATGGGGATTTTTTTAGTGGGGGCATGCAATTTTAATGATTGCAAAGGAAGTCAGACACACCTCTAAAACCAACACCTATATTATCACTGCATGGTTATGGTAATCATATAATATTAGGTTGCATTTCTTTTTGACAATAGAGGGATTATTGGAGAGGTTTGCTTGACTTATTAATCCTTATTAATATAATGTTATAAAATGAATGCTTAATATTGAAAAAGTGAGAAATGCATCATTTATCTGTTCCAAAAATTCCTTACCCTGTGTCTAAGGCAACACTACTTCTCTAAATATATGTATGTTGCCATGTCTATTGCTGTGTCTGTCTGCTGTTAGTCTATGCTACAATTCATGTTTGAGGAATAAGGACTTAAATTGTCTGTTTGTATTGAAACTAATAATAAATGCATTTGTGTTAATGTATGCAGTGAATGCAGCATTAACAGTATCTCGTCTGTATAATAGACTAACTTTTGCTTTGGTTTATTCTATTTTGTTTTTGTTAATTTATAATTTTCAATAAGTGCCACATGATGCATTGTGACATATAATGACTAGTTCACCAGTGTAAAGACAAATATGTGTGACACCTGTCCTCAGACGACAAGAAAATCAATGTCAACAAGATTGTGTGTCCAGTGAGGGTCCATGTAGTACCTTAAGTAATATCAGGGTTCCATCAAAGCCTTGTTCCTGTTCATGTACCTTTGGCCTAGTGACACACTGTTCAGATCATAACTGTTAACTGAATCAACTTAATTATGCTCTGATGCACCGCGGCCTCGGTCCTTCTCACTCTGCTCGTCAGCTGCGTGGGGGGGGGAAAGCTGACATGTTCGTTTTTTTTCAATTTGCATGACAATGTCGGCATTTGTGTAGCGGATATAAAGAGGGTTGATGCTCCTGTCTCCGTGTGTGTATTTGTGTATGAGACCAAAGTTAGCCAACACAATGGGAAAGGTAAGGCTGCTTGTTTTGCTATGCATCTTTTGTGCCTCGGCCTATGTGCTTAAATTACTGCGTCAAAATCGATAAGGTTGGGAGCGCTGAGAGGCCCCCTGTTGCTGGGCCGGTATTTTTAAGAAGGCCAGAAAAACCCATGTGTCTTCTTTCTCTCCCTCCCTCCCTCTTTTTTCCTTCCTTCCTTCCTTTCTTTCTTTCTCTCTCTCACTCACTCTCTATTTCCCCACTGTCTTTGCTCTGGGAATGTCGTATTGGGGCCTGCTTGGGTGACTTGATGAGCACAACCCAAACCCAACCTCCACCTCCTGATAATCCTGTTTTCCAGATCATCTTCTATGAGGACAGGAACTTCCAGGGGCGCTCGTACGAGTGCAGCAGCGACTGCGCTGACCTGCACTCGCACTTCAGCCGCTGCAACTCCATCCAGGTGGAGAGTGGCAACTGGATGGTATACGAGCGGCCCAACTACATGGGCTACCAGTACTTCCTGCGCCGCGGTGAATACCCTGACTACCAGCGCTGGATGGGTTTCAACGACTGCGTCCGATCCTGCCGCATGATCCCCCAGGTGTGTCTGCATTCCTAGAGGGTGAAAGGTGGGGTGGGGGGTAGGGGTTGCTGTGGGTTTTGAGCTTCCCTGACCTTTTGTGACATGCTCTCATTCTCTCTGTCCTGCAGCACCAGGGATCACACCGCATCCGCATCTACGAACGCTCAGACTTTGGAGGTCAGATGATGGAGTTCACTGATGACTGCCCCTCAGTTTACGACCGCTTCCACTACAACGACATCCACTCCTGCAATGTGCTGGATGGCTACTGGCTGTTCTATGAGCATCCCAACTACAGAGGGCGCCAGTACCTACTGAGGCCTGGCGAATACCGCCGCTTCAGCGAATGGGGTGGCATAGGCTCCAGGACAGGCTCTTTCAGACGCATCCCATACTGAGGGAATAAATAACCAGGCCTGTCCTACTCCTCCATCACCACTGACCCATCAGCACACGCTTTGAAACCAAATTAAATAAAGACAATCATGTTCACTTCCAAACAGTTGCTCCATAAGCTCAATTACTGCTATCAATGTGATTGATTGTGTACTCGTGTGGCTGTATAGCATGTATAGCTTAACCGTAGTTATGTTTTACATGACAAAGCAGTGAGCAGGGAAAATGGACAGTTTTGTCCAAAGTGTATAAACACCTCCTAGCCTACTCCCCCAACTTAGCTAGACAAGCTAGTGCCACTGCTCATACCTCAGCTCAATATTGTATTTTGCAACAGAGATATGTTAGGGAACTCTCCTAGTCTATGGTTTTCTCAAATATTTTTTTTAACTTCCGATCAGCAAACAGAGATTGAAGATTGAATGCAGAACCAGCAGTTTTAAACTTCTCAGAAAGTATCTACCCACCAGGAAATAAATATATACCTACTGATAGTAGCCTCTTTACACCAAGTGAAGCAAAGTGAATGACTCCATTCCACCAGCTTACAACTAAGCAACACAGAAATTGAGTTTTGAGATGTAAAGATGAATGTACTGTAGATTATAGACTGACTCGTACCCAGACCACTAAATCAGCCTAGGAATTAATGTGGTCCTGAAATGGCCTAGATCCTATCAACACAAACACCATGCCATTGTTTGTTAATGTAAACACTTTCAAAATTTCATCGATCCACTTGTAAATCACTCAAGCACAAAAGCAGATCATCTCAAGTCACATAGGCCAGGGGTAAAAGACTGTTAATTGTGGGTATCAGTCAGTCCATGATAACGCTGTGTTACTGTGTGTGTGTGTGTGTGTGTGTGTGTGTGTGCATGTTTGGCAAAATTTGGTCTATTCCTAATTGCAGCTGTTGCTAGCAATGAATATGTGCATTGACTACCTGTGTTATAGGTATGGTGTGTGTGCGTGTGCGTGTGCGTGTGCGTGTGCGTGTGTGTGTGTGTGTGCATGTGTATTTGGCAAAATAGCCACTGAGTTATGACCAGTCTATTCTTGATATTGGTGCATTAACTACCATTATATATAGACAAAATATATCTAAATATCTAAATGTTGGCATCATTCTTTATTGGATTATCCAGTTAGCAGTGTTGGGAATTGTTTTGCACCTATTCTGTGGGCAACACTAGCTTCAATATATGTCAGGATATAATCTAGAATATAATCTAGAATGTATATAATCTAAAAGTTTTTAGGGGAGTTTAGAATATTGGTAAACAATAGCATTCTGACACCCGGAAGTGTCTTATCGCTAGCCCTATGTGTATACCAGTTAACGGACAATTGTAGCTAAGGTATTAGCTGTTAACTATCACCTGTTAATAATAAAGTGAAACAGATGATTGTAGCCTAGCTATCATCTAACAGACAGCAACAACCTCTAAAACATACATCTAAGTTAAAAATCATGATAATTTTCGACATGAAAGGTTAGTTTAATGCTATTTGTCCCATTGAAGAATACACTGTTTTGCCACCCAAATAACATGTTTGCTAACTGAAATGTTGTGTAGGCGCCCATTGACCTCCAAACATGCTCACAAAGTAGGCCTATCACTGTCAATGTATATGTGTGATGATTTATTCTTTTCTTTTGGTGTATGTGATAAAATGTTCCACTAAAAGTATATATAGTTATTCCTCTTTTACTGAATTTTCTACATTATTGATACCATCAATATGTGCAATGCACACTAGTTGTGTGTATTTTATGTGAGGGAAATTAAGAGAATGAAGTAAGCACTTGTATCATAATGTGCCATTCTGAACAGGATCACTGAGAGTCACACAGTCCAGACGCAATGTTGGGAGACACAGTAGTTTATTTTGAACCTTGAGAGAATGGACTAAAACTCAGTGATGCGTCTGAGGGACCCCACCCTGGGGCTGATCCCTCCCCAGTCGTTGAACCTCCGGTATTCTCCAGGCCTGAGGTAGTAGACGCGTCCGCGGTAGTTGGGCTGGTCGTACATCAGCCAGTGGCCCTCCATGACGTTGCAGGAGTTTACATCAGACATGTGGAAGCGGTCCATGAAGTTGGGGCAATCTTCGCTGAGCTCCATCATCTGACCGCCCATGTCTGAGTGCTCGTAGAAGCGCACCCTGTAGTTGCCACGGTACTGTGGGGGAAACATCAAAACAGTCATGAATATCAGTAGTCAGAATCAGAATATCTGAAGACAAGCACACAAACACAAACAAACAAAACAAATGTGTGAAGAAAAAAAACAAAAAACTTGTAAAAGTGAACAAGACAAGCAGAAATTACTAAGAGAAATTTCTAAGAGAGAAGCCAGTCTATAGTTGAGTCTAAAATGGACAGTAACAGATTGCAAAGAAGACAGAATGCGATTAAATGCACATGAAAGCCTTTTTCAGAAACCATAGGTTCTTACTGACCACAGGAATCATTCTGCAGGATCTGATGCAGTCATTAAAGCCAAACATGTGCTGGTTATCAGAGTAGTTCCCCCTCTTCAGGAAGTACTGGTGGCCCATGTAGTTGGGGTGTTCGTAGATCATGAAGCAGCCGCTCTCCACGCGGATGGAGTTGCAGCGGTTGAAGTAAGAGTGCAGGTCGGCACAGTCACTGCTACACTCATGGTACCGACCCTGGAAGTTCCTGTCCTCATAGAAGATAATCTGAGGAGTGGCAGCTACATTATTCTCTTTAATACACTTGAAAACACTGTGCGCACAACGGTCAATGGGTCACACTCGTAATCAAGGAGAAGATCCAAATGGAATGCTCTTGAATGTGTTCAACTTCAAGAATATTTGTTTTTTTCTGTCTCAGAACTAAGATCTGAACTCAGTCAGTATACAAAACCTCATAGAGCTTAAGATATACATTTTTGCTGTAATGACCCCAAACCCAACTCTAACTTCACCACAATTCAGAAATTTAACATCACTCAAGACAAAGCCAGACTGCAGCATGCATGGTGTAGTTTTTGTTATAAATTACCTGTTAGTAATTTTAAGAATTAGGAGCTGCAAATGACTGCATTAAATGAGTATTATAACTGCAGCATTACAAAAGTGCATTACTGGATTTGGATGCTAGTGTGGATGCTTGCCAGCCTTACCTTTCCCACTGCCATGGTTGGTCTAGGCGGGTAATGGCTCATTCTGGTGCTGCCTGGTGCTGTCCTTTTATAAAAAAAAAGTTCTGTGTGATTGCGCAGCATAAAGTATTGTCATTCAAATAACGGCAACAGTATCTACAGTTGGTAGAGGGTTGTGTAAACCTGCCACCCCACCCCCCATCCCTGTAAAGCTGGTGCAAATGCCATGGTAAGTCATTTTTTTTCACATGCGTACATCACCACTGATCGAGAGAAAAACCACACCGCATAAAACTTGATAGATAGAATAAATAGAATCAGCAATACACGTCGGCAGAGTCCAAACTAGAACATTACCATTCAGATGCTGTGAAACTCTTTGAAGCATCATTGATTCAACAGGCAGTTTTTCTCTAGTATCAAACAGATTCAAAAAGATTAGTACTTGATAGTAACTATGACACAAGAACTTTTTTGTGGGCAGCACCTAACAGCTTTGAATACAGTTTTTGAACTATATTCTGTACTTAGTGTTCAGCACAGTTTGGCAGAGCCGGACCTTAATCAAAGGCCTTCTTTACCTTCTCACCTTCTCACTGTTTCACCTATTGAACTTTGCTTGGTCTTTTTAAGGGAGGGGTAGGGGGTTGTTACATCCTTAGAACCTGTGGGGCATTTATTTCTGAGTCTGTTGCATTAACTGTAAAAAATGTATGTTTAAGAATTCCTGTCATTTTGCTTATTTAAAGACCACACCAAGAAATACCACACATGTTTTTATCTCCAGAGCTCCCCCTTCAGTTGTCGCTTTTTTTAAATTCTAACCAGTCCATGTGAATTTACTAGCAAACCAAAGAAAAGGAACCAGTGATCATTTTCCTGCGTTACATTGACTGACAAGCGGGTAATAAATGTGATTCTGTTTTCATTCAGTTTCAGTTTAGTTTCACATCCTGCAAGTGTAATAACCATGGAATCTACACTAGAGGTGGACAAGAGAGCCATCATTCAACCCGTAATGAGCCATTTAATCATGAAAGTGAGTACAAAGCTGGTAAATTAACCTAAAGACACACAGCCTTTAAAGACACTGTTTTTAGGCTAAGTTACTAGCTTTGTCGTCATTTTGATAGTTGGTGAATGAGCTCTTTCAGCTGCTCCTGGTGCTGCTAAATGCAGTTACAGGTACCTGCAGTTTGATAACACGAGCCGGTGTTAAATGAAACCAAAACTGAATGAAACCAAAATCGCATTTATTACCTTGTCAGTCAACATAAGTCTTTGAAAACCCTTTGGTTTTCAAACAAATCCACATGGATTGGTGAGAATATACAATGTTGATTTTTTTTTTTTATCGCCGTCTGTCGGGGGAGCTCTGGAGGTAAAAAATAGCAGGCTAGCCTGGTACTGCTTATATATTTTGTGCACTATTTGACACCAAAAAGGCAACTATTTACTTAAGCTATAAATGCTTGATTGGCATGGTCTGTGCCATGTCAATAAACTGGCTAATATTGGCGCCACTGTTCTCACAGTAAGCCAGCCACAGTGCTGAAGCCTGTTGGTGTGGCATCTTGTTTGACATTAGAGTCTGTGATCTTAGTAAGGTTTCAATTGCATTGTAGCTTGAATGTTAGTCCTCTGTTTTGTAAGTTGCTTTGGATAATAGCATCTGTCAAAAACTTACATGTAATGTAATGTGATCTCCCACAAACTCTGGAGAACTATAATGGTAATTCAGTGGTTCAGGAGCTTCTGTTTTACTTAAACAATAACAAAAAAAAAAATCCTGTTTCAAACATTTGTGTCAAGAAGAGGCAAAAGAAGTGTGTCCTTTAAATTCTTAAACAAAATCTTAAACTTAAACTGTCAAAAAGAAAAATGATCCTTCCAAAAACATCAATGTCTCCATTACCCCCCCCCCCCCTCAAACAAAACTTGATAAAAAAAAAAGATATAACAAAAAAAATCCAACTCAGGCACCAGAGTGAGAGCCAACTCCATTTTATTCAGGGTGTGGAACAAAGCATAGAGTAGACATTTCACTAGTACATCAGAAGCTCTTTAGAAGTCCATGGCACGGCGTATGGATCCAATCCTGGCGTTCATGGCACCCCAATCACTGAACCTCCTGTACTCGCCGGGCCTCAGGTAGTACATCCTACCCCTGTAGTTGGGCTGCTCATACATGAGCCAGTGGCCGTCCATCACGTTGCAGGACTGGCAGTCGGACATGTGGAAACGGTCCATGAAGTTGGGGCAGTCATCCATCAGCTCCATCATCTCGCCAGACATGTCAGAGCGGTTGTACATCCTAATCCTGTAGTTGCCACGGTGCTGTGGGGGAAACATCAAAACAGTCATGAATATAAGTAGAACTGTAGAGCCAGAACAAAACATATCTTTACTTGGCCTACAATGAAATTGCAGATAAGATGTTAAAATGGAACTTTCTGTCTTCAGCTGTCAAACTGGAAGCTTCTATCTATGTGGTTGACTAGTTCCTGAACATTTCTTACATACAACCAATAAAATTCAACCCCTATCCCTAACTTAACAGATAGTTTGTTTATTAACTGAGCTAGAGTAGTAGTGTAGTCTTGGATATCAGCCAAGTGAAGTGTGACTGAAAAAGAATAAAAGGTTATCTGAGGTCATACCATGGGGATCATACGGCAGGACCTGACACAGTCAGTCATGCCCATCATGTGCTGGTAGTCAGAGTACTCGCCACGGCGCAGGAAGTACTGGTGACCCATGAAGTTGGGACGCTCGTAGATCATGAAGCAACCGCTCTCCACGCGGATGGAGTGGCAGCGGTTGAAGTAAGAGTGCAGGTCAGAGCAGTCACCCATGCACTCATGGTAACGACCACCAAAGTTGCGGTCCTCGAAGAAGATGATCTTACAACACAGAAGCAAATATCATCACATCACATGACCATACAGCCTACTAAGAACATTAGTGTACTTATTATACTTATTAGATGAAACGTAGGTGGTTAGGTGGCTTAGGTATTTTGCCAAATAAACGCAGCAAGAGATTAAAGAAGAGGATGCCATGTCAATGTCATCTTGTCAATGGTTGTTAAAAGTATAGATTTTGATACTGAAAAAAAATTATTGGCTGATGCTGAAAATCTCAAACATCACCACAATAAAGGAAACAACTGTAAACTTGTTAAACGTCAGATTTAAATGAATTAAGAGAGGTTTATGCACTTGAAGAGGAACTATGTGTTGCCACATACAGGCCTGAGATACACTGACAATCATATCTAAAGTTCAAAGTAAAGCCACTTCTTTAAAGTGTGTTCAAGACAGTGTACACATACCTTGCCCATGGCTGAGAGTTGCTGGATTGACACCAATGCTGTGAGTGCAAGCTTGTGTTAACTGTGATTTGACATTTTCCTTATATATGCCTCAGGCCCGGAAAAGGGTACCACAAGGAGCTTTGTCATTCTAATGAGCTTGTACCAGAGTCAGCATAATGCTTACAGGTACCTTCCTACTGGGACTTCAACACACACTGCAAAAAATGGACAAATCACGACAAGCCGCATCAAAGACCATAGAGTCCTCGTGTCAGTTGGCTATTATGCCATTATAACTTAGATTTCATCAGCTGACACATCTGTGCCAGACCAGCTGCAGCCTGGCTTGACCTGGGACCGTTCTGTGTCAAAGGAGGCTTCTAGTAAACTCCACAATTTCTGAAAAGACATCTGAAAACAATGCAGCTGCTTTTTCACCAACAGAGTTGTGACATTTGCGGTAATATTTACTTTTAATACAGTAAATGCTTTTTCTCACATCTCTTTGGTGACTGGAGCATTTGGGCCTAGATGGTTCCTGTTGTTTGAGGCATGTTGAACACTACAGTCAAAGCTATAGATAAAAGCACTCAGGTGTAATGTTAAAACAACAGGCCTTGTTCCCAGCTTCAGTCATGCTCTGCTTTGTCCCCTGACCCCTTTTGGGAGTGGCAGCTATGCCAACAAGGCATGTTTTCACCGGTAGTTGACCCCTGCTCCTTTGACCCTGACAGGGTGACTGTGTGAGCATGTGTGGTTGCATTTGTGACAACTGTGGACTACGACAGATGAGCAAACTAGCCTAAATTACAGCAGAGTGGTGAGGTTAGAGTGATCCTCAAATGAGCTAAGTAAGTACCTTTGGAGTCTTATCAAGAGGTTATTAGATATTAAGAGGTTATTAGAGTTAATAAGTGACTTAACTTTGTGTTTTTTGTCACTCCTATCTTATGTTTTAAAGGCATTACTTTTAAAAAAACTTTGTATTGATATTTTCATTGTGAGTTATCATCATGAAATAGATCTGAGGCATGTGCTGTGCTGTCTGTTAACTGCCATTTATGTTACTATGTCCTGCATAAACTGTAGTATAGAGATGACTACTGAACATTTCAGCTGTGGCAGGGAACTGATGATGCCTTGGGATGGACCAAAATCTTACCCAAAAACTATAATATTCAAAGATGTTCAGACAAATTATTTAAAGTCATAGAATTAGACCCATAACTAATACTTAACATTTTCAACAAACATGTTTACTTGTAATTCCAAGCCCACAAGAAAGTAACTTGAGACTAGACTGGGAGGCCAGAATAGACACAAATTGACACACATGACTCAATCTGGAGAGTATATCTTTAATTTTTAACAATCATACATCTTTCCATCTCTCTCTCTCGCTTTCTCTCCAACATGAGGCAGATCTTTTTGTTGTTTAAAAATCAGTGATTCTTCTGAAGGAGCCAGTGGTGGCGCAAGTAGCGCCCCAGTCGCTGAATCTGCGATACTCGCCGGGCTGCATGAAATACTGGCGCCCCCTGTAGTTGGGGTGCTCGTACATGGTCCAGTAGCCGTCCATGATGTTGCAGGAGTAGATGTCACGGCTGCGGAAACGTTCCTGCACCGACTCACAGTCGTCGCTGAACTCCATCATCTGGCCCTGGAAGTCAGGTCGCTCGTAGATGCGCATACGGTAGGGCCCGCCGCTAGTCTGCGTCAGTTGGACAGAGATGGAAATAAGATGTGAGCAGAGAGGAGAGAGAGAGAGGTGACACATGAAGATAGAAGGTAAAGTACTGTAGTAACTACTTTCAGATGAGTTTTCCTATCTTGTTGGAAGTCTGTGGTGCCATCAATCAAGCACTATACTTTTGGCTTTTGAGTACCTTCTGAATATATAGATATGCATCTTTGAATATTTCAAAGAATATTGAATATTGTAAATCATCACATATCTCTCTCTCTCTCTCTCTCACACACACACACACACACATGCACGGACACTCACACACACACACACAGACATACACTCCAGAGACTCACATAGGAGAAGGTACGGCATGAGCGGATGGAGTCGTTGTACCCCATCCAGCGCTGGTACTCTGGGTACTCGCCCCTGGTCAGCACGTACTGGTACCCGCTGTAGTTGGGTCGCTCGTACAGCACCCAGCAGCCGCTCTCCACCCGGATGGAGTTGCAGCGGCTGAAGTGGGGGTGCATGTCGGCGCAGTCTGTGTCACACTCATATGAGCGGCCCTGGAAGTTCTTGTCCTCGTAAAAAATTATCTGGAAGCAGACAGGGAAATGTACTATCGTATCAGGTGAGCGTATTGTGACATGTCACTGATCTGACATGGAGCTGGCAGCACACTCCACCATGCACAGTGGCATGTACTGCAATTTACAGTTGTCATCTGCAATTGTTTTTGAATCTGTGAGCATATGTGTATGTTGCATATGCTTCAAGATGTCTGGATGTGTTCTTAATCTCCATAGAGATGAACAAAATATCTATCTATCTATCTATCTATCTATTTATCTATCTATCTATCTATCTATCCCTCCTGTTGTGTTCCGGTCATATCTGACCACATTTTTTCCCCTCTCAAAAATGTACTTAATCTAATTGGATGGTCATAGAGCTCAATGACTTATTCATACAGGCTGTCTGAACACATAACACAAATGTCAATAATCTATCTGTCATTGACTGGCAGTGGTTCACCTACAGCATGTACCAATACATATGCCTAACAAACAGTTGTGTTTTTTTCTTGACCCATCAGTGACAATGTGCAAACAGTCAAATATCTGAAACATCCATTGGCAAAACCCACACTATTATATTTATACCCACACTATTATTTTCTGCCTGGTCACTGACTAAACCTACCGTTTATTTGTCAGAGATGTTTAAGACTGGAAAGAGACCAGTTTCTTTGTGCTTGTATGCTCAAAGCTAACAAGGCTCTTGGGAAGAGGGCCCACGAAGATGAAGCGTGCAAGTAGCTTTTGCTTAGTTTTTTAATTTCTACTGGTTGTGACATGAGACCAGTTATCGGTCTGAGTCATCTTACTCGACTGGACAATATCAGACAGAAAATTCCAATCCCAGTGAATCAAAATGTCCCTCCTATGCCGTATGCCCAGGACCCTCAAAGACTTAACTGGCATGAATTTACCCTATGATTGGCTGATTCATGTCTGTTAAGTCTTTTTTTAAGGATTCAGAGGGGATTCAGTCCATAGCGTGCTGGTGGTTCCCAAAGGCTTTTATATCCTCTACGTACTGTAGGTCCTGAACTTGAGCCTCCCTGAGCAAAAGGCCTTCCCCTTGTTGTGTGCTGATATCCCCCTTGTTCACTGCCCACTGTATGTGTTATTTTGTGTGATGTGCTGTTCAGCTTACCTTACTCATGGTGACACAGCTACGGCGTGCTTCTTTCTCCAGTGTGTATGGTTAGGCTCTGGTGTCAGATGAGATCCGGGCCTGATTTATAAAGCTCGGACCAGGAGAGGCAACCTCGGCCGTTTTGTTATTTCAATGACCCGGGGATTTGTTTTTTTTTTGAGAAGCTGCCAAGTGCCTGATCCAGTGCATAGTGGCAAAAACCCTGATTCATCACAGCGAACGGCCTAGCCCCGCAACTTTGTTGCCCCCCCTCGACCACCTGGTCCTGCTCCCAGTCACCACTGTACGAGCCATCTATATTGTAATCCACAATATAATATAATTCATGTTTACTGCTGAATTGAATGGTTGCTGGCAATGTCAAATACAGTGCAATACTGTGCAGTTGGCAGGCAGGATGTCTAATGTGTGTGCCATTACACTGCAAAGAAAAAAAAATACAAAACATAAAGTTACTGTAAGAAAAGGGCTGGGTTAAGAGGTATTAACACAGGTGTGCCAACAACTTTGTCTTATTCAATCGCTCATATATGCATCCTTGAAGTACAGCTCTCATCATGGTTTATGCAGGTGGCCAAATAGAAACTACAGAATGTTGGACTACATGAGCACCATTTTCCAGAAAGAGAGAAGACAGTGTTTGGCAAATCCCAGCCAAAATACTAGGAAGTATTCTGCAGATGTGATGGAAAAACCAAGGGCAAACACAAAATTGTTTAGATGTCTGATTTTATTATAAAGTATTTTCATTTTACTATATTGTACAAAAACAAAAACAAAACATTCAATATTAATATATCTTTGCTGAGTTTTTTTGATCAGCCATCAAGCAATCACTGAGACATTTATAGGAGCACAGCAAAAGTTCAAAAGCACATCGGGGAAGTTGATAAAAACAAAAACCATTCTGGTCTGTGAAGGCCTAAGGACCAGGGAAGTGCACCAGCACTGTTCTCAGGGCTCTGTTCATCCATACTGCATAACCTGTCAAGCTGTTTTATGTATGTATTTATTTATTTATTATTGTTGTTTGTTTTAAGATCAAGAGCAATTCAGGAAGATGGTCAAGTGGCAAACCTGGGTAAGTTAACCCAGAGGTAGTGCTTAACCTGATGCTTGAAGAGTCTGAAGTCCTTTTAACTAAATAGTCCATAAGGCTACTCTATTAGCAGGTTTACCACTTTCTCAGTGTTAACTTATACAGGTCTATCACTCAATCACCTACTTGTAATACACCCATGGTCAATTCAACTGAACTTACATCAGTTTACATCATCTGAGAGCACAAGATTACCAAAGAGACCAACACAAGTATCAGATAATTTTGGTGAAACTAAGAATACCATTTCAGAAAACTGAAAAGGCGCCATAATTAATAGCATTTGTTAGAATATGTACCTTTTTACATTGTGTGTACAGTAGTCATGAAGTGGATAACTCTGACAGTGCCATCTACTGGTCACCTACCTCTTTAAACATGGCCTTTCTTGGATTGAAAACAAGATCAGTAATTCTGATTTTTTTTTTTAAGCAGATTCAGTCTGCTTATGCAGGTGTGTCATTACCAAGAACATTGTCAAGTACATCCGATTCAGTGGACATCAACTAATTATGTGGACAATGAACAAACGTGAAACAAAAGAGAAAAGTACTGGAAACAAAACACATGGAGGTGAAATGGAGGGACCAAAAGCCCTCTGTTCCGTCAAATACACAGAAATTACTCAGGCAAAGATCAAAACAATCCCAGCATAAGACAATTACAAAAAAAGAATGAAAACTAAATCAGGCGTCTCATGTAAAACAAAGAACAGGATTTCCCCACACACATCACCACCCCAAAGGAAACAGTAACAACTTCACAGTTCACATGACTCATTACCTTCAGTGGTTCAGACATGAGCTTTTCAACCAGATGACAAATAAACACTTATGTTAGCTCCCGGCTGTGAGTAGCATATGGGGGGGGGAGCACAGTTCAACTATCCCCCACTGAAAAGGTCCTTCAAAGGCAGCTTGTTGTGGATGGGGTTAAGTGTAACATGCCTGGCTTGGTGATTGTATAAAGTCTCCAGTTTCCCGTTTACTGATGTAATACCAAACCCTGTCCGAAGGGGGTGAAAAAGAGCGTTTTCGTCTGACTTCAGCATCAGATCCCTCATGGTGTGGGGGGATGTATCATAGGCGTATCTGGATGGGGTTTAGAACATACCTCCTCCCATGCCACCCATGCCTCCCATACCACCCATGCCCCCCATACCGCCTGGCATGCCACCATCCTTCTCCTCCTTAGGGATCTCTGTGACGACCGCCTCGGCGGTAGACAGGAGAGAGGCCACACCAGCTGCATCAAGCAGCGCCGTCCTCACAACCTGGGACAAATAAACAGACAATTAGGAGATGAAATGATTAGGTGCACTTAAGGGCCGAGATACAGCAACTAAGCCCAACATTACACATACAGAAGTATGTGTAAATTATGTTAAATTAAGGCATACCA
The DNA here is from genome assembly GCA_027481765.1 of Tenualosa thibaudeaui. Taxonomy (NCBI): domain Eukaryota; kingdom Metazoa; phylum Chordata; class Actinopteri; order Clupeiformes; family Clupeidae; genus Tenualosa; species Tenualosa thibaudeaui. The sequence goes on along the minus strand of JAIFZK010000021.1, from coordinate 8,335,897 downwards.
GGCAAGATTATTTTTTTTATCTCCAGAGCTCCCCCTACAGTCTTTTTTAAAAAAATTGCAACAACATTGTACATTTTCACAGATCAATGTGAATTTAGCAAATAGGAACCAGTGATGATCATTTTTGTGCGTTACCTTGACTGACAATAAATGCGATTTTTTGTACTTTTAGTTTCATTTCCGTAACCGCGGAACCTACACTAGAGGTGGGCGAGAGAGCCTTCATTCACCCCGTAATAAGCCATGTCATCATCAATGTGACTATGAAGCTGATAAATTAACCTAAAAACATTGCCTAGTGTGCCTTTATTATGTTAAAATCCTTAAAAAAAAAGTACCTTGGTGGGGTCGATGATGCCTTTCTCCACCATGTTGACATACTCGCCCTCCATGGCGTCATATCCCATCAGACCCTCTAGTTGCAGGATCTTCTCCACCACGAGGGAGCCTTCCACCCCTGCGTTCTTTGCTATCGTCATGGCTGGCACGCGCAGGGCACGGCGGATGATGTCAATGCCTGAAACAGACATGAAAGAAAAAGTCATTAAATAGTCATTAAAAGTCATGAAAGCAGCAGTCAGTGAAGTTTTTCTTTACTGCAACCTATTTAGGAACACAGAAACAAGTAACAACCAAGTCCTTTGTAAAGGTATTAAGGCTCTAATTAGCAGCTACAGACAGGAAAAGGGATCAGGAAAGGGATTAAAACTTCCAAGAAACACACAAATACAAATTTCAAGGGGAGCCTCTATTCATCAGCCTAAACTGATTACTCTACTTCTATATACAGTGAGTGTGTCTATACATATTGTGCATAGTTTATTTACTGAATATTAGTTTATTCTCCTGCTCCTTGTATTCTGCCAATAATGTCAAAGAGAAATCGCTGCAGAATAAGAGTTGGACAAGTTCATTAAATTGGCATACCAATCTTCTGGTCAGCATTGGCTGGTTTGATGGCATCCAGAGCAGGGATGCAGCGCAGCAGGGCACAGCCTCCTCCGGGCACAATACCCTCCTCCACAGCTGCACGTGTGGCGTTGAGGGCATCAGTCACACGGTCCTTCTTCTCATTCACCTCCACATCGCTAGTACCACCAACCTAACAAAGACAGGAGTTTAAACTTTTTTCAAGCCGTGGAAAAACAAAAAAACAAAAAAACAAAAAAAAAATAATAATTTTGAAAATAAAGTTGAAACAATGACAACAGAATCAAAATGGATTTACTTCATACAACCTTCATTAACACCAAAACATGCTGTATATACATTTTGATTGTCACTGTGTATAATATCATCTAAAAGCAAACTAATCTACATTTTATTTTTGTTTCACTTTATTTTTTTCTAGCAAGCTCTCTATCTGGGTGAACATCAGACTTGTTGCTCTCTGTGAACCCTTGGTTTTTCACAGGTTTTCCTACAGTTAAGTGGAAATTTTAAGCTTAAGGTCAAAGCCTTTACATCTGTAAAACATTTTGATAACCCTTGATAATGGCACTCTATGAATACTTGAACTTGAATGTAACTGATTCTTTTGTATGGAGTGGCTGTCTGTTATGCCCGCCTATCATCGATCCACTCCACCCTTTTATACCTTCAGCACGGCCACGCCGTCGGAGAGCTTGGCCAGCCGTTCGTTCAGCTTCTCCTTCTCGTAGTCACTAGTGGTGTTCTCCAGCTGCTCGGCGATCTCACCGATGCGCTTCTCAATGGCGGCAGGGTCACCACGGCCCCTCAGGATCAACGTGTCGTCCTTGGTCACCTGCACCTCACCCACCTTCCCAAAGTCATGAGGCTGGACATCCTCCAGAGCCAAGCCCATGGCCTCATCCCCAAACACCTAAGAGAAAGACAAGTTTATCAAATAACTCAAGATTTCACTCAGTACACAGGGAGTGAGTTTCACACATATGAGCGTGAATCTAATTGTAATGCACAATCAAAGAACATTACTCAGAAACACTGTCTGAAACACACAGCAATACACATCAATAATACAAAGACAAACACCAATATTTTTCGCTAACGAGCATCACAGTATGCAACTTAAGAGCCATTTCACAGCAGAGTAGAGCCCCAGTAAGCACAGATCACTAGTCCCAGTATGGCCCTACAGACTCACAGCGCCTCCCGAGGCGATAGCCATGTCCCTGAGCTGATTCTTCCTGTTGTCACCAAATCCAGGGGCTTTCACTGCCACAACCTGAAGTCCAACCTTCAGTCTGCAAGTGAACACAAGTAGGTTAGCGGTGAGCTCTTACACGGTAATCCATTAAAATTCTAAACCAAGAGAAAAGAAAGATTAATTATCAAGCAACACATACGTTCTCTCTCAGTCTCACACCCTCATTTACACACTGCTTGCAGTTTTCTCTCTCTTTCTCTCACTCACTCACACACACACTCACACTCTCACACACAGTAACTAAATGATCCACTGAACCTATTAAGGACCAGCGTGCTAAGGGCCTCTCCATCTACATCTTCGGCAACAATGACAAGAGGTTTGCGGTGCTGGTTGGCAATCTCCAGAGCTGGCACAATACTCTGGACGCTGGAGATCTTCTTCTCACTGAGCAGCAGATAGGCGTCCTGGAACTCACACTTCTGACCTGTGAGACAGACAAGACAGACATAAGAAGTGTGCAGAGACTGGGGTATACATACCACAAACAGACATGGCTTTGTAAAGAATAGCATTGGTATGATAATTATGTGACGCGCTATTTGAGTATTTGAGTGTGTGTGCGTTTGTGTATGTCTGGATATCCAATGAATGTATGTAAGAGAGGAACTGGCTACACCAGACATGGCAGCGCAGCGAACATATTTAATAATAATAATATTTATGATCAGACTCTGGGGTTTTGTGACGCTTTCAATCACCAACCATACAATGCATGATACGCTCATAGGCAAGTACAAAGGTGAGAGATCAGAGAAGCATCAATGTCTGACCCTTGGCAGTGTTGATGAAGTATGGGGAGATGTAGCCACGGTCAAACTTCATGCCCTCGATGATCTCCAGCTCATCATGTAGCGTCTTGCCATCCTTCACTGTGATGACCCCTTTACGACCCACTTTCTTCATGGCATTGGAGATTATGTTTCCCACTTCGCTGTCTCCATTGGCTGAGATGGTTGCAACCTTGAATAAGGAAAAAATTATACAAAATGTAAAAAACAAAACAAAAAAAAAACTACACTTTGCTATGCTGATGCCAAAATAAGTTACAGATCTAAAAAACAAATACCAGTGAAACAAACAACTGACACTTTACAGAAAACAAAATCTACACTTTGCTATGCTGATGCCAAAATAAGTTACAGATCTAAAAAACAAATACCAGTGAAACAAACAACTGACACATTTTAGCGTTTGTTTTACAAAACTGGAAAATGAGATCCACTTTCAAATACCTGAGCGATTTCCTCTGGTGTAGTGACTGGTTTGGAGAGCTTTTTCAACTCGGAGATGACCGTTTCCACTGCAAGCATCACCCCGCGGCGGATTTCCACAGGACTGGCACCCTTGCTGATTGTGTCGAAGCCCTCTTTGGCAATGGCACGGGCCAGAACAGTGGCAGTAGTTGTGCCGTCACCAGCCTCTTCGTTGGTGTTATTTGCTACGTCTTGGACCAGCTTAGCACCAATGTTCTTGTATTTGTCCTTCAGATCAATGCTCTTGGCCACTGTCACACCATCCTTGGTGACCTTGAGGTAGAGGTCAAATACTATGTCAGTAACAAGAAAAAAGACATACATATTGAGGTGAACTATGATACAGTCACATAGTGAATCTCTTACCTTAGGACTTCCCCAACTCTGTTCAATGATGACGGTGCGACCCTAGACAGTGGACAAAATTATGTCAAAGGATTAAAACGTGCTAAGGATGCCAGTCTCATTAAACTTTCACACTACATTTGGACTTTAGCCTACCTTTGGTCCCATAGTAACTGCAACAGCGTCCGCGAGCAGGTCGACCCCCTGAAGCATGAGGGCACGAGCATCTGCGCCGAATTTGACATCTTTGGCGTAGGCACGAGTCAGGTGAGGAGCTAAGGCCCTGCACACGGGTCGAACTTGTCTCATCAAAGTAGGTAAACGAAGCATGCTGGAGAGAGAAATAGAAAATAAAATGATACTGCTGTTTTGCCAAACTGCCATTAACCATTCAAATCATTATGAGTAAAGAAACCTTAGAGCTAAGCATGCAAACAACTGGTGTTTCTGGTTAACGCATAATGTGAAAATCGTGACCATCCCATAATGTGATTTAACTTATGGTTTGCATAGCCTCCCACACAACCCCCCTGTTCGATGATGTTGCAATACCAATAGTTAGCAAGATCAGTTAGCTAGCTAGCCAGCTAAGGTAGTGTTACATTATAACTTAAAACAATTAATGAATAAGAAATTGGCATGACCATTAAACCTATCTGGGTGATACCGGTGCAACAAAATGTTAAATGTAGTCAGTGTCATATTCAAACAAGAGCAAACATAGTCAAACATAGTGGCCCATAGCCAAGTAGGTAGTTCGTCCTTGCCATCTTCATTCAAACCTTACAAGGACGGCGCACGTGTTGTAACGTTAGTAGTTATAAAAATGTGTCGCTGTCTGACAAACAAGTTCATACATCGATCTGTCAACCGAACAGACTACGGTGCACTTACTTGACAATTACAGTTGCAATACAAGGACAGGATCCGTGACCTATAACACACTTGCACAGGTAAATATAAAATTAAATGGCTCTGAAATCTACTGTGCCTCTCGCCTCATTCAAGTTCAGCCCGAATGAGTGCGTAACTTGACTTACACATGTGTTTCTGCATCCGGTCTGTTACCGGTTAGCCCCGCAATCTGAATAACAATATGTATACTGCAAAGAACATGATTGAAGCTATAATAACCATGAATTTATCAAAGACTCAAACTAGACCTGTTGTAGAATTCTTATGTTCCGTAAGGTTTTATATGAAATGACGGTCTGTTATGCTATATTTAACGATTTAATAATTGTCATACTCGGTCAGGGGTTGAGAGTTCCAGAAACTTCTCATAATGCGATTGGACAAAAATGTCATGTGGCCTGTGACAGGCGAAAGGATCTGTGCAATTTCATAATAAAGGTCAATGCATTGAAACTGTCTGGTTGAAACTCTCTTTTACTGTCTATGGTTGAAACAAACTCATCATTACAAATGACAAAATTACAGATTACGCCTTCTGTAACTAAAGAATTTAGTTGCCTGGCAAGTAGTGGTCTTGTGGTTTTGTGACAAAGCCGAACAAAGCTGACGGGTGAAAGGTGACATCCGTCAGGTGTCCTTTACTTTAGGCTTCCCTACAAAAACAAAAGCAAATAGCCTAACTTTAAACTGAAAAATGTCGTTGCACAGATTTTTGATTACGCGTGCGCCCATCATTGCACCCGGTTCCATCTGAAGCCCTCCTCTCGCTGCTGTTTTATAGTTGCTATACTGTCTTACTAGACTCTACGACTAAGATTAGATTAAACCCAAATCAAATAAAAAACTGAGGCTAGGCTACTTGTCAGTCCAAGCCACATCACACCAAACAACTACGTCTCTGTCCGACTTGGGTAAACTGCACCACCTATGGTCGCGTGCAGCATTATCTCTCGGAATGTGTGTCATATCCGGGACAGTTCGGCGAGATGGTCATGGCCGAAGGTACAGTTGTGCTGAGGAGAAATCGTCCAGGGACCAAGGCAAAGGTATGATATATGACATGCAGAGTACTATTCTTCTATATTTGTAGTGGCCAACAAAAGAAGGAAGTGTTTTTCAAATAAATCCTTGCAGTTTGTGATAAGTGTTGTCGTTAATTCTGTTGAATGGTGAATGGCCTGTCTGCTTCCCTGCCCTAGCCTGTAAACAGCTAGCTGGTTGGTTAACTAAACAAGTCTACGCATGCTAAAAGTTAACCGCAAATGAGGAAATTTAAACAGCTTCTATCTCTGACATTTCGAGAGCTTGAACGTAGCGCATTTTTTAAATCAAACGCAGCTGACAACAAAGTCATGTTAGCAAGACGTTAGCTGCTATTAATACAGTTCAAATGAGCAACAGTTTGACAAGGAGGCCTACATGTATGTTAAGCCTAACGTTAGTTCACAACATTACTGGTGGTATGACATTGGCACAGTGGTGAACATTTTGCCATTGACCGAAGACTACTGAGTGCAGTCATCGGCTGTAACGTTAGATCCACTCGGTTTTGAATTAAGTTATATGTATTAAGCCAAAGCATGGCACAGACATGAATAGTTATGCTCTTAAGGAAATAGTGAAGTTGTATAGGACGGCAAATTAAACTATTGATGCCTCCAAAACGTTTGATCGAGTGAATCATCAACAGTTTTTTTTTTTATTAAATTAAAGACAGGTTGCCTGGGTGTATTGTGAGTGTACCTATTGGTATTTCCACTAGAAGATGCACATCAATTGCGGGGTGGGGGTAGTAAATCTGCCACTTTAAAGTGTCCAATTGTGTCAGGTAGGGAGGATTTTTTATTTATATGTTGCAACACTGGTTGTCTGATTGGTGGCGTGCTGGTGAATCACCTTATGTATGCAGACAACCTTGTTACCTTTAGTCCGAGTGGTGCTGGGCGGCAGCAACTTTTTAATGTATACTGACTATGGTATGGAATATGATATAAAATATAAAGCAGGAAAAGCGCTGTAGAAATAAAATATGTAGAACTAAACAGGACAAATGGCTCAATTTCCCTATGTTCAAACTGTCCAATAATAGTTTTGAGGTCTGTAAAAAGATTAAAAACGTTTGTCATTGTATAACAGGCAATATTAATGATGATATATACAGACAGTGTTGTAAGTTATGTGCACAGGTAACCACCATTGCACATGCGTTTACCTGTTCTACTCAAGTTGAAGTGTCTCCGTTGAAAGCATACTGTACACCACTCTACACTGTCCATCTGTGGTCATTTTATAAAAAATCCAGTAAGCAGAAGTTACAGGTTACCTCCAAGTTACAGGTTACCCCCAGAGGAGGGAATGCTAGTCAGTTGTTTGTATCTGTAGAAGTGGGTACACGTAAGTTAATGTGATGTCTGGATGAATCCACCAACAGTATCATGGTTACATTGTCAAATCCCCTTTTGAGTTGTTCCCGTTACACATCCAGACTGAGGGTGCATTGGCTGTGGCTGTGTGTAATTTCATTACTTTCATTTGTATTTTTATACTCTTTTATCTGTCCTGCTCTGTGTGGTTATGGACATAAGTCTGTCAAATAACAAATAAACTGAACTGTGTTGAATATGCTGTATAATGTGACCTAGATTGGCTTGTGTGTGTGTGTGTGAGAGAGAGAGAGACATTTTCCATTACAGAATTAGAGCTTAACTTACTATTTGAATTAATCAAATAGCCTAACAATGAATTTTTTGTATTCCTGTGTAGAATTTTTACAATTGGCCTGATGAATCTTTTGAGGAAATGGACAGCACACTGGCTGTGCAACAGGTGAGGATTATTGTAAACTTGCTTTTCTCAAAGTTTGAACCCTAAGCCCTCTTTTCCTTAAAGATTTAACAGGCATGAATCGACTTCATAATTGTCTGATTCATACCAGTTAAGTCTTTGGGGTATCTGGCCTCAGGGTACAATGGCCTTAAGATCAGTGAGCGAGAAGTGAGTGTTTTCTCAAGATCTTTTTAAGACTTTTCAAGATCTATTTAACAGGCTATGTCTAGCAAATGCTCTGTGATGACACTTACCATGCCATGTGTATAGTACATTCAACAGAATATCCGCTCCGACTGCTCAAACATAGAACACATTCTGGAACCCCCGGAGGGACAGGATGAAGGTGTGTGGAAGTATGAGCATCTGAGGTGAGTTACCTTTCAATCACACTGTCTGTTATGAATTAAAAGGTTTATTTCTGCGCTGAGGAGTTATAGTTAAGATAAGGAGATAATCTGTGTTTTAAGACTTTTAATTGTTTCCTCTCTTTACATGCTTTAATTATAGACCATGTCAAAATGAACACTTGGGCATATTGGCAGTATACAGCCCTAGACAAGGGTGCATAGACCTTTGCTGCATATGAAAAAACATGTTTCCTTTTTCTTCTCTCACCATAGACAGTTTTGCCTTGAACTCAATGGACTTGCTGTCAAACTTCAGGTATCATCTTCCTTTCTTTGACCACTGCTAACCTAACTGCTAACTTTGCCTGTGGTGACTTGGTGAAGTGCGTGTGTCTTTTGCTCACAGGGAGAATGCCACCCAGACACATGTACTCAAATGACTGCTACAGAGCAGTGGATATTCCTCTGTGCCGCACACAAGACACCCAAAGAGGTGAGAGAGGGTATTCACCACAAGAGTTCTGGAATCTTCTCAGTCTCTTCTCAGTCTTACTTTTAGTAAAGCTGAGAGAATACTGCCCTAAAAACATTAAGGATATGAGTGTTTTCCAGAGATCAACCAGGAATCCTTTTTTGGTAGAATAGTATATATATATATATATATATATGTGCAGTGTGATCAGTATGCTGTAAACAATGATATTATCCCTCTGTTATTTACTCTTGTTTGCAGTGTCCTGCTATAGACTACACAAGACACACCCTAGATGGAGCAGCCTGCCTGCTAAACAGTAACAAATATTTCCCCAGCAGGTATGAGTATTTATACACGGTTGTTTTTGGAGCTAGGAATGGGATAAACAGATTAACTTTTTCTGAGTGCTGTTAAACTTTACGGAAATAGCTGGGTGTCATTTCAGTGCATTTGTTAGCATGTTTCTCCACATTATATGGAACTATGACCAACTAATGTTGTCAATAGCCCCACAGTAGTTAAATAACAACTCCCCCTTTTGTAGGGTGAGTATTAAGGAATCCTCTGTGGCAAAGTTGGGTTCAGTCTGCCGACGAATCTACAGGATTTTCTCTCATGCTTACTTCCATCATCGTCAGATATTTGATAAATATGAGGTATGAGGCACATTGAGAGATGACAAGCTCTTTTACAATGATTATACTCTGATGGCCTTGCATAATATTACACACATCTTTAGAAAATTTATATTTTTGTGGAATCATTTCACAGGTGGAAAAGCAGCGGCAGGATTTATTTATTTTTTTGTCTCTGTGCTTTCTCTTTGCAGAATGAGACATTCCTGTGCCACAGGTTCACACGCTTTGTCATGAAGTACAACCTCATGTCAAAGGACAATCTAATCGTGCCCATCATGGAGGAAGAGGAGGAAACAGAAGCGGGACAGAGTGCTGGTGCTGGAGAGAGTGACGCCTGAGGAGCCTCAGACGGACTTGACCAAACACATGTCGCACACAAGCAGGAAGAATGCACAAATATAGACACACACACACACACACACACAGACACAGACACAAACACTCACTCTCACACACTGCCAATGCCAAGTACCTTAGACATGCTTATTCACTTGCTGCTGTTCCATGCATTCAGGACAGGTCAGATAGATCCTTGATGTGGATTTACATTAAGTCTGTTGTGCCAAAACTAGTGTAGACTGCCACTTCATGCTGGATCTTGAAAAGCACACACAGGCCCTAGGTAAGACATTACATCTGTAGTTTCCGTATATCAATACTGGGCTCATATGCTGTACTAGCACCCATGACTAGCACTAGTGCACCTATCAAAACCACTTGGACATCTCATTACCTGCCTTCCACCGCATGCATACTGAGATACATGCTGTTGCACTCCTGTCGAGTAATAAACATGTAGGCCTGTAGATTCTGTATTTGCCAAATGAACACTGCAATGGTGTATGTTTATATAGGCATGTTATATATGTGTGAATTGTGAGGAAGATGAACTTAAATTGGACAGTTACAATCAGCTGGCTGGTGATGGGAGTGTGGGGAGGGGCATGTGTGGGTACTTTGGGTAACAATGCTGATGTTTAAAGGGAGACTTAAATACATTTTTGTCTTGAGAGAATACTGTATTTTTGGCTTAGCCATGTTAACTTGTTCTTACAGTCAGGCCAACTCTTATATTTTTCTTCTTTCCACCTCCCCCAGGGTGAGATATTTAAGTTATTGTTTCTAATAGGGATGGGGAATAATGTGTATTAATGCAGTTCCAGTTTTGTATTGTCATTTAACAAAACAGAATTGACATGTGAAATAAATTAGTTATGAGTAAGTGTGTATTGTTTGATTATGCAAAGATGCTGGGGAAAACACACTCAGGATTTCATCACTTTAAGCATTACTTTATTCAATTATTTATCAAAAAATGAACTGAACACTTCATTTGGTAAACAGTACTGTTCACATGTGTAACATCTTACAATATTTCACATTAACATGTAAATGGTAAATATCCTTTAGAATAGAAGTATATACAGTAAAATCACTTCTTGACCACTTTTACATATTCAGACCAACTGAAAATATGCTAAAATATCTTCCAAATCGTTAAGGCTATAACAAAATTATGTCAACAGATGTTTTACTTGTAGAAATGACAGCTAGCCATGACGTACAAATATTTCAAGTCATGGAAACTTCAACATATTTGTGAATAACCATAATGAAATAACCTGTGAACCTAATGAAATAACTAAAACAAAGCATTTGGCAGATATGCTCCAGAGATGTATTCTAAACGGCATATGTAATGCAAATAAACACTGTATGTCAACAAATATAAAAAAACAGATATAATCAAGTCTGTTTCCCCATTATATTTTTTTAATCTGATGCTTTTTAGTCTCAAACTTGAATCTTTAAACAATAAAGGCAAGGATCTGTAATACAACTAAATCCCTCATTACTAGCTTGATCCATACAATAATGCACTTTAAAAGTTAACCTGAATCAACACCCCTTTAAACCAAAGTAAGTAAAACCGATTGAAAAGAGAAACCGGTCCAACTGGACAATCTCTGGCATAACATTCATAGAAATATATTTAGACACAAAAAGGTAGCTGTCTGAAAAACCAACCAACCTGAAAACACATGCAAACACTAAAACAAACAAAAGCAAAACAAATTTCTAACTGAAATAATCTCTTATGACAATTTGGCAACCATAAGGTGAAAATATTACTCCATATTGTGTATTGCAGAGGGGCAGTGCATCTTGCTTTTTGTGCGTGTGTGCATTTCAATATTCTTGACCTATACCACTGCACGCATTACTTCTAACGCAATATTCATTTAAAAAGGCTCATACAAAAACATCTTGCAAACCTATATAAATATATTATATGTCACCAGCCTTACGGGAAAAACAAACACACACACACAGACTCCACATGTTAAGGCTGCTTTCTGTGCAAGGTAATTAACAGTGCATTGTAACCCTTCAATTTAGAATAAACTTACATTCTTAAATGCTACACCTTGATAAATATGACAGTATAGTGTGTGTAATAGTGTGTACACTCTTGCCTTTGAAAAGAGTACCTTAATAGGGTTATCTAGAAATCATGGTATTAAGGGTTATATTAAACACAACAGGCAGACAAAAATCCTGGACTGTACTAGGAGTGATTGAGTTTTATCTATCTAAAATGGAGAATTTACCTACTTCACATACAGAACATTCTACAGCGATTCAAAGCATTTTATGGTCCTAACAGCTATGTGCACATGGTGGGATAACCTCTCTAAATAAGGTCAGAGGTTTTGCTGCTGCCTTCAAATGTCTACTTTGAAGATGGACAGTCTGAACCATAAAGACCATAAAGAACCTGCAGCTTGGTGCTTCGTATTTATGTGGTCTTTACTGACTTGAAGGTTAACTGATTCTTTTATACAACAGTGAAAATGAGAAAAGCAAAAAAGGTTCAAGATGTATTTTAACATATGAATGTGCAACCATCAGTCTTTTCTTACGTGTATTAAAGCTTGTAGAGGCACCTTCTGAGCTTGACTAAGCAGGCTTGTAATCATTGCTCTGTTCCCTGAGTTTATCTTGTAAGTCAATGAGTTGTCAAATGTTGTCTTGCATGGGAAATTAGGATACTGAAGCACTGCAGAGAGTGACTGGCTGGCATAACGTACATCAGAGGAAACAGGTATATGAGCTGTTGTTAGATATTATGGTTAAAGGCATTTTGGGCTCATCAGAACTCTGAGGCATGTGGAGTGATAGAGCTCCCCCTAGAGGTGAATACTGGTGGTTACAGAAGCATGGGAAGCATGGCATATGGAAGGTGCTCTACACATAAGGACAGAGTACCTCAGATCTTGAGAGCACCGCCTACAGATAACTACGTTGTGGTTCGAGGCACAGGTGGCATGGTAAATCACATCTGGGCAGTGACTGAGGCTACTTTGTTGTGTGTCATATGGCAGGCAAAAGAAGGGTGAGTGGGGTGAGTGAGAACAAGAGAACAAGAGTCTCCACTGTTGCAATATCGGTAGTAGTATGCAGGACGAAAAAAGTATTAATGGCATAGTGTAGCTTAAGGCAGCTGCAGCTGTGAGGGGGTGTTGCTGCTCATGTTTACTTCAGGGGTTCGGAGGACTGTGTGACAGAGACCTCGGTCAGTTCGGTGGCAGGCGCAGTGGTGGCGTGGTCCTTGCGCAGGTGCGTGTAGTATGGGTTGCGGCTGCACCTGCCTTTCAGACTAACAGGGGAGAGAGGATGGCCTCGCCTGGTGGAGTGGAACTTCTGTTCCTGTCCCAGTTGTTAAACACACACACATACTATTAACACTAAGACACATTTCAGCTGTGTTTCTAAAAAAGACATTCTGGCAGGATGAAAATACAACTCATATTACAACTTAATTATTCATACAACTCATAATAAAACATAAAACATAAGAATTACTGTAAAACAGAACTACACATGTGATAATCAGGCACAAAGAGAAAACTATAAAGCAACAGCTGAAACAAATCTCTGTGCTACACATATTGACCTCCGACCTTTGCGGTTTCCTGGTGTATAATAATGGGTCCCATTCCGGCTGGGTTCTGAAGGTACAAGTGGTGGTATACTGGCTGAACCATATGATCCAAGTGGCTTTGCTAGGGGTGGCACATTACAAAACACATTTTTTCAGAATTAAATATTTTAACAAGGCCAATTTGTTTATACTGTTTTACATGCAGGCTCAGTGGATTTGTAACGTTACAGTACATTACCACTCAGCAGTTGAATCTCATCTCAGTGATTTGCAGATTTGGGAACCAACTTATAAGAACAGCTGACTGGAATAGATTTCATTAACACTGAGTGAAGCTAATCGAACAAGCTATTATATGGGCCGTATATGTGAGTCTGTTGCTGCAAACTAAAGGAGAAACCCAATGTGAATCAATCCATAGCCCTGTTGCCGAGACTCCAGGTCTCAGAGTGCTGTCCGCAGGAAAAAGAACACAAGAATTTGATACAACATAGAACGAATAGTCAACCGGCAGCTAACAGTAACTGAATGGGGCACAGTAACTTACTTTCAGTTTCATTTCCTATGCCCAATTCAGTGTTAGCTGCCAGTCCGTTATTTGGTCTATGCTGTGTCAAATGTTTGTGTTTTTCCCCCCTACCAACAGCACTTGCTGAGCTGGAACAAAAGGGATATGGATTGATTCACACCAGATTTCTCCTTTAATGGTCCATGTAGCTCTGGCACATCAGGACAAGCTAAGACTATTCAGAGTCTACTATTGCTAAGACATAACAGCCAGCTACTGCCACTCTATGGGCTATGTACCTCTGGCATGGTGGTCTCTGTCAGGGGTATGGAGGTCTGGATGCAGGCACCATCGGCAGGGATCTCCACAGACTGATAGCGAAGATCGGAGGGTTGCATGTACAAGATGGGGCTAGAGGGCACAGGAGACTGCACACACACACCCATGTCAGCAAACAAATACACACAAATGAACACATACAGTATGCAAAGACCACCATGCTGCATCCCTAGCATGTAAATATGTTGCAAATTTGCCAACGCATAGTCAAATATAGTCAAAAAAATAAATACTGTAATCTCACTACCCGTGGGATGTTCCACTGAACAGCTGCGGGCACACACTGGGCAGGAGCCTATAGAGAGGGAAAGAACAAAAACAGAACTAAAGTTCTTCTTTTCATGTTAGAGGTACAGCAATATCTAGGCAATGCACAATTTGTTTTATGATTTAAATTATATGCATGAAATCAAACGATGTGTATGCAAATCTTTAACTGAGAATTTTTACTCTTAACTGTGAAATATTTTAACGCACAAGTTAAATTATGTTAATATTGTTAATGATCAGCTCACGTCTTGAGACTTCACTCCCAACTGGTTACATACTTTCATGTGAACACTGCAACACCGACGTTTTACAGTATAATGTGTCAGATGGTTGACGCGATTGCCAACCATTCTCTGGTTGCTTAAGGAAGGTCTAACCTGGTAGGCATGGTGGTAAGCAGGTTGAGGGTAGACTGGTGGCGCAGAGGATGCCATCATGACATGCGACCCAGACACAGAGCGAGACTAAAACACACATACACACCTTAGGAAAAGCTGATGTTAGGCCAGATGTACAGCAGCCTTAGCTGACACTTAAATTACATAAATACATACAGGCACACATAATGTACATTGTAATTATACTACTTTTCATTCCTCAAAACAAAACATAACAGAAACTGTAATTTCTAGATGCACTAGGATGGTGTGTCCAATGTTAATCAAGGAACTTCCTCTGTGATTTCTCGTTTGTGAAATGAGTTACCTTGCGCTATGTTCTTATATTAGCTTTGGGAATTCAAAAAAATGTTTGAAAATGCATCAGTCCACCGTACGTAAACCTACTCTTAATGTTATGGTTTGTATGATTACATTATTTGCTAATATGAACCTCATTATTGTGTTTATATGTTATATATCACTGCAATAGTGTTATATGTAATGACATCTAATGTAGTGTTGGCCTTATGTTGTATTACTTTACTACTATGTTACTCTGGACAAAGTCAAAGGGCCAAATCCCACAACCAACAGTATATCCAACAGACCTTGAAGCATAGGACTCACAGGCCAGTGTGAAGCAAGAGTATTCACCTCAGCGGGGTGGAAGTAGGCCACCCCATTGTGGTAGGTGTAAGGGTACCCTGTGGAGGTGGTGAGGTACATGGTACCACATGGACCAGGGAGGGCCATGGACGAGTTGTTAGGCACCACAAATCCCCCAGCTAAATCAAAGTGCAATGAGCAGAGATGAAGCAAACAAACCACACCCAGCGACACAGCCTCCTCAGTCTTATCTCATGAAGTATGTATATGAAAACGGTCACAATAAAAACAGCTCTATACATTTACAGCACAATAAAACTGTGTTACTAGGGACAGTTAGTACAATATTCAGGAACATAAATGGAGATAGTGTTCAATATTCAGGAACATAAATGGAGATAGTGTTATAACTGAGGAGTAACATTCAAAAACAGGATTTTTACATCAGGCGTTCCACTGGCCAAAACCTCTTTGTTTCTTACAGTGCACGGCCACTTGCTGCTTGCGGATGGCCTGGCCAATGTTGAGCCTCTTATCCCGAAAAGATAGCCGATCAGCCTGGAGCATGGGGAGGGAGAGAGAGAGAGACATACAGAGAGAGAGAGAGAGAGGGAGAGAGACACAGAGAGAGAGAGGAGTAGGAAGGGGTGCAACATAAAGAAGAAGCAGATTAAGAAGGCACAGCAAGTGCATAAAGTAAAAGAGGCATCAGTAAACACAGAGGGGGTAAGAGAGAGTGTGAGAGCCAAGAAAGACAGAAAGAGTAGGAGCAAGACATCAGGTGGGTGTGGTGGTTACAGCAAATGAGGCCACATAAGGGGTATTCCCAAGTACACACACTTAGTGGCATTAAACCCCCCATATGTAATCAACACCGTGATAACTGCCCTGGCATGGCCACTGGATTAACCAGAGGGCCTTCTGGCCAGGCTAATATGGCTAACAGACACTAAGTGCCAAAGGCAGAAATAGCTTTATAAATGCATAACTATTTTAACGTGAAGAGGAGGCCCCAGAATTTGTCTACCCAATCTACCCAACCCCCAGCCTGACCCAAAACTTTCAATGTTAACATTTAATTTCACATTCAGCTTGGCCAGACCTTTTTTTAAGTGGTATTGTGGGGATATGGGGTGCACTGTGCGCCAGTCTAACTTACTTCCTGCAGAACTTTCTGAGCATCTTCTTGAGTTTCAAAGGTGACAAATCCATACCTAAAGGTCGGGAAACAAAATGATCATGTTCTCTATATGAAAGCAAGGATTACAACAAAATTATAACTTTATAACTGTGATTACCCTTTGGACACTCCAGCGCGATCAATGACTATCTTCACTTCCTTAATGGATCCATGCTGGGAGAAAAAACGCCTCAAATCGCTTTCATTGGTCTAAAGAGACATAAAGTTCCACGCAGACATAACAAAAGGTTTAACACAGGTAGACAATTGCTAATTGTTTAAAAAGTATGAAGCTCTGCACCTGTACAACTGCGCATGAAGCACAAGCTTTGTAAGCTAACACAAACGATTTTGTGTCGGAGGACACCTACCTTCAAGTCGATTCCGCCGACAAATATGCGATTCGGAATGACTGTCCCAAATCGTGGGGCATGATGCAAGGTTAGGGGAGCAGTGTGGTCTGAAGAGCCAGAGCTGGGGGACGACGGGCTGGTCTGTGTCTGTTTGAAAGTAAACTCAACTAAGAAATCGCACCATGTTACAAATTAACATTTAACCCGTTTAAGCTGCCACTGCTCAACTGACTGTGATTGGCTGCATGTATAAAGGCATCGATTTTTTATTTGTTATTTTAGCAATTTTTTTTTACCAGCGTGCAGCGATCATTGTGGTTACCCTCTCGGAATTTCAACTGAGGTAACCAACTTACTTTGCATTGATCTGCTACAGTGTCATAATGTTCCCTGATCGGAAGAGCTAGCTCTAGTTCTAGGTAAGTCATGTAAATACAAAATCAAGAATCAAAGCTGCTTCCAAAAGCAAACAACGAACATCCAGAACTTTAATGTTAAAACATCCAATAAATAAATGTCAAGTACATTACATTTTGATGATGTTTGAACAACTCTATCTTTCCTGTCTGCTGACTAGCCATAGGTTTAACTTTTCGATGGCTAGCATAGCCTTGTGTTGCAGCATTTAGATTGGATATGGATGAGAATTCTCTGCACTTACCAATGTTTCATCCATGTCAGAGGAAGGGGTGGTTAGCACCAATCTAGTACGGACGAAAGAACGTAAACATATAATGAATAATTAATATCAGCTAAGTATTTTAATGGCCAATTAATTGCCTTGCTAGCTTGCTAGCTCCTTCATCTGCTCGCAGCGGCACCACCTTTCACTAACGGGATCACAGATTTTTTTTTTAAGACAGACCATGGTTAAGAGTTAAGGGGTATGTGGTAGGCTCTAATACGCAAAAGAAATATTTTTATATGGTACAGTTTCACTGTTTGCAATATTGATCTAATTACGTGAAACGTCACATGTAAGGTATTGCAGTCAGATTTTCAAACGACCTTTTGTTTGAAATGATAATTATTCCTGACAACTTTCCCCTCTGGAAATGGCAAAGTGTAACATTCCAATATGAAACTGTTTTGAATGTGGCGGGAATTGTAATGTTTTGGTAACTGTTGTAAAAGACATGGAAACTTTGTTCCATTTTTTCCATTTGTCAAAGCTACTTTAATATCTTGTATCAAATTGAGTATGCTGCCGTGAATTATGACAGAAAAGAGCCTTGAAGTTTTAAAAAGGGTGGAGAAAGCATGAAGCAGGAATTCAAATTCAGGATTCATTAGCCACTTTAAAGGGCTAGCTAACTTACATGGAGAAAATAGTATTACAAAAGGCATATTTTTATTTATTTATTTTCAAAAAGGCTTACATGTTTTAGTTGACCAGAACTAATTATGAGGCCTAGGTCTAGGCTATATTTTGTGAATGTCAGAGACTAAAAAGTCATTTAGGGTATACATTGTTAAAACCCACAGGTCTGATCTGCGCTGTCAGATATTTACGCTGCGCTGTCAGATATATAGGCCTATCACATCAGGATGTCAGCATATAGGCTAGATTCATTGGTTATATTCACAAAATGGCCTTTGGGCTAGGCTACATCAGACTGTGACAACTATGTCAAACCTAAAGGAAACTATAATAGTCTACTTTGTTCATTGATCAATTTTAACATATCCCAGGAAACATGCAGAAGCATTTATGTCCATCCCTAAATTCAAGAAATGGCAAACTGGCAGTAGGCTACATGTAACTCTTGCGTATAGCCTACCTTTAGTGATGGTATCAGGTGAGATATGAAGCGGATTTTGAAAAAAAAAAATTGGAAAGAGACATTAGTCTCAGTCTGGGTGATCTACAAAGTCCTTCTCCATGGTTCTGAGCACAGCAGTGTAAAAGAAAGCAGACAGAAAAATTGTGCTTCTCTGTGTTCAAGTCTTGACGTGTGTGTGTCTGTTTAGGGACGGGGGAAGACTGCCACTCTCTGCAGCAAGGGGTTTAGATTCCAGGTCAGTATCAGTTACCAGTGTACCCAAGCCTTGATTCAAGCTCTCTGTATTCACACATGTTGACACACACACACACACACACACACACACACACACACACACACACACATACACACACTATATCTCCTTTCTTTACACATCTCCTTACACATGTTGTCAGTTGTTGCTTGACTAATCACCATCTACGTCATTCTCTGTGCTGGTTAGTAGAACTCTGCCAGCCTTTTTTATTTAACCCCAGTGAGGCCTAGCAACATGCAAACTCAAAGTACATATTACGGTTTCGTTGTTAAATTATGAGAATCAGGTGCAGGATCAAAATAAGATAAATTAATTCACACATTTGATTTGGAAAGCTTGAGCATGTAAGGACATATGTGTATGACATTGGCCTATATCATTCCCCGACGCATGTGGGAGGGTATCCAGGCCATCACAGACTAGCAAGACCAGCAATTCCACATCAACTGCAATGGATGCTTACTGAATTAACAGGAGTACAGAGAATGGTGACACTCATGACCCCATCCATATCAATGGACGCGCCGGGCGCACATCATTTTCAGGGACTTCTCTCATCCAGCCAACAGATTCTTTCTGCTCCTACCCTCCAGACTAAAACCAACAGGTTCAGGAACAGCTTCTTTCCCACAGCTGTCACTGTCCCCTGCTGAACCTTCCTATTCATGCTACACCATGGCTTAATCTCTTCACAGCGCTTCTCTCACACCTGAATATTTGTCCATAGAACATTTGTATATTAACATACTTCATCTGCAATACTATCAATACTAATTTAAACCCATCTTTTACATTGCCCTATCTGTAAATACTCCAATACATACTCTATATAATCTGCACATTGCTATTCCCACCATAGTTTGTAGATAATCTGCACATATGTATTCCCACTTTTACACTGCCCTTATCAGTACATAACTGCTCTTAACCATACATACTGCACATACAGTATATATTGCACTTTATGCTATTTGCACTTCTGATTAGATGCTAAACTGTATTTCGTTACTCAGTATTCATACATGTGTAATGACAATAAACTTAAATCTGAACTAATTTAATATAATCTAATTTCACATTTCACTTGGTGTAATAATAATTCTCTACGTAATAGCCTAACTAGCCTAGGAGAATTGTTCCTAAATGAACTATTTACAGCCATCTTTTACATTTGTTACATTGAAATAAGTTCTGCATGGACTTACTTCCTGTTGTTTCTTTGAGTCATTAAAATAAAACCATGTGCCAAAGCCATGTGTGGTCATATATGGGTGGTTGCCTAATGTCAGCAGAAGGACAGCAAGTTGACGGGTGGCCTTAGGTATACGCTGTGTCTCCAACTCCTTAACACACACACTGTTATGAAAACCCAGCTGATGTAAGTGCACATCATGCTACCTTGGGTTTAATTGTAGATTGTCAAGTGCCATAATTTTCCTCTCAATGAAGAGTCTCTGAAATTGCATGTTATTTTGTCCATTTTAAACCACGACAAAAGGGTGTGCAACAATTGCACAGTGTGGCTTCTCTCGAACACAAGGCAACAAATTACCTCTGCTCTTCACAAGTGGGTGCTGCTTATGTGATTGCAAAGTTTTTTTTGTTTCGCTCTTAAGTTTGCGCTTGGTATAGTCTTGAGTGCTTACCAGCAGTGTTCTTGTTTTGTTTCAGTGAGAAGACCTATACTGTGATTTGAGCACATAAAGTATTAGTTTGCTGTCAGTGAGTAAGACAGAGCAAGGAGTTTGTGCTTGTGAGTTCCTTCTTCGGTTTTCCCATTTTTCTTTCTTTTTCTCTCTTTTTTTACTTGAAATATGAAACAAAGGCTTTTGTGAGAGACGCAGAGACTGACAGAACAGAGAAGTAACATAAACAAGGATGAACTGTTTCATCAAAAATCCCCCTTTATGCAGACCAGAGTCAAGCCCTCATACACTGATTCAGAAAATCATTGAAAAGTTTATATTGTCATGTTATCTGACACTCTCACTTACGCAGAGCTATTCACATTTGCTCCCATTGTAACATATTATGTTGCTATCTTGGTCAGTATCAAATATTCTAGAGCGCTATGTGCTAGAAACTTTGGTCAGTATTCAATGACCTTTGGTTCACCTACCATTTACTGTGTTTTTTTATAATTACTATTCAAAAGAGTAATTAGACTTTTTCACCAGATCTACCTCATCGGTGCGTGTTATGTAAGGGATAATGAACGGCACGGCGTGCGTATATTGGTGAATATTGCACATTCGAGGTGGTGATAAGGCCCCATTGTGAAGCGGAGTGCAATGTTCACTGTTATACCCACGCCGTAGAGTTCATTATGCTTATATCACTGTTGCCACGTTTGCTCTATCTAGTTTTGCTAACAATTTACATGTTTTGATAGCTAATACAGAACTACTTTCCGCCACACATCGACTCATTCAAATCATACTGGTATAAATTCTCATTACTAGTTCTAAATGGATGGTTGCTATGATCAAACGCCGGTTGTTCGGTATGTTGCTGTCAAGTGCCGCATCCAAAGTTTCTACCCTGTCTTTGCCCTTGTAAAATCACCCATACACCCAATTTCCCATACTCCCAAACACAGTGTGACTTAAAATCCATCTCAGTCACAAGTTAAAATGTTGCTGTGCTGGGATCATTGGTCAGGTCGCTACACTGTAACCCTGTGTTAATGTGACAGTTTATATAAACTTCACAACGAGTTGGGCAAATTGATATTCAAATGTAATATGGCCAGTAAAGTGGAACTTCTTCATAACACATACCCTGCCAACCAATCAGAAATCAGTATTCCATTTCTCTGGGTGATAAGTTTGCAAGACATCCCCACAGTTGACACAAATCACTGTTTATTCATTGCCTTTTTATTCATTGCCAGTTTTATTAGCGACATGTGTCTGGTCTATTGCAAGTTCTTTGTTCTTCTCCAAATTTCTGTTCTGCTTTCCGCACCTTTGCACACACCCTCATTCTCTTCTAAGTGCTGTGTCTCACTCCCCACTGTGGACTTAAAAGGCAAAAGAGAATTTAGCACACAATTATTCCATCCACCCAATCCACCTGCATCTTACTGGATGGACCGAGAAGCTCCCTGTGCCATCTTTGACTCCTCCTCCCAGCAGTAAGAAGTCATAAGACTGCACTGGAGACCCATG
The DNA here is from genome assembly GCA_027481765.1 of Tenualosa thibaudeaui. Lineage (NCBI taxonomy): Eukaryota > Metazoa > Chordata > Actinopteri > Clupeiformes > Clupeidae > Tenualosa > Tenualosa thibaudeaui. The sequence goes on along the minus strand of JAIFZK010000021.1, from coordinate 8,314,112 downwards.
TTGGTAATAGCCCATCATTTTTAATTGCTGTCCAAATGTGTCTATTGGAGTTTGACTGTGTTAAATGGAAAGATTCTACAGGGGTAATTATGGCAATCTTTCACCTGCTGTATCTTTGCCGGCACAAAAACATGATTAAGGGCACGGCCATCTTGAACGCACAGTGCTGAGGCTTTTTAACTGCAGAGAGCCCGGTAGGAAACAAGGATGTCTGGGGTAATAAGAGGGGGATTAAAGGCAGGCGGTGGTGGGAAAATCACAGAAAATGGCCCGCTCACTCAAGCCCATGTGGGTGAGCAGCTGTAAATTCACTGTAAGCCCCACATTAGCGACAAGCTACCTCTTAAATGTGTAGTCTGCGATTCTAATGTCATACACTTGCAATTTGCTCTATATGGTCATCAAGCAGATGTTCGTTCAGTGTTTGAGCTTAAAAACACTATATGGTACACAGTCCTCGAAACCAACTTTTATGTGACAGTACTGAATGTATAGAAGGGAAATGCTCAATCAAATCTCAGTCAAATCAAGCCATAAACAGTGGCTCACTGTGAGTGCCTCAAGTAAATTGGAAATTTGATTGGCTCTTTCTTGACCCTATTTAACCATTCGCAAAGCCATTCACACTTGGATTTGGCATAGTCATTAATTCATATGTGGGGAACATGAGACATGGTGTTTATATGGGGGAACACAGAAAATATTGCTATGGGTGAAATACAATGCCCCCCTTAGCACCATCTCATGGACCATAGGCGTAGACAGGATCTGTTCTGTGTAATCATTAGGGAAAGAGGCAGGTCAATTAATTAAAACGGACTCTTACCCAAACAGCCATTCATTACCTTCTATGGCACTGGGCATCTGGACTATGTGAAAATTCAAAATCTAGTACGACAGCTTTTTTAAAAAATGTCTTTGCACCCAGGAGTGGTTCAGAGACAGAACAAGAGCATGGGTATGACTGTGAGTGAATGCCTTCTAATAGAACTCCATAGCAGACACGTATAAACCGTAAAACACTATACTGATCACACTCCCCCCCTACTAGACATGAATTCCATAATAACTGCATATAGGACATTCTACAGACCACCAGTTATGCAAAAATCACACACCAATTTGTGTGTGGTAAATTTTAGAAATTGCAGGGTGTGTCACCGAGCATGATCCCATTTCCAACCCATTCTTGTCAATCCCTGTTTATTTGTAATGAGAAGGACTAAAAATACTTCATTTCAGTAGACAGAAACCCAATTGCAAGAGAGAACAAACGATATGACCCGAATGACATGGAGCGTTCAGAGGTCAGATTGATAATGAGAGGGCCTAGTAATGGTCTTCTGGGTTGTTTTTTCTCTTTCTTCAGACACTTGGTTTCAGAATTTTTCGGTGGTTTTTCCAAACATTGGTTTTGTTGCGCTCTATAATTACTATACAAAGCTCTAAATTTCCCCCTTTTCAACTCCTGCCTGTTTTTGCACTGGGCATTCCTTTGGAAAATGAAAGAATCCCTTCACAGAGTACAATACCAGAAATGACTGGTTTGAGCAAACTTTGCAAAGGCATGTCTGAATACACTAAACCACTGACCTGTGGCTTATGTGGAATAGTGCTGTTTACTTGTGTGTGCATCCATAAGTCTGCACAGTTTGTAAAGTTGGTACTCTCCTGAGGTTTGAATATTATCTCTTTGTCCCTCCCTCTCTCACAAATATACCACCCCCCACGCACACACACTAATGGGCATCCTCTGTCTCAGTCTGCCTCCCCCCACCCTTTCTGACACACACACTCAAACATGGCCACACACACAGTCACTCATCCACCACAAACACACACATAAACCATTGTGTTTCCCTTTACACACAGCATTCATCTAGCTGATAGAAGATGAAAGCTGGCTGATTCAAGGCCCTCCCTCTCCTTTTTTCAACCCCCATATGTTTACCCTACAATCACAATGAATAGAGAGAGACAGAGAGATGAAGTGAGGCAGAGAGACAGAGAGAGAGAAAGAGGGGGGGAGAAAGAGAAAGATGATGGAGAAAGGGAGAGAACGAATAAGAGTTCCCCTGCCTAACCACCCTGATCGTTCCAGCCAGTCTGTCTCGGAGAATCCCATTTCTAAATCTGCAGTGCAACCATTCTCCTGTTCCTTACCTCTCTCAGTTCACAGCGGTAACAGATAACACATGTTGCTTTTGTTGTCTCCCATGCTTATTGCAAAAGCTCTGCTCATCTGTCTTCTCTGGTTTTCCCACAAAGTAAACGTGTGTCACGTTGAAATTTACAACGTTCTTCAAATCCTGTTTTGTCTTTTCTGTTTTTACCCAATTGTAGACATTGTATTGGTGGTCCTGGGTCTCTTCAAATAGACCAGATGATCTTGAGGCCCTGTTCACTCAAAATACATTGGATTCAAAGAAGGGTGGGTTATGCCCCAAGGACAGGCTGGGGGGTGGGCTCAAATAGCACAACCTCAGACAAACCACTCTGCTTTTGTCAAACTTGTCTCATTTGTAGTCACTGGGCCTGAGAAATCGCATGGTGTCCAAATTAAAAAAATAGGAAGTGAATGGAGTAGGCATGAAGAAGTGCTGTTTCAGTGGTGCTCAACAGAGGGCAGCAGAGGGTCAGTCAAGGGTGACAGGGTGAGAGTAGTTCAAATAGTTGAAAAAAGGTCAGTTATGTCATTTATGTCGTACAGTGACTTTGTGTGTGTGTGTGTGTGTGTGTGTGTGTGTGTGTGTGCGTGTGTGTGTGAGAGAGAGAGAGCGAGAGAGAGAGAGAGAGAATAATGCATGTGCATGCATGGAGCTCTCTGACCTCATAATAATCACTTGTGTCGGGTGGAGTCTCGCCTCGACGGAACTCAAGGACACCCTTCCTAAACGCGACCTCTCGGCTCAGCTTGAGCTGATGTGGCGACTCATAGGGACGAGCCTTCTCCGAAGATGACAAAAACAGCCTGCAGTGTGCCACTGTAATTACCCCGACGTCTACATTCCACAGCCCCAAGAGACACAGCCCTGCAATGATGAGTTGGATTTGGGGTGTTAAAAAGATGACTTGTTGCTTTTGGGTCTCCATATATATATGCCTTAATTACCACACATTTCACATAAAATACAACCGTGCAGTAGAATTCATGTCAGTTGCACATCATTTCCTAAGTTCTTATAGATTTTATAAGAAAATGGTTCTTAAAACCTTATCAAGATACCATGTTACTAATTACTGAGTAACTGGCACAATTGCACTCTGTACAAGACTCATCAAGTTTCATGTCCACCTTGTTGTAAACATTTCACCTTAAAAGCGCGTGAACTGCCAAGTTAAATATTCATGGAAAAAATGATGGTTCATTACAATTCACTGCCTTCTCCATGAGCATATGCTGCCATAAAACAATAAAAGGCTGACCTCTGTTTCAGAAACAAGCCCAGTAAAATGGCCAATTCACTTTTATAATCGTTCTTTTGGATTTTATTATTTCTGCAAAGTACTGTTGCCAATAGACTAACAGCTACATTGGAGTCACTGTTGCAGTTGAATTACCCATTAAGCGGTGATGTCCGCAGGACAGATGGAGTGAACTTGTGCTCTCTACGGATGCGCTCATCAAAGGAATCAGTGGCTTCATGGGGCAGCACAATTTTGCTCTCTTACACTCCGAGGTGGTCCCCCCCACCCTCTGTTCCCAATAGTCTCGCTGGCGTACTCTGTGCATTTGGTCATGACTGAACCCAGCCCCTCTACCCCTTGCCTCCTTGTGGTTTGTGGGCAGATATTTGGAATGTGTGAGTGTGCATGTGTGTTCCAGGAATCCATATTGTGCCATAAAGTGCCTTTGGGTCTGTATGTGTTGTATGTAGTTGTATGTATGTATGTATGTATGTATGTGTGTGTGTGTGTGTGTGTGTGTGTGTGTGTGTGTGTGTGTGTGTGTGTGTGTGTGTGTGAATGAGTTTGTGTTACAGAGTGTTACAGAGTCAGTGTGAAGTGCATGTGTGTGCATGACTACAAGTGTGTGTCTGTGTGTGTCTGAGTGTGTGAGTGAGTGTGTGTGTGTGTGTATTTGAAAGAGGAGCAGATGCCAGTGTTGGCCAGTATGTCTCAGGAGGCTCCCAGAAGCATATTGGTTTATAATTAATGAAATTACAGCCATTATCTGTTCTGAAGACGCTCTGACGCTCACACTGGATGGGGAAAGCATTACAGGAGGAATGAAGGAGGGTCCCCCCACTTTATCCCGCTCTCCTTCTCTTCCTGAATCTCTCTCTCTCTCTCTCTCTCTCTCTCTCTCTGTCTGTCTTTGTATGATCTTCATGACTTTCTTTCTTATCTGTATTCGCTCTTCTTTTTAACACTGTCTCTTCTTCTTTGTCCTTGTGACACAAACACACACACACACACACACACACACACACAAATGCGCATACAGAAATATACAAACACACACACAAACTCAGTCAGACTCAAAAGGAGTATTTTGGAGATCCTGTTGTTTTTGAGTGAAACCATTAGTTATCATGATGGTAGACAGCACTGCACTGCTGTCTTAGTATTGGGATGGGTGTGTGTCTGTGGATGTGGCTCTGTGGCTAAGGTCCAACTCTTCCCTCATTTGGTGGAAGTAATGCAAAAATAAATGGGCATTCAGGGAGGGGATGGGTTGGAGGGGAATTGGCGAGGCAGCGACAATGTGTGTGTGTGTGTGTTTGTATATTTGTGTGTGTGTGTGTGTTTGTATTTGTGTGTCTGTGAGAGAACTGAGTGTCAAAGCATGTGCATGTGAGTGAGAGAGACAGTTTGTGTGTGTGTATGTGTGATGAGCTAGCATTGAGGGTATCGTAAAACATAAATCTGGCTTCCAGCCAGAGGTTCCTGTGGGGCTTACGAGACTCCAACAGGAGGCTGACATGCGTGCTAACGCTAACCTCATTCTGCTTCACCTCGTCCTCCACGTTAACTAATCCAATTAGGACACATTCAAACAGGGCTCTAATAGAATAACCACCCCCAACCTCGCATCGCTTAGTGCTGTGCAGCCTTATTGTCCTGGTGATTTTCCCTGTGTGTGTGTGTGTGTGTGTGTGTGTGTGTGTGTGTGAGAGAGAGAGAGAAAGAGAGTGTAGGTGGTTGTGGAGGTATGTTTGCATGTGGATGCAGTTCTCATTCTCTCTGCCTACTTGTGTGTGTGTGTGTGTGTGTCTCTGTGTTTGTGTGTGTATGTGTTTTATGTGTACTGCAAATGCAAGGAAAAGTGTTTGTGCTAGTCTGCTTTTCATTCACTTTCCCAGATCACCCTCACCTATTGCACTCAGATCAGACTGTCCTTCATTCATCTGATGAGTGGATGAGTTTAGTGCTCAGTTCTCCAACTGAATTTATAGTATCCATCTCATAAGTTAGCCTTGCGTAACCACTTGCCCTTTGTCATACATACTGGTAAATAAACAACATAAAAAAACAGACAAACGAAAAGTAGAAAGTGGGACAGCTGTTATGTCTCCACCTACGAAATGGTCAACTTTGGTTCAATACCCAAACACTTGTGTGTGTCATGGACTGTGGCTTTGGATTAAAGGGTCCACTAGGTCCCACTCACTTTACTTTGGAAAATGACAATCAACCGTCTCAACATCCCCCTCAGTACTTGTACTTCCCTTTCTCATTTATAGCTACTTACCCCACCCACCCTTCCACCCCCCTCTGTTGTTGGATGTCTTTATTCTGTCAGCCTGGCAGTTTGAGTTTAGGACTCTCACTGTGACGTGAAGAGGCCCGGCGTTTGGCGCTTCGCTGGATGCAATTATAAACAAGTTGGGGATGTGAATGGCGGCATGCGACGGAGGCACTAATTGTTGTAATTGTTTGCAGTTGTCCTGGGATGGAATCAGGATGGGACGGGGTGGGGCAGGAGGGGAGGGGCCCATTTGAGGCAGGCCCTGCGAGGAGCGAGCAGCTCTCACTTGGTCATTAACGGCCCTAAGACTTTCTTTCGAGTGTTCACACATGCATCACATGGGCCTCGAACACGCTAGCGCCAGCACAGGGGACGAGTGGGTGGGAGAGAGAGAGAGACATTAAGGAATAGGACTCAGTCAGAGTGGGAGCTGGGAAGAAAGGGAGTGAGAGAGAGAGAGAGAGAGAGAGAGAGAGAGAGAGACAGTGGTTACTTTGCCGTCTTGATGTTTTATATTTCTCTGCACTGAATGGTCATGCTAATAACACTTGTTGAATTGAACTGAAGTGAACTGAGAGAGAGGACTTCAGATGGCATCTGATTGGCTGTGTAAATTATGTAACCTACTGTATTACAGCCTCTACAGGCTCATCCTTTGGAACAATGTGAGTCTGGAAATAATTAAATTCATGAATATTGTGAAAAATGAAACTGAAGTAAATAAATCTATTCCTAAACATTAAAACTTTCAGTTGTTGTTGTTGTTGTCCAGGGATTGAAATGTATCCATAGAGTAACTTATTTCTCAAAAAACTTCTTACCTGCCATGTTATAAAAAGTTGCACAGCAATATAATCACATGTATTTCCTTCTTATTCTACTGGCCTTTTGCATTTTATTTAGGCAAGCTTTAGTAAAATAAAATTAATGTATAGAGCCTTAAGTGAAAAAGTTAAAATGGTCCTTAAAAAAGATCCTTAACTTCTTTCACACACAGCTGCATGTTTTCCATCAGTCTTCCTGGCAAGTGCATTTGTGTGTGTTTGTGTGTGTGTGTGTGTGTGTGTGTGTGTGTGACTGAAGTAAGTTTTCTGTGTGTGTGCACGTCAGTTATGAGTGCCAGGAATCTCCGTCTGCACTTGCAGTGCAGCGGCTTGGAGGAACAGCAGGTTGTGTGTGTGTGTGTGTGTGTGTGTGTGTGTGTGTGTGTGTGTGTGTGTGTTTCAGCATGGTTCAGCACCCACACACACGGCGGGCGGCGCACTTACGACGGGCGCAAGCGTGAAATCCACAGCACCTGCTGGTGGTTTGGGCTCTGGGAGTCTGCAGCTGGTGCTTGGAGTCTGCCACAGATCCCCCAGCTGTGTCTGTTTCTCCTGCTTACACGTGTATGTGTGTGTGTGTGTGTGTATGTATGTGTGTAGACTCTCCCACAAGCATGCACACACACACACACACACACACATACACATGTAAACACTTTAAAATACTCACACACACACACACACACACACATTTATAGGTGGAAGCACAAGCATACAAATACACACACAAACACAAACACACATGAGTAACTCACATGAGAGAACACACACACACACTCACATGCAGTGATACAATACTCAGTACATACAGTAGTCATACTGTACATATATTCCGGGATACACATATACATATACTAACACACACATACACACACACACACACACACACACACACACATATTTATAGATAGAAACACAAGCACACACACACACACACACACACACACACACACACACACACACACACACACACACACACACACACACACACACACACACACACACACACACACACACAAACACACATGCGTAACTCAGGTGAGAGAACACACATGAGCAACATTCGGGAAGACACATATTACTGTTCACCCCCACCTCTGTACACACACACACACACACACAAACAAACATTGTAAAGAACTACAAAACCCCTACAAAACAGTGTAATTAGAAAATTCACTGGAAGTCCCCCTCTTCTAACCAGCTGGTCCAGAAAAAAGCCATGTAACTAGAGACTGATCACCAGCTGAATTCCTTCACATTGTTCTATGTGTGTTTGTCTGTGTTCATGTAGGCTATATGTGTACAATGGTATAATTAAGGAGACAAAATATAATTATTGTATAGCATAACTATATTTCCTTATTAATAATAAAACATAATTTTAATAAACATTCATCAGACAATAACAGTAAAACATTTTACTCACTTCCTTGTTTTATTCCTGTTGTGTTTTTTATTTCTTGCCATGAACAAATCTAAATAAACAAACAAAACAGGCAAAATGCCTAAACAATGCATTTTAGTGAGTCTATCACTAGAGAATGGTGCAAGTCTCTTGTTCTTCCTTTTGTCCTTTTCTTTTACATGGTTACCTTCAGACAGTTCTGCAAGACACCAGAACCACAGAATCGGACTCTAAGTTTTGATTTTATGATTTTATGTTGAAGATATCCTAGGTGAAAATGTATGAGTGCTGGTAACAATTAGTAAAGAGCAGATGTTGAGGATGTCACAGAGATAATTGTTGACACACTGAATGTGGTGGTAAACAGGAAATACATTTATACATGCGAAAGTTAGAAATGAACAGAGGAATGGAGTTTAGTTTTTATAGTATATGATCATAGCTATAAGCAAAAATATTGCAGATATTCTCAATACTCCATAGATGGCATTATTCTCTTACGCTTTCTGGCTCTGTCTGTTCTTCTTTCTATCTCTGGCTATTTTCTTCATCTTTCTGTCTATTTCCCTTGCTCCTTTCCCTCTAAAATATTTTGCGGTGGCCCTGTCATAAACTTGCCCTGTTACTGATGTGAGGGTTCTGCATTGTGTCTGTATTTGTAAGTTGGCTCAAGTGTATGTTTCCAGCAAATATATTTTTTACTGTGTGAAATATGTACACATTAAATGATCCATTTTCAGACTTCAGAGACTTTATAAGTCATTAGCCTTTAATAGTTGCTTTTTCCTCTTTTAAAAACACCATGAGTGGATTTTGTCTCTGGAAATGAGACCATTCCAGTCTTGATCTCAAGCTATTTAAAGGTGCTTTTTCAAAGACAGTCTGTCCACTCTTATTTTACCCTGGTCGACGTAATGAAATGTTTGTTTTTGAGTCAATTTGATGTGGTTGCATTTTAAAATGCTTTTCATCTGAGGGTGTAGCAGAGTGGTTTTTCCCATGTTCGTGTGTGTGTGTGTGTGAGAGAGAGAGAGAGTGTATGTTTGTGTGTGTGAGTGTGTATGTATGTGTGTGTTGAATTGTGTGCTACATATTTTTTTTTGTATGTGTGTATGCACATCATGCCAGTTTGTAAAATGCTGACATTCCCCACAGCTCAACAACACAGATGCCAGAAGTCTGCAACAACACTGGAAACATCAATTTTCATTAACAAAACATTACATTAACAAAACCCTTCAATTTAACATGATACCACACATATATAAAAGTATCCTTGAATCCTAAATGCAGTTCAGGCTTTGTGTATGTAAGAGAATCTCAGTTAGTTGATACTGTGAGGCTGACTTATGCATGTAGTGTCACAGGTCACTGGCTGATTCCAGCATTGATTGTGGCTGTGTGCGAGCCTCAGCTTAAGTCTGCTGGGAGCAGGCTGGGCTATTAGCATGCTAATCAGAGTGTGTATTAATTGGTGGGGGCAGCAGGACACAGACAGAGAGAGAGAGAGAGAGACAGGGGGAAAAGCTGCGGAGATCACAGGTGCGTTTTTGCGCTCCACTGAGAGACTAACTCCCCGTTCGCTCGTCGTGCATGCTGGGTAATATCACTGGACGCAGCACCTGCGTCCCCCTTTTTCAAACTGCCCCCACCACTACCCATCCATCCTCTGCCCCCCCTCCCTTTTCTCTCTAATGGCACCTAATGATGCTGCCATTCAGACTAATAGGAAGCTCCAGAGAGGAGACTCTTGCACTCTCCTCTCACCCCTCTGCCAGATGAAATCGACACGAGAACAATAGCCTCCTCCACACAACAAAGACTGGCATTCTTCCACTCCACTGGCATATTGGCACTGGATATTAATCTTCCGTTTCTGTTTGGCACTCTGGTACTTGCCATGGGTGTTAGGACATACTCTCAAGAAAGGCTTATTGGAAAGTACATTATAATCAGCTTAGAATTAGTGCAGTTCCACAGAAAAGCAGACTTTCTGTCATGTCCTTAACAACAATAAAATGCCATGGTATTTGGATGATGATTACCTGAATGTTTCGCACATTTTTGTCATGTTGGTTCTACAGCCAAAAATAGCAAATGCTCAAAATTCATGTAACCATGATGCCAAATATCATAGCATTTTATTGGCGTTGTGGACGTGACAAACATGTCCATTTTCCGTGGAACTGCCCATTGGTTAGTTAAATACTCAAGGCCAGTGTGATGTTTTTTTATTGGATCTATCCATTAGAATGGTGAGGTGCATTCAAATTTGAAAACAGAAACATTCACAAAAGTTTGCAAACAGTTTTCTGTCTCTCATGAATTTTCCATTGAACGTTGGCAAGCACTCACAAACAACTTTGTAGCTTGTAGTAGTTCTTTGTAAACATACATGGAGCTGGGCAGAAAGTTATTTAGATGGAATGCTCGCAGAATCTTTCAAATTTTCATTTCAAAGAAAACAGGTTCGCCAGCAATGTTCGCCACTGTTTGCCAATACCATCTGATCTGCCAGATCCAAATCCTGTAGATTGGAACTGTGTTATTTTCCTATCAGGATTTACTGGATAAAATACTTACACTGCATTAAGCTTGATATTGTACATAACTAACCATCCAGTTATACAACCAAGTAAGTCAAACATTTTTGATACCCAAGTCCAATTCAACATTGTTTTTTTTGTTTGTTTGTGCATCCATTGCCATATTTCCAGAACGACTCAAGACACATTATTCGATTTGGTATGTGTGTTTCAATGGATTCAAGGATGAAGTTATTTTGAAATTCAAAGTCATTGTGACCATGAGTGTCTCATCCTTAGAAATACTGTAAATCTCAAGAATGCCTTGAGGCATATTGATCAAATCTAGTATGAATCAGTGTTATGAACATGGACTAAAAGATCAACTGGTTAGATTCCTATCAGCTCTGTAATCTCCATATTAAATGCTTCACTTCACTTACAAATGTTGTACAGTACATCAGTCAGAAATTAATTGCTGAGCAGAGGCATCACTGCAACTTAGCATTCCTACTTTACTTATTATTTTTCTATTTAATATATTTAATGTATCCTTTCTCTGTAGGCACAACACACTCAAAACAATGATAAAAGCTAAATGAAAATGTACAAATGCACAAATAACAGTGCACAGAAATTATGCTTCTTTCATTCATCTCATCATGTTTATTGTCTGTTAGAAACGCAATTTCAACTCATCAGATCTGTTCTGTTTAAAAATACCCTGTGTCACTTTCAGAACAGAGATTTGGCATTGGAACTTGTGCAAACCTCATCATAGTATTTTAACCATTAGAATCACGCATTTTCTTTTAATCTTCTATGGAGCACTGAGGTCATAAATATATATGTGGAGATATTGAACAGGATAATGAACCAAAGTAATGAATTAATCAAACTGTAAGTACAGATAGCTATGTAAACAGACTGACAAACTGCATCTGCGGATTCAACTCAATATCACCATAGACATTTTTAGGGATGTAATCCATAACTGTACAAAGACGTTTTTTAGAGGACCTTCAAAAAATGTTAAATGATAAATTACCAACATATCCAGTTCAACCCATAATAACCCCTTACTTGTCTTCACTAAGCCATGCACATAAAGTATTTAGTACTAGTCTGTTCCCTCTTCTTATCAACATGCCCAAAGGAGAACAGAGATGCATCTCAAAAATGCCTTTGCGTCACCGGAAATATCAGTTTTTTTTTAGTTCTGAACTGTTTCTCTACAGCCCCCTCACCAGAAATAAGAAGCAAAAAACTGAGAATAAAAACACTATTTTGAGGTCTTCAGATAAACGTACAGTAAATTGGACTTGGATTGAAACAAGAAAAAGAAAATGGAAAATTTCTCATTTGCAGAACAGCCCTACTCTTGTTTCATCCCATATCCACTTAGAGTTCATCTTAAGATCTCAAAACATCCACATTTTCATCTAAATCTATTCTTAACGCTCCTTATTCTAGTTTGTTATCCCAGGCTCATTTTGTGAAGACAGTCTGACATATTTATTGGGAAATGTATCCAACTCTCGGCTCATGGGCATAGACTCTGCATTATCTTTGAATTAACTGGTGCAGCCTAACCAATCTCGATTTTGCTGATATTGCCTCCTACTTTGTCAAACATTTGCAAACTGATAGTAAACAATATTGGCAAGCAAGAGACAATACATATATCTTTGCTGTGTACAGACAGACTGCAGTTTGTTAATGTCTATATGCTATTATCATTAATGTCTGTCTCTTTCAATTTTGAAACTAACATCATCTCCTGTCATCAATGGCTTGATGACGTTGAGAGTACAGTATCAGACTGATATTTTAGTGAAACAGAATGAGCTAAAACACTCTTAAGGGGAGCTGAGGAGAAAAAAATTATTTTGGATTTTGCTTTCCTGTGGGTGTTCGTGTGGCTAATCAGTTGGTTTGCATTATTTATTAATAATTTTTTCACATAAATACTTGTTTCCACCACATAATCCCTGACATCCAACATCCATCCATAGTCTCCAACAAAGCCACAAATCAAAAGAAAAATAAACACATTACACAAACCCCCAAAACACAATCAATTGCAGATAACTCATATCAATAAATAGGGTTGAGTTAAAAGAAACTGAAGTTGAAGCTGGCATGATCAGGCAGAATATACACACTCTTTTAGAGTTGAGATCTGAGGTCGCTTGCATGCAACAGCCAGTCTCACAACATCTACTGACAATGAAGCAGATCACTGTCACTTACAGGAGGGACTAGACGTGTGAAGGGGTTCTGAGTGTGATCGTGGGTCTGTTTCTGCACTCTGGGGTGATGGAAAGATGGAGGCATGAGGGATCAGTGAAGTGAGGAGGGGGTATTGAAGGGAAGTACAAGACAAGCAGCTAAAACACAATGTCAGATCACAGTTAGCCTAGTCTCATAAAGAGGCCATGAACCATTGTGCGAACTTGATTTTTTTCCCTTATGTGGCTCAAACCTTTATGCACATGTCCCACTGCAGGAGCCATTTCCTGTAGGAACATGCTAATGATGATGATCAGTGAGTTTGATCTAAAGTCTCTGTGTGTATGAGTGCTGCACGGCCCTTTTCACTCTCTCGCGGGACAGTCCTTTTGTGGGAACGCTGCTATCTCTGCTGTTTGGCCACGTCCAGGGAGCTGTCATGTGACACACGCACAGGAGCAGGGGTACATTCCTCCTCCACCTCCTCCATGGGCTCCTCTTCCTCTTCGTCGTCTTCCTCCTCCTTCTCCTCTCCTCTGTCAACCCTCTCCCCTGTCCTGCTCCCATCTGTTCTCAGCGTTCCATTGCGTCCGCTCGTTGGCTTGTCTGGGCTAGAGAGCACCGCCTCATTGCGTGGGTGAATTCCATCCTTGTTTCCGCAGAGTATTTCCCCTTCTAGTGCCTCCTCCTCCCCCTCCCTCTCCTCCTCTTCTTCCTCCTCCCCCGCTGCTGCCTCCTCCTCCTCCTCTTCCTCCTCCTCGTCTTCTGCTTCAGCGTCTCCCGCAGGCTCCTTGGCACGGTTGTGGTGGCGCGCATGGTAGCGTTGGTTCTGAAAGAACTTGACCACGGTGTTCCTGGGCAGGCCGAGTTGGGCGGCCAGCGTGTGTATGGCCTCCTGGTCTGGGTACAGGCCCACGTCCTGGATGAAGCTCTGCAGGATTACCAGGGCCTCCAGGGAGATCTTGGTGCGTGAACGTGGCTTCTTGGAACCCCCGCTGGCACCGGTGCCACCACTGATGCTGCTGCCACTGCTACCGCCACTTTTACTGGTCATCCCAATCCTCTGACCAACCATGCTGCTGTCTTCAGGGAGTATGATGGATGAGGGCTCTATACGCATGGGCAAAGGGTCCTTCGGAGATGGAATGTGTTGCCTATGTTGTGCCTGATAAGAAGAAAAAAATAATATAACAAGATAGAAAAGATTACAACCTTGTTATTTCATCATTAACAGATGGGACTGTTGACATGGAATTATAGGAGATAAAACAAAACAACGGAAGGTAAATTAATCAAATGTCTCATTATGTTATAAACATTTCTAATTAAACATTTATCTCAAATCAGGCAGACAGTAGACTCTGTTTAAAGGTGAGTTCTCATGTCCTTAGTCTGGCCTGAGGGAAGTCCCCCCCCATGCAACAGCAGAAGGGTTTGGTTACCCACGCCCTTGAATTGGCACGCATAGCCTCAAATCTGTGGTGTGTAAAAATTAAAGGATCTATATAAGGATAATAGTCATTCTTTCTTGCTCTTCAATAATAACAGGGTAGGGCTCAAATAATCTCAAGGCTGAGCCCGGGGCCCGTAAAGTGTCTAGCGTGGCAGCACTGGTCAGGAAGTGTGTGGGCTCGCCACTTCATCCCCATCCCAACAAAATCCCCCGTGCCCCCTTTGTGTTCACCATCGTTTACGTACGACAGCACTGTCACAACAAACACATGTTCCTGCAGTGCAGACACTAAAGAGATACTGTTTATTTGAGGTAAGTTTCCAGGATCAGCATTGTATTTGCTTTGTAGTCTGTTTTTGGTGTTTTTTTTTGTGTGGGGGTGTTTGTGTGTGTGTGTGTGCGTGTGTGTGTGTGTGCGTATGTGAGTCCATATATATGGTACATATGTGTGTGTGTCAGAGAGGAGAGAGAGAGAGAGAGACTGAGTGTGTATATATCTATGTGTATAAGGGAGAGTGTGAGAGAGAAAGAGTATGAGAGTGAGAGCAAGACAGAGAAACTGTTCCACTAATGTTAGATGTTGCATGTTGTTCAGTGTGCACTGAAGCACACATATATACTGAGGTCCCAATGCACTCCCTGTCTGACACACACAATCTCTCTCTCTCTCTCACACACACACACAAACACACACACACACACACACACACACACACACACACACACACACACACACACACACATATAGAGACCACAGACATCCTCTTCATTTATCATCTGTAAAGCAGAATATGTCCCAGCTCCAGGAAACACAAGGGCTGCCAGCACGTGTTAAATGTCTGTGAGGGAAATCATTATAAGGAACTTCAATTATGGGCATCACTCACGTGGAAATGGGAGCCAGATATATGCGTGGAACAATAACATCTTCCCCAAACATTTTACTTGTGTGTGTGTATGTGTGTGTGTGTCACAGCTGTGACACATGTGTGGTCCACAGTGATCGCTGGAGCCAAGAGGCTGTGGTGTTTGTATGTGTGTGTGTGTGTGTGTGTGTGTGTGTGTGTGTGTTTGTGTGTATCTTATGCGCATAACAGTTATACTACTATAACAGTAAATCATTTGCTTTATAGTCACAGTATAGGCACAGTATAGGCACATTCTGCACACACAAACCCACACATACTCACAGTTTTTTTCCCGTTATGAATCTGCTGTCATGAAACACTGTTATCAAGAGATACACTGTGTGCTTCAAGAAATGAAACAGTTTCTCTTTGCCACTAGTCTAGCCACTAGTCTAGTTCCCTTAGGTTACAATATTTGTTTTCAGTTCCCTGTGGGTCACAATTGTTAAATATGGGCAAAGGAAAAAAGATGAGGGAGAGAGAGAGAGAGAGTTGGAGAATGAAATACAGAAGAAGAAAGAGAGAGTGAGAGAATTAGAAAACAGAAAGAAAGAAAGAAAGAAAGAAAGAAAGAAAGAAAGAAAGAAAGAAAGTGAGAGGCATTGGAATGTTTATGGTGTGACCACAGCTTCCTCCCTGAGCTTATTTATTAAAAACACTTTCAGAAAGGAGAAAAAAAACAATAAGATGAAGGGATGGAGAGAGGAAGAGAAGTGAAGGGAAAGGGGGTGAGTACTACTACACAGTGGCAGTAAAGCCACAACAGCCTGATATCAACCAACATGAAGGCTGAACCGTGAGTTTCAATCCAAGTTAGGCCACTAAAGTTTCTTTTTTTGACACACTCATTGAACTCTCATGAATAAGTTATACAAATGTTACAGATATAGAATTGTGCTATTTGATGTCTCTAACCCACTGAAATGAATGCCTTTCATTTTTAAACCATTTTATTTTGGTCATGATTTTTACACTTAAGATGAATAACTGAGTTGTTCATCTGAGTTCAGGGGCTGATTTAAAGATTGCATTTATTTATTTTTTCTGTTTTTTAAATTCAGTTTAAAACAAATAGGTTCGTGCCCACCTCCCAAAAGGACTGAATTCAAAAACTCTGAAAAAGGCAGCTGCCTTCATGGTCACTTCATGGTAACATTCCAGACCTTCCTGCTTACCTGCAGGTCAGCAGCAAGGCTGTGAGCACGCTCAGTGTGGTGGTGCCTGGACTCGTCCTCGTAGGCGGTGTCTCGTTCAGCCTGCGGCAGCATCAGGAACCGCCGGATGGTGCTGAGGTTCTCCCATAGGGTCCGGTTCTCTGGGCTTGGGTTCTCTTTCCAGCGTAGAAGCTCACAAAGCCATCCCTGGAAATAAGTCAAAGGAATATATACTTAAATGTAAAGAGGAAAATATAATGTGAATGTACAATATTAACATGTAAATGGAGGAATTGTAATATAATTTAATAATATAATATAATGACTAATAATGCTTGTATTAACAACTCTCTGAAACAACCCCTAGCATATGTTACTTGTCTTCTGAGAATGAAAGACTGACCTTAAATGAGCCCTTAGCAGCAAAAAGACCATGGAGGTTAATGTAATTTTTGTGTTGACAAAGAGGACACTGATGCAGTGTTTCACTTAGCCTATGTGCCATAATGACCATTGTGTTTGAGAATGCACAAACTAACAGGCCAACGACCACACACACACACAAACACACATACAAAGAGAGAGGGGGGGGGGATATATTGTAGTAAAAAGAGAGAGAGAGATAGAGAGAGAAAAACAAAGGTTAGGACAGAGAGAGAGGAGAGGGGCAAACATAAACAAAGAGAGTATAATTCAGTATGAAATGAATGGCGGAAAATGAGAAAATTACAAACAATGAAGGACTTGGCAACAGAAAGGGAACAGAGGAACTAAAAGTTTCTGCAGTCTGAAGTCTGAAGTAGGGGTGTGTGCCTTATGCGCCTGTGTGTGGGCCCATGTGACAAGCGAAGGGAGGATATGATGTGTGGGGAGGACTGTGTAGGGCTACAGGGGGATGAGGTTTTTGGGAAGGAGTGCAGCAGAGTTTGTGAGTGTGTGTGTTTGTGTCTGTATGTGTGTGTTGTGTGTGCGTGTATGTGTGATTTTAATTGTGCGTCTGTGTGTATGTGTGTAGGGACTAGAAGGCAGATGAGAGATTCGATTATCTCTGCAAGGCCGCTCCAGTCTTTGCTACCAGCTGTTGTTGTTAGCGTACCCAGCCTCCCACTGAACACACTGTTAATGACCTGATCGCTGCCACCGGCACTTCTCTTTCTCAGTCTCTCTCTCTCTCTCTCTTTCAAGCATGTCGTCTTTTGCTCTATCCATCTCTTTCTCTCCCTCTATCTATCTCTTCATCAATCTCACTCTTCTATTGCGCATCTCTCGCTCTTGTGCACGGCCGTTTCCTCTTGATCTCCTGGGACGAGCAGACTGGGGCCACAGCAGATGGGGATGGGGTCCAAAAGCCTCCCCCCAAATCATCATTGTGTGTGTGTGTGTGTGTGAGAGAGAGAGAGGGACTCAGTGTGCTTGAGTGAGGGTGTATGAGTGGGTATCGCCATATCTCTATTCCTCCCAAATCATCTGTCCTGCCACCGTCCTGTCTTAGCACACACACACACACACACACACACAAACACACATACACCAAAAAGAAAGTTTATGTATCAAGTATCATGGCCACTGTGCCACAATCTGCTTATTGTTCCTCTCCACTTCTGAGACAAGTGGCATTCTGACTCATCCATCACAGAGCCGCCAAAAGTGATCCCACGTGCACCAGCTCGGCTCAGATCCCTCAGAGCCCCTGATAGACACCGCGCTCGTATCAGAAGTCATCAAAAGATGAGAGGGAGAGAGATCAGTGCCAGCACCCATGAAACAATGGAGAGCGATAAGGAAGGAGGGGGGGACAGTGAGTGAGTCAGGCAGACAGTGAGTCGTCTTCAGCCACATGGCCACGTGTGTGAAGTGAGGCTCAGCGCGACAGGAGGGGTGGGGGGAGGCCAGGGATGGAACACATTTATACCGCCTTTGATGATAATCACTGGAGTCAACCAGGTCCCCTGATTGGCTGGCATGACATTTTCCTCACCCCCTCATTGGTCCAGGTGGTGGAGATGGGGAGAAGGGTGTTGGTGGGGGGTGAAACACATTTAAACGACGGCTTTCATGATAATCGCTGGTGTAAACCAGCTCGCTGATTGGCCAGCAAGACATTTCCCCCCACCCCCCACCCCATCCCCCTACCCCCTCACCCCTCATTGGTCCTGGCGGTCTTCATTGTTTGTGCGCGGCGGAGACTCTCTGCTCCACCGCAATGACTAAACGGCACGAAGCAGCCCTCTGTGGCTGAGGTTGTTTGAGAGGTAATTGCTTAGCGCTTAGCGTTCAGAGGGCTTGAGCGATTGCACGGTCAAACCTTTAAGTGACGCGCCAGACTCCATGATGAGTGAAATGGGTACAATAAAAGCCCTTGGGGTTGCAGTTAAACGACACGCTTCATGATAAACATTCAGGTTTGCTGGCTGAGGCCAAAAGTGCAGTCATTGTGCTTCACCCTATCTGCCCCTGCTTTAAAGTGGCTCTATGCGACAATTTGTTTCTTTCTGACACATACTTTTATCAAGCAACTATATTTATTATTTTGATAGTAACCTATGTGGTTGTGTGAACGACAGGTAACCACAAGTCTTTCTTGTCAGGATATGCACCAAACTACAGTCCTGTATCCCGTGCTGGAACTCACCACAGAAATGAAAGTGAAACATTTCATAGCATAACATTGCTTAAATGGTAATACAACAGCTCTAGCAGTGCTAATGCTGAATGTAAAGCTATGGTTGGTGTCTACAAGGTTTTGCGTGTGTTTTAGATAGCTAGCTCACTGGTTTAAGACCACAGCTTGGACAGGGAGGTTACACCGGGTGGGTTACCGAGCATCTCGTATACTGCAACAATTAGCTTCCACAATAATAAATGGAGCTGGTACTGCAGCGACACAACAGCACTGTGTACATTCAGAAAGATCAGGTTAAAATGTAGATGAAATACTTATATATAATATAAATACTTACATATAAATAAATAAATAAATAAATAAATAGAAAGAAAAAATTTACTTCTACATTTATTTTCACACGATGCAGACGCACCATGAATGCAAAGCATCCGGTATAGGGCTCTAGGTTAAGTCTAGGTTAAGCTAAGGTTTGTATTAATGCTTGCAGGCTGACCTGGCTCTTGTTGGCGGCCACCTTGGCGAAGAGCGCCTGGGAGACCTTGGCCCTCTTCATCTCGTGCTGGATCTCGTCGTAGATGATGGCTGTGATGCTGAGCAGCGAGTCGAATTTCATTGGCAGCTCCACGTGAGGAGGAGGAGGAGGCTTTGTCTGATGGAAGAAGCACAGCAAGGGGTTTTACTTACAGGACCACAGGCAGAGCGGAGAGTATTTGATGAAACAGTGTTGAGTGGATCATGGGGTTTTGAACTGCTTTCAACTAATGGACCAAAGAAGAAAGAGTGAAAGGAAAGGATTTCATTTTAAATTTTAATTATTATTTGAATTATCTTTAATTAATTCAAGAAAAGAAGGATGAGGTAATTCTGGATGGGAATTCAAGCCTCTGTTTAGTGGTGTAGTCTGTTTGTATGTGTCTTATTTGACTGTATGTGTGTGTATGCGTGTGGTTGAAGGAAAAAGAGAGAGAGAGAGAATGAGTGTTTGTGTGCTCGCATGTGTCTATATATGTATGTGTGATTTTAGCAGGCTACTCTTTTGTGAGTGTGTGTATGACTGTGGGTTTGTTGTATGCACATGTATGTACAATATGTACAGAATGTATACACACATGCATACCTGTGTGTGTCTCCCTGCTGCAGGGCTGCTGCTGGGTGTGTGTGAGAGGCTGGAGTTGTTGCTGCTGTTCCTCTCTCTCTCCTCCTGGTAGATACGATCCCTCTCACTCTCAGGCAAACTCAAGAAGCTGTGCATGGCCTTCAGGTTCACCAGCAGAGACTGCGATGCAGACCGAGGGTCCTCTTCCTTACGCAAGATCTCAGAGAGGAGACCCTGATATACACACAAATACAAACAAACACTCATTAAAGCACATCCATACCATATTAAAACAGACACACACTCCCCCTCCCCAACCCCCCCCCCCCCCCCCCCACACACACACACACACACACAAACACACAATAATTGAAGGAGTTATGCGTAAAACTTTTAGGTCAAAACGTCCCATAGCAGTTTTAAAGCATACTCACACACTGATACTAACATGTATGCACACACACACACACACACACACACACACACACAAACTTTAAAGAATACCCACACACAGACACCCACACACACTAAATCCAAGCTGAGACATACTCACTATTCCCTGTGTATATTGCCAGTAGACTGAAGGGATATATATCTGCCATGGCTGTACCTGTGTACGGTTGAAGGCTACGCGCGCAAAGACTGCTTGTGAGACACTGGCTCTCCTCAGCTCCTCCCGCACCTGCTTGTAGATGTCCGGGGGCACGTCTTGAGCCGATGGGTGACCCCCCGGCCCACCTGGGCCCTCTGTGGCCAAGGAAGCCTTCCCCGAACCGCCAGAGCGCGGGAGGGGCGGGTGGTTAAGGAACTGCTGGTTGAGCGGCGAGTGCGGGTGTGGGTTGGCGTTGGGGTGGGGGTGGGGGTGCGCCAAGAGGCGGCTGAAGGCGAGCTGCTGGTTGAGGAGGTGCGCCATGGCCAGTTGCTGCCGCACCAACTGCGGGGAGAGCTGGGAAGGCAGCAGTCCTCCAGGTCCACCCAGAACGGTGGGAGGGGGAACAGGAGGGTGCGGGGGAGCTGGAAGTCCCCCCGGGGAGTGGAGAGGTGGGCTGGGGGGTAAGGAAAGGGCATGCTTGGAGCTGGATTTGGGCTGTGATGGCGGCTGCGGCTGCTGGTTGTGGTGGGGGTGGTGGGCTGAGCCGAAAGGAGAGAGGGCGGACAGAGGTGACGGGCGTTGGCCTAGAGAGCAGAGGTCTGCCAGGGTGTCCCTCTCCACTGGAGAGAAAACACACACACACACACACACACACACACACACACACAGACACACAGGTAAATCATTACAGAAATGAAAATCAAAGTGCATATTTCTCAGCTTCTGTTTTCCAGGTTTTATTACTAGAAGTCCAGTGTAAATTGCTATTCAAGGTCAATTGATGCCAGCAATTCAAATCAGCCACCTTATGCAAGGCTCACCTTTGATTTCAGGCTTGTCCCTCCCATGCCAAAGCTTCTCGTGATATTCTCCTGTAATTCCACACAGACATACGTGAGTAACATGAGTAAGTCATATATGCCTCATGGACACAAAAATATTGATGTTTCTTAGAGAGCACTCCCCACCACACACACACATACACACGCATTCAGACACACACAATCAGACACAAACACACACACACATACTGTTCAATTTAGAAAGCGTCTGAAATACAATCTCTGATACAAATAGTCTGAGAGAAAGCTGATCTGTAGCTAAAAACAGAGCGCGATCAATGGGGTTTGTCTGGTTTCTCTCTGCCTTGTGCCTGTCTGTCTACATCTGGAGTGGAGAAGGCTGCTGGTGGGGAACGTGGTGTAGTGGGTGGGGAGTACCGCTCCAAACCCAAAGCCTCAGTCTGTCAACTCTGGGCAGGAACGAGCTGAACCAAACTAGACCCAATCGCCTGTGACTGGGCTCTGGGAAACTACTTTGATCAGCCTGCTTTTCTTTGTGAATGTTATGTGTGTGTGTGTGTGTGTGTGTGTGTGTGTGAGAGAGAGAGAGAGAGAGTGTGCTTATGTGTTCAGTTGGGCTTGTGTGTATGTGCTTGTGTGTGTGAGGGTGAGTGTGTTTCTGAGGCAGCATGGAGAGAAAGTGTATTTGTACAAATGTGTGTGTGTGTGTGTGTGTGTGCAGGATAGAGCAATAAACAGTGAAATTGTTGTGAAAAAGTAGTATGTGTGTGTGTGTGTGTGTGTGTTCGTACGTGCGCGCATGTGTGCAAGTGAGCAGGCAGAAAGAAGCTGTTCCAAGAGCCAGCCATGGCATGTGGTGTTGGAGCTGGAGCTGTTTCTGATTAGAGATAAGACGTGTTTGGTTTGTGTTGTTATATTGAGGGTGACACTAAAAGGGGGGCTTGAGTGTGACGTTATGGTCAGATTGTGTGTCTGCTGCCCTCCACATTAAAGGCATAGTCCTCCACTCTCGCATTCACTGACATTCGGACCTCAACAGCCAATCAATGCGCACCCTTCCCTTCTATGTTCCTGAAGCAACACGCTGATTGGCCAGATTTGTTTGTGGCTCTGTTCGAGCCACTCTGTTTGCTTCCCATTTCCAGAGGCAGGACTTTGTATATGAACATTAAGGACAATTAGAAGCTTCTGCTGTACGATTTCAATGGAGTTACAGAAAACATGTATACCAGTGGCTACTATAAGATTATCAATCCATCAGATTATGAGAGGGTGGCACAGTGGATTAGTGGAGGTTTGTGAAGTCATTACTTATAGATGGGGGGATGAGGGGTGGGGTCTGTGTAGAAGGCCAAAAAGCAGTGAGGGTTTGGGGGTTTTGAGGTTTCACCTTTGATCTTCTTGTACTTCCTGTACCAGCGACCAAACTCTTGGCACTTGGACGTGGAGACATTGGCATAGTAGGAACTGTTCACAATGGAGGAGATCATGCTCTGGGAGGAGAAGAAAGGGAAATAAAGGAAAAAGAGTGAGAGTGACAAACAGAAAGAGAAAGAGGAAGAGGAAAAACAGATGGAGGATGAGAATGAAAAAAAGAAGGGAGGGTGAGAGAGGGCAGACAATGTTATAATAACATTTAAAATGGAAAAAAGTAGGAGAAGTAGAAGCTAGGTCCATGGCCTGATTAAGCCTCTTTGTCAGAATGGACATCAGAGTGTTAATAATACAACAGTTCACTGATAAACACTCAAATACGCTCATTAAACAAAAGTGATAATATGGTGAACAATTTATAAAGCAGCCTTTCTGGCCAATATTGCTAATTAAATACAGAGAACAGCACATTCCTATGGTTGTTTGGCAACAATTTATGTTTTGTCAAGAGCTCTTCAGTCATCAATCATCCATTCTGCTCATCAATAACCTGATCATCACTTTTAAAGCCCTCACCTGGGTCAGTGGGCACTCTTTGGCCAGTGAGTTCTGGTTCATCTCCTTGAGGAGTTCTTTCAGGGCGAACCTGACAGTGGAGTGGGTCCACTGTTCCCAAGGCAACTCCTCTAGTTTGGAATAGCTGGAACAGAGACCAGGACGCTTACAGTTAGCTCCCTTACAGCACTCCAGAGAGAGATGAGGTGCTACATGAAACTATGCTGTTTTGTGTGCAAATCAAAAAATCTTTATATTTAAAACAAAATCAATTGGTTCAGTTCCCAAGGAGTTGATGGAAATACATGTCTGTGTCGCAAGCAAGTCACTTTGCATAAAATTGTCCACACAATGAGGACACAATGAGAGGTTTGGCCACTGTGGGAAGCCATGAACCAATGCATCCATTACTGTGTGTATAACTATGAAAAGGGACAGTATAGTCCAGTGGGAGGCTGAGAAGGGTAGAGAGAGAGACAGCTCAGAGCAGAAAGGATGGACATACACACACACACACACACACACACTCAGACATCCACGCCCCCCCAACATACACACACACACATACACACACATCTACATGTGGTGGCCCTTTACCTCTGTAGCTGAATACGGAGGGTGACCATGTGATAGACGTCCAGCAACATGTCAGCTACTGTGGCCTCAGGTGCATCCGTCAGCAGCTGGATGGGCATGGGCCTCCAGCGTCCCACTTTGATGATGCCTGCAGAGGTAGGGAAGACTTGATGACATCATCACTGTGCTGTCAGAGCAATCAGTTTCTAGCATTTAGTCAGAATGCAGAAGGTTCCAAAGAGTGGGAGTTCCATAAATGTCAAATAAATGATTACAACAGGACAAATGTTAATTGTCTCAAGGCAGGGGGTCTCCAACAGGTACCAGTAGCTCACCACCTGCTTAAGAGTAGCTCTTCAAAGGATCAAAGGAAATGTAAATAAATCTCATAAAAGTAGTCACAGAAGGTATTAAACTTGTTAGAATCTATGAAATCAAATTCAAACATACTGCCCTGTCTACAACAAAATGATCCCAGTTTTACTGTTCTTTAATGAGAATTGATGTTGGTAGTGCACACCAGATTTAGCTATAACTATGGAAGATAAAGGCGCCACAAATTTAGATAACACTTCAGATGAGAGTTTGCACTGCGCTGTACGTGCAAGATGGGAAAAGATGTAACATTTATCTCCAGGACTATCAGTAATAACGATGTAAAATAGTAGCTCTCGGTCACATTGAGAGAGACCCCTGTCTCAAAGAATTAGAAACACCTGACTTACAAATACAATTTATGTTATCAAGAATCTAACCCACAAGTGTAAGCATTGTCTTAACCAGTTCTACCTGTCAGTAGAAAACATTCACATAGTTTTCCCACAAACCCCAAACCAAGGCATATTTGTTGATCTTTGAGTCTGCATTCCACCAAGAAATGGTAGGCATTCATTACTCCTGACCAAAAAAAGTGCCATTTTCCACGACCCAACATATAACATGTGTGTATTATATGCATGTTCTTTCTGCCACCACTATCCGAAGCCTGTCATTTTCTCCCAACTCTTGCATTGTCCCATGCATCTGGTCACGGCCGCGGGCTGCTCAGAGCCATCTATTTCCACTGTCCACTGGCTTAAGCTGACCGCCTAATCCCGGCGCCCTGACCACTACCCTGCCGAAACATCCCAACAGAAAAACTATAAGCTTTGATGGCCTCTGGGACGCCTATTTCTTCTTCTTCCTCTTCTTCTTCTTCTTCTTCTTCTTTCTCTTCCCTCCAATCTCACTTCCCTCTATTCTGCCTCTTTCTCCTCTGCTCTGTTCTGTTCTCCCTCCATCCATCTGTCTGTTTTTTCCCATGTAGAGCTGTGTTTTGGATACTTGTGGATACATTGCCCAGGCCTGGTTTGAGGCCATGGGCTGGAACTACTAAACTAAACAAAGCTAATCACATTACGGTGTATGGAATCAAAAGCAGAGGCGGCTAACCCCATGGACGGGCGAGGCTCAGTGTGTGTTTGTCTATTTGTATGTGTGTGTGTGTGTCTGTGTGTCTTTGTGTACATATGTTTCTGCGTGTTTGTATATGTTTGTAGTTGTATGCTTGCACTCTCAAGGGTGTGTCTGTCTAGCAAACAGTCTCCAATTCAAAGTGAGTCCAAGAAAGAGACAGAGCATCTGTTTATGAACAGTGGACCACTTCACACACACACACACACACACGCACCCCCCCCCCCACACACACACACAAATATTACCCCCACTAACACACTGAGCTCACACAAAGAAATGTTTTCTACAGCCCAATCTACTAATCACCATCCATTTGCGATCACACTGACTGAGCGCTAACCAGCAAGCTTGTTCTGTAACAACTCTTGTTACACAGAACACACACGCACACACACAAACACGCATGTGCGCACACACACACGCACAGAAAAGATCAACCCATTCGTGCCTTTTAAGTGCTCCCAGTCTAAATATATCAGCCTCTCCTTTCATTCTAATAAAAGCCTGATACTGTTTATAATCATAATCGAAGAAAGTAAACAATATTGGGGCGTTTAATTTCTTCCGTGGCTAATTAAAGAGGGAGTGCTGTGTTGCGCTCAGCGTTGACGAGGGAGAGGACTTCGCTTCACAGACGCGAACGAACCGGGACAAAAGCCATGGAGGACACAATCCAATCAGAGAGAAAATAGCCCACTGCCACCCTGTGTAATTTTGGTCAGAAACCACACAGCGGTGAGAAACAGGAGGAGAAAACACACACAAGCACACACACACACACACACACACACACACACACACACGCGCACACACACACAGACACATACATACACACACTCACAGACACACACACACAAACAAAAACAGAAGAATGAAGGAAACCAAAAATTATTAATTTCAACCTAAGCTCTTATTTAAACAAACACCGAATAAAGACGGAGTATTCATTTCATGGGGGAGGGAGGGAGGGGCTGAGGGACAGGATCACCAGGGTGTGTGAGTAAGTGTTTGTGTTTGTGCATGTATATGCCTGTGTGTGTGTGTGTGTGTGTGCGCGTGTGTGCACATGTGCCTCTGCGTGCGCGTGTGTGCATGTCTCTGTGTGTGTGTGTGCGTATGAAGGGGGTGTGGGCCTGGCCAGTTTTGGGCCTGTGTTTATGGGACACCAAAGGAATTTTTTTGATGGGGGGTGGTGATGGTGGTGGTAGTGGTGTGTGTGTATGTGTGTGTTTGTGTGTGTTCCCCACCTCCTTTGGTGGCGTTTCGAGTCTGTCCTAACTCATTTGGCCAGACCTCGCGTCCACACTCCTCACACACTTGTGCTCACTTACTACTGTTGCTGCCCCTGCTGAACTCCTGTTTGGGCCCCGCCGGCCACTATATTTACTCTCTGGCATTGCCATCCTCATCGGCCCTCGTCTGCTCCCTTTTGTTTGGCTGTTTGTGATGAGAGGCGTCTTTTTTTTCGGTGCGGCCGAAAAAGAAAAAAGGGCCTAATTTATATTCCCTTGTTTCTGGGTGTGCCAAAAGACAGACCTCCCACTGTTATTTGTGTTACACTTCAATGTGCCCACAACATACTTGTCCTCTCAAATTAGACAAAAAATTAGGCCGTACTCAAAGGGCATGCTGAATATGAAAGCAGCAATGGTTACCAAACATTTTGTTTAGCTTTTCTCCAAAAAAATACACTAATCCTTCTTGGGTAGAACTTCAGACAGACCATCTCAGTACTGCAAATGATACTGAACACTAACTCTATCTATACACAGTTGTAAGTGGGCTAATTAAAGGTCACTTGAATGTTTCTCAGAAATCACAAAGCAAATGGGAGACCACTTAACTAAAGACACAAGTACAGAATGATAAGAAGAACTGTTGCTCTTCATTATAACACATATATAAGTATATGTTATTACACATTAATAACCATAGATTTGGCCAAAACTAGGGATTATGTGTTAAAGAGAAAATCCAGCCCATATCCCTGTTCTTTGAGGTTGGTCGGCAGGTATTAGAATGACAGCATTTAGCACAACACAGACTCGCGAACTCGCAGCTAATGCTAACAGACAAACCTCCTTGCCACCATCCGTTAGCTTTGGCTGCTGCTTCGCTATCTGGTCTAAGTTGCACCAAATTTTGTCGTTCGCATACCTATCGACAGCACCCGGCAACATTAAAACAAAGGCTACAGGTTGATTCACTCCGGATAATCCCTTTAACTTCTTAAGCATTAAAATCTATAATCAGTACATCAAGTGTATTTATAAAAGAAGCTATCCAGACCTGTAACTCTGCTGGTATTGACTATGACCTCCCCATACATAAACAATTTCTGGCCACAGCAAGAGGGTACCTCCAGCATGGTGTAAACATATGCCTACACAAACACACACACACTCATACACACACATGCACACACACACACGTACACACACACACCGCAGACTTACCCTGTGCTTGCACGGCTGCATGGAGCGAGTACCCCAGTGCAAGCAGAGCCGTCTCCACTAGCTGGGAGAAGAGTAGGTCACGGCGCACCAACACAAACTCTGCATGCTCCTCTCCCACCTCCCCTGCACCTCCTGCTCCTCCCACACGCTCCACAACACAGTAGACAGGAATCATCAAGCCTGAGAGGGAACAGAGAAAAACAACAAGAGTGAGGGAGAGAAAAAGAGAGGAGAGAAAGAAAGGGGAGAGAGAACAAGGCAGAGAGAGAACGAACAGTGGAGAGAAATGACAGAGAGAGGGAGAAAGAGAACAAGGAAAAGAGAGTGAGGGAAAATGAGAAAGAAAAAGGGAGAAAGAGAGAAGGAGAATGGAAGAAGCAGAAAGAAAAGTTGAAAGCTTCTCAATACATATGGGCTTTCAGTATGAGCAATATGCATTTCATTGTGTTTAATTGTCTATATGTGCATTTTTCCATTTGTATTTATGAACTTGAGGAAGTGATTTTGTGTGTGTGTGTGTGTGCATGTGTGTGTGTGTACATTCACACACACAAATGTGTTTAAAGAGTCTTGTTGTATTTCCCCAGTTCAAACACACTGTGGCTCATTATCACCAGAGCTGGAGTACACAGCTGGAGTTGAGTACGGGACCCCCCTTCCACACACACACACCAACACACACATACACACACACACACACACACACACACACATAAGCAGAGAGAGAGAGAGGAGGGGAGAGAGAGACAGAGAGAGAGAAAGAGAGAGAGAGAGAGAGACTACCTCCTATCTCTTTCCATTTCTTTCCCCTCTCCATCCGTCACACAGGCTTATCCATTCACACTTCAGATATCATTCCAGTCTGTGGGTGTTTATTTGCATTTGTTTATGTGTGTTTGTGTACGTGTATATGAGAGAGAGAGAAAAAAAAAGAGAATGTGTGTGTGTGTGTGTGTGTACCTCCTAATGGTCGGTGAAAGGTGCCGTTAAAGTGGCTCTGTGGCCGGACAGGGCTGCCGTTCAGCTCCAGGCGTATGGTCTTTCCTGACGACGGTCG
Source organism: Tenualosa thibaudeaui (assembly GCA_027481765.1). Taxonomy (NCBI): domain Eukaryota; kingdom Metazoa; phylum Chordata; class Actinopteri; order Clupeiformes; family Clupeidae; genus Tenualosa; species Tenualosa thibaudeaui. The sequence continues at coordinate 8,285,326 of JAIFZK010000021.1, read as the reverse complement.
CCAAGCACCTGGACTCTCAGGGGTCTCCCTCTGGCCTGGACTCTCTGAGTCGTGCTCCATCAGCCTCCAGCCAACAGGGGGAGCTCTCACCAACGGGTAAAACCCTGCAGACAGATGAGAGAGTATGAAGAAGGAGAGATAGTCATCAAAATCTCACCGGCCATCAACATCCACACATGATGATGTGCTCTCTACATGCAGTAGTTATTTACTACAGTGCACTAATAAATGGGCGGAAGTCTTTAATGCAAACTTAATGCAATGGTTTAATGTGCACTGTACAGGATTGGTATGTTTTCTCGAGTCTATTCTCACAACATATTCGCACATTGTGAACACGCACACAGGCGCACACACACACACACACACACACACACTCACACACACACACACCAGTAAAGTCTCCTCACTGAGTCCTGTTTCAGTGCTACTGCTTGTAGAGTGCACCTCAACAAGCACTGCTTCTAAGACCTGATGCTTGTGTGATGGTCTACAGCTGACATGAACATTTTCAGAGCAGAGGGGGTGATGAACAGACTGGCTTCAGGCCATTTATTGTGTTTGGTTCATTAAAAGTGGGTTTGGCTGGCAGCAACCATTTCAATAAAAAGCACATGCAAAATTAATAGATGGCATTAAAAAAAGTGGCCAAGACAAACAGAATGAAATGGCAAGGCAGTAAGACACTGCAATTTATACGGTTTAGTTATATAGCTCACACAGAGCACACACACACACACACGCACGCATGCACACACACGCACGCACGCACACACACCCACACAAAGACACACAGGCCTGCTATGCACCTCATATACACATAAAGTCCAACATACCACAAACATACACACAAGTTTTGCCAATACCCACAGCCACATACATACTCTTGCAATATACAGCAGCAGAGAGACAGAGAGGGGGTGGATAGTGGTAAAGAGTGTAAGAGAGAGAGAGAGAGAGAGAAAGAGAGAGAGAGAAAAACACACAGAGTGAGAGAAAGAGAACTACAGCAAAGTTGGCACATTTGGCATCCCTGAAGAAGCTCATTTCTGCATTCATCATTTGCAGTAAGCTGAAAAGCTGAAACCAGATCTAATTCCTAACATTACAGTGCCTAGCTTGTGCTTGTGTGTGCAAGTGTAATTAAACCTAATAAATCTCAATAGCCTAGACTAGACATGCTATTTCTCCATTTCATCTTCTTTCAATCAAGTATGGCATCTAATGAACATTGCCACATGGTATTTGAATGGAGTTTGAAAACCGGCCACGAAACGCTAGAATAAGACGAAGGATATTGAAAGAACTCATTGTGTACATAAAATTTGAGTTTGAGGTCTTTTAATATCTTTAGCCCTATGAAGAAAATAAGAAATGTGCATAAATAAAATATATGCCTACACGCATTATGGCCAACAAAAACAACAGCACACGTGTGAATATATACAAACCTGAGGTAATAGTGAGTCTTTACAAATGCAACTCTGGACAAGTAATGAAAGGCAACACACGCTATAAATTGGATCCAGATATTTGACAGATTACTCTCTTAACTTAAGTACCTTTTAATTAATCTAGATAACACATTTAATGGCCCTGCAAAGAATATTTGTTAGATCCTCAAAGCACATTACAGCCATAAGGTCATGAACATAGAGATGTAATAAGCTGCACCTTTTCCTATGGGCGTGTGCAGCTCTGTGAATAATAGAGAATGATTTTCATGGAGATAATGATGATGATGACACAAGCTTTCACACACACACACACACACACACACACACTGAGTTCTGGCATGCAATGGGCCGATAGCACAGACCACACACTGACTCTGGGGAGCAGACTCACACACTGACACACATGGAGGCCAAATGCGATAAATAACAGCACAGTCACTGCACACACATGTACACACACACACACACACACGCACGAATGCACGCACACACACACACACACACACACACACACACACACACACGTGCAAATGCACTGTTACGAATGCACACACACACAGACACACACATAATGATTGAGCCAAACCAGACTGGGGTGGGTTGTGCATTGCAACGTTCATGCCTCACACAGCTTTACATTACTACTGTCAGCTGCAGCCGTGCAGTTCACAGCACACAATTAAGCAGAAACACACCTAACAGAGGTGCACAGGACAGAGAAAGAGAGAGAGAGAGAGAGAGAGAGAGAGAGAGAGAGGAAGAGGAACAAGGTATGAATTGAATTGATATGCCATATGAACTGATAGATGGATAGATAGGAGAGAAAGACCCCTCTTAAGTGAATATCACCAGGAAAGGAAATGATGTATGAATTGTTTAAAAAGGCAATGACAATCAGTTCATATTTATCAGTTATATTTACTATAAACATTTTGGCATTGGATATTAATTCAGGCATACTACACACTTATGATAGGTTCTATTCAAAACTGCAACCATGAATTTTGTCGCTACTCTCCAGAGATGTTCCTACTGCCAAAATAAGGATATCTAATGCTATCAAAGGAAAAAGATAATATCTGCCATTTTTCTAATAGGTATACTGTTATCTGAATTTATTTATTCAGTGTCTGTTGGATTTTGTGATTCATGTGTGGACTTCACATAGTTTGTGTGTAAAATTTGTGGATAACTTTGTGTATGCCCTAACGATGTAAACTGTTTTTAGGCTACTAACAAGTGAGGACCAATCTTCTTCGCAAAACTTTTATGTCAAACTCACTGTCTCTCTCGCTGATGTGCCACATAGTATTAAAATGTGGTCCAAAGTTCAAAATATACTCTCCACAAAGTTCAACATGAAGCTTTAATATTGCAATATTCAAAAAAGATCTCAAAAACTTGGATCATCTTTGTATATTTGGAAAATCTCTGTGTTTGGCCTTAAGTGACAAATCTGTACTTGTTCGTGTTTGCTCCTTGTCAATCACAAGACAACCTATTGCAGTAATTCAACCAACTTAATTCAATAACATCTTGCCCTGAAACAACTTTATCCCCAAACAACTGTTATAGTAATTAAATAAACAAACCAAAAAAAAGATGTTTTAACAGATGAGGGAAGAATAAGTGCTAATCAGAGTGTCATCAAAATAGGCCTAATTGTTTTAACCATGTGCACTAAGAATAAAAGTACATTTTACCATTATTTAAATCTTGAAATTAAGGAAAGATAAACCTGTATGATTATTTCATGAGTCACTTTTAAAGTAAGGGCTACAACAATTCATTTTACATTCTAATATTATAAGGAAGATTTAGCCTCCATTAGTAACAATACAAGACAAATAAAATGAAAATAACTTTTTGACCGGTTTCTATTAGCCATCCTCTGTAACTTTTTTTCGAAATTCTGTGACATGCAAGTTTTAAAAAAACAAACAAAACAAAACAGCAGCAGCAACAAAAACAACAACAACAACAACAACAACAAAATCAAACTACATGAATAACACAAAAGAATGGTGGTCAGTATAAGGCCACAGTGAAAAAACTTTAAAAGGAGGAATTTATGAGTTTAAAAGAATGGATACCATGACAGAACCTTACTTTAAAAGTTGAACGCCGAATATTTCATTTGCCAATAAAGCAAATATATGAAAATATGGAGTTTGTGGAAATTCTTTCACTGACAACGTGAAAGAAATTAAAAAAAACAGACAGTTGAGTAGGCTATCACTTAGCTTAATCAAACTCACAAAACTTGATTGTTTTTACTTAAAAAAAATATGCTATGCTAAGTTTCTGATTACAGAAAAATAAATAACAATGGTCAATTAGTCACATGCAAGTCCTATGTCATATCAAGTAGGCTAAAGAAAATAATTTTCACATGATAGACCTCACTTACGATCCAAGTAGTGTCGCTTTCTCAGCTGTTTCTGTCCATTGATGATGAGTATCGAATCCAGGTTTGAACCTCAATCGAATCCACGAGTCCCTTGCTCTAAGCCTACCACGTAACCTGACACGATTAGTATACACGATTATTACTAAATTTAAAATCGTTTAGAGATATCAGATAACCTAAGCTAAAGCTGCAGAATGTCGTGCCTTAAATAACTTCGTTTTGTTTGTCTTAAATTTCTCTGACGCCGAACAACAAAAATTCCTTCACTGGGATTTCCTTTTCTTCTCTCGCTCGCTTGGTCAGTCAAAAGTCAACGCGGTTGTGCTGTATGACAGTAATCCCAAATGACACCTTTCCGCTGTTGCCGACACTCTACGGAAGAGGTGAAGTGTCTGATCACAGCAAATGACTTTTCCTTGCCTCTTGAAGACGGAAGCGATGATACCTTGCGCATGGGAAACGGGACAAATGGAAAGAGGGAGCGCAGAGGGAGGGGGCAACGTGGATGCGAGGGAGGGCACAGATGCTTCGATACACGAATTTCAGCTCCTCATTCAAACAGGCGGACGTTGAGCGCGTGTGAACAATCGACATCGGATAAACTATATAAAAGAGCAGGGTAAACTTTAACTTCTAATAAACTAAGCATTCCAAAGTAATTTGGTAACTAACTTTCAAAGATTGGTGACATTTGAGGGATTGCGATTTCATAAACACAAGAGACCCTCTCAATTCTGTCTACTGCTCATACCTGACAAAGAGTGCTTACAGCAGTCAAGAATTCATAGGAATTATCTGCAAAAATATCACTACCATGGCATGCATCTGTCTTGCCACTGCAGTACTGACAAAAGCCCTAACTCATGGCAGTTTCTTCACATGTTCCTGGCATAGGGGGCAAATTTCAGAGGGGTATCACAATACATTTCTGTGTCTTTTTTCTTTCTTTTTTTTTTTTTTACTTTTTCAAGAATTTCAAGACAAAGGGGGGTAAAACTCAAATCTGGCCAAAAAGGCTAGAACCAGCCTTGTCCATCTGGACCATCTCTCTAATGATCTCATGAAAATCAACAGACATTACAGGGTGTAAGAGTCTTCAGATAGTTTTGAGAACTTTACCCTACATTATGTCATTTTATGACCCTCCAACCTCTGTAAGTGGCTCATGGCTTTGACTGAAATGAAAGCATTTTTTATATTCTTGATATAGGCATTATAGGCTACTATTAACATTAAAGTTATAGTAGCCTAGTTTTTAAACAAAGTAAACAATATAAAATTTAATCTAATTTTAAACTTGATAAGTGAAACATTTAGGTTGATTTAAAGAAGCTGCTATGTAGCCTGTAGCCTGTGTTTTTTTCACACAAGTATCACTATTCTGGTTGAAAGTAAAAACAACAACAACACACACACACACACACACACACACACACACACACACACACACACACACACACACAGGAGTCAGTAGGCCAAACTTGTGTGGATTACATTAGCCTGCCATTCAACAAATAAATTAATCTTAAAGCAATCTTAAACTGAAAGATTTATGGGTCAGGTGAGTGCAACTACCTTTCTTTAAAAAGCACCTGGACAGTAATTGAACATCCAAAGCATTTTTCAGAATCCAAATGAGTTCACCATCTAGCACCGGTTACTCCTTTTCTGTACGCTAAATACTGAGTGTGAGATGATAATGACATTTTTTTGTGGTGACAAAAATGACAGTGAGGCACAATGGCCATTGTGCATGTGTACAATTTTGCAGCTAAAGGAAACACACCCTCCATCACTCTCCTGGTGTACACAAACACACACACACACACACACACACACACACACACACACACACACACACACACACACACCGCATACAGATAGAGAAAAAGAGAAATGTGCGCAGACCCTCACTTATGGACAAATTCATGTACGCCTGCACACACACACTCTCTCTCTCACTCTTTCTCCTTCTCCCTCTCTCTCTCTCACACACATGCACATAGAGCCGATGAAGTTGTGATGGATGGCCTTGCATGCCCTGCCTCAGCCTGAGTGCTCTTGACAGCTAACCACAGGGCTATTAACTTAACCTCAGCTCAGCTCTGGTGGGGGGTCTGAGAGAGAGGAACTCACATAAGGGCAACCTTCCCAGTCGAGGTGGAGTGCGGTGCGAACCTGGCCCAGCCACGGTCCAGACACACCCGGGTCTGTTCACTCTCGACTCGGCTTCTATTTGGGCCGTGTTGCATTCCTATAAACCCACACTCCTGCTTTCTATGTAAGTCATGTAGTCTATTACACATTATGAATGACTTCATGAAGGCTTGATAGAACTGGTAAAACTAAGAGGAAGTCTGTGGTTTTGTCCATTATCTCAATAGTGTTTTTTAAGACATTAATCTGAGCAGAAGCTGCAGTGGACATGTTCGGCAACTTGCTGAAGCCAAGACACAATTATACATTTTTATTTATTTATTTATTTATTTATTTGTTTGTAACTTTCTGACTTACTCACTTACCTCTGTGGTGCACCCCCATATGAAACTTTGAGGTATGATGTTTCTAATGCATTGAATTTTGGGAGAGAAAAAAGCCCATGTCCACCTCAGGGCTCCACACCCTTGTCTGGGGCAGTTCATTTCAACAGTCTCCCCACAAACCTTTTGCAACTGTTAAATCAGCTCTGAAATAAAGCCTAAAAAACTAAAAATAGGCTACAGACAAGTCCAACAAATCCATCTTTCTTTGTCTTGTGAAAAAAGAGATCAGGCCTATGTTCTGTGTGCTTTCTTCATAATGGATATGACTAGATCAAGACCAATACTGTTTTGGGTCTGCATGCTTTCATGTCCAAGTTTGTGGCAAGGCCTTCTGCTGGTGAACCACAGAACCTTTGTTTTACTTTTTTTCAATTGCTTGTACACATTTTCAAAGCTCTGTCTCTTTCTCACAAAACTCTGAAATACACACATCCAAATACTGCGCACAAAAAAGCAAAATGCTTAATATTTTCAGCAAAATGAAACATTGCATTTAAAAGTGTTATCATATACAAAGCTTTTGTCCCACCTCATACACAGGTTTATTACATTTATATATGTCATGTACACACTATTGCCAAAGAGGGTAAAAGTGCAGCGAGGGGCACAACTGTTCATTAAGCGTCCCTTTATGCAGACCAGAGTCGACCCCTCATAAGCTGATACAGAGGATCATAGAAAATGTATATTGTGATGTTATGTGACACTCTCACTCGTGCAGAAAAGAGCTACTCACATTTGCTCCCATTGAAACATATTATGTATGGTCAGTATTCAACAATCTTTGCTATTGCTATAAACTGTCATTCCTCTGTCATAGGCCCATACAAGAAACTGTAACATAGGCTACAAGGCAATACTGAAATGCAGAATAAATTCCCAAATCACTGGCTGTTATTGTTATTATTATTATTGCATTTTTGTTGATGGATAGAAACAAAAGGTTGCAAAAATGTTTTAGTCTTAAGTTGTGCAAACAGAGGAGCAGCACCACAAGTCCCTGTTACTAGTAGACCTGTGTGTTGTGTTTTACAAAAGGGGTTTTATGAAATTGAGCTGAAGGCCAAGAATTACTTTATTATCATTTCACAGATTTGGTTAGTTATGGTGGTTGGTTATGGTGTTTGAGTGACAGTTTTTAAAAATTGTGTGACATTTAAAGATTTAGTGTATAAGCAATTGAAAAAAAAATGGTTTTCCCACTTTGGCCAAGAAGTTTTACAGTGCCAGTGAAGTTATGAAGAATAGTGGTTGCCATAGTTGACTGGTTTTCATTACTGTGTGCTTGGAATCAACAAGGATATGCTGCCATCTTGTGGCCAAGGATGAAATCATGAACTAAGGTAAGTTTTTTCTTAGGAGTCGCAATAAACGGCTAGAGGCTAGAGATAAAATTTGAGAATACCTTAAGTGAACCTCATTTTGTTGTTCAGTAGTAGTCACTGGCAGGTTTCAAGTATGGAACATATAGGGCATAATGTTTCCTACAATGTGCCACTGATATGTGATATGCCCAGTATTGAGTATGCCCAGTATTGGGCATAATCTGAATTGACGATTCATAGCTTTATTTGGATTTTGCCCATTAACCCACTCCAGTTGCAGCAGATATCAGTATTCCTCTACTGGTAACTATCAGCGCCCCTACTCTGTGATATTGTAATAAGGCCCCTTTGTGTCCTGTGTGGGCCAGCTAACAGTCCTTTGCATTCAACGTTGTACCTAGGGAGAGCTGAGTCAGATCCGAGACTACACAGGAGGTTTGGGAAAGGAGGAGGGGGAGAATGGGCATGAGGGCTTCCAAAGCACTGAAGCATAAGAATTCATCTTGTCTGGGCTCTCAGAATTTGGCAGAGGTTTTGACTGCCAACTGAAGTAGTGTGTGTGTGTGTGTGTGTGTGTGTGTGTGTGTGTGTGTGTCTAAGACAGACTGTGTCTATGTCACAGTCTATGTCTATGTGTCTATGTCTATGTGTCTTAATCAGAAAAATTAACCTACATATATATTCTATGCAAGTCTATGTGTAAGTTAATCTTGTTCTGTGTGTGTGTGTGTGTGTGTGTGTGTGTGTGTGTGTGTGTGTGCTGTATGTGCACATGTGCGTGCATAAGTGTGTGTTTCAGCAGTAGTTACACAGACGACCAGGTCAATGGCTGCAGTTCACACCAGCCAGCCTTTATACAGCATAATCCCGGACACTCTTTTCTGGAAAACCTGAATAGCATCCGAACCACTGACTCAATTTTTGGGTCTCGTTCTCATGACAAAGCAGTTGTTGGGTCAGATGTATAAAAACAGCATTGGGCGCATGCCCAGCGTAGCACCCCTCCTCTTATTGTTAAGGCACTCACAACACACACACATACTTAAAAACACCAAACACACACACATACTTACAAACACACATACTTACAAACACACACACACACACATACACCAACAGTGGATCAGAACATGTCCAAAATGGGCAAGGTAAGGCCACACACATTCCTCACTTGTAAGAAATAAAGAAACAGGAAAAGCAAACCTTTGGAACTATACATTTATAAGTATTATCTATTGAGAAATGTCCTAGAAGGGAAGGCTATCAGTATTGATGTCTTTAATGTGAATTTAAGTAAATGTACTGTGAGTGAAATCACTGGCTGACCACTGCTCTGCCTTCTCCAGATTGTTTTCTATGAGGACAAAAACTTCCATGGCCGCCGCTATGAGTGTAACAGTGACTGCTTGGACTTCCACGCCCATCTGAGCCGCTGCAACTCCATCCGAGTGGAGTGCGGGGCCTGGGTGGTGTACGAGCGCCCCAACTACATGGGCTACCAGTATGTGCTGACCCATGGGGAGTATCCTGAATATCTGCGCTGGATGGGCCTCAGTGACTGCCTTAGCTCCTGCAAGATCATCCACTTTGTAAGACCAAACATATATACATATATAGGTTGTTATTGTCATTTTTATTTATTTCATGTCATTCTTTCTTTCTTTCTTTTTTCTTTCTTTCTTTCCTTTTCCCTTTTTATACGACCAGAGAGAAATACATAACACTCAACATAGGTATCTCAAATCTATGTGAACTGAACTACCTGAGAGAAGGAGGGCATTACTCACTTTCTGATATAAGTTGATTAAAGTTCATTAGTAGAATTTTCTCTCCTCTTTCCATACATTCTGATCCCATTTCTTCTCTTCCCCACATCCTTTCTTCATCATCCTTTCAACACTCTATCAACTCTTACTGGATCACACAGGCCAGTGGCTCCCAGTATAAAATCCAGCTCTACAACAAGGGGGATTTCACCGGCCAGATGTATGAGGTCACTGACAACTGTCCCTCGGTGCCAGAACGATTCCACACCCTAGAGATCCACTCCTGCAAGGTGCTGGAAGGCGTGTGGGTTTTCTATGAGCATCCTAATTACCACGGACGGCAGTACCTGTTGGAGAGGGGCGAGTATCGCAAGCATGTGGACTGGGGCGCTATGTGCCCCACTGTTCAGTCCTTCCGGTGTCTCACTGAGTAAAACAGTTCTACCCCAACCTCAACCCAACCCCATCCCTGGTCCTGCAGACACGTCCTGATCTTTCTCCCCCTCTCATCCTGAGATACCGCCATTACCTCGGAGGCCACAGCTAAAATAAAGAAGACTTTGCAAGAGTTCTTGTATTTATTATTATATGAATGTGTGTGTGTGTGTGCATGCGCACATGCTTGCCTGTCTGTGTGTGTGTGTGTGTCTGTCTGTCTCGCTAGTTGATTTGATTTGATCTGATGATGCAAAATAATAGCACATAGTACTAAATCCATTTTTAAACCAGTTTCCTCCCTCCCCTCCTCCAGCAGCAGGCAGCCACACCTACACTCTCATCAGCTCATGAAATTCTTCAGACAACCTGCTTGTTCTGTGGAGTACATGAGAAACTCCTAACCGCAAGGTGGCGTTATTCATTAACGTCTATCTTTTATAATGGAGAGGAAGTAGACTAGTTCAAAAGAAAGTAGGTGATCGGTGGTCGCTCACGTTCGTAAATTATTTATAGCTGATTTGTTTGATTTTCTGGGTATTGGACGGCTTAAAGGTGACTACAGTATCAGTGTGTATGTGTAGGTCGCTATAGAGAAACTGATTTTCGGTTAACAGTTTGCCTGGTAGTAAAGTAGACTACACCAACCATGGCTTTAGTACCCTACGATGAAAGCACGGCTGTTTTACCTGCGCTCGCAAAACTACGTGATTCCTCTGCCGAGTTCCATTTTGCCAACCACAGTGTACGTTTGGCACAAGACTGGAACCGTTTGGGTGTCGCCGCGGTTGTCTGGGATGCCGTGAGTGGAAGACATCTTTCACAGTGACATAATTATCCTGTTGCTGTCACTGGAGTTTACCTGAGTCGTGTTCTTACTCTCTGTTTGTAGGCTGTGGTGCTCTGCATGTTTATGGAGCTGAAACAAGTTGAACTGAAGGGAAAGACTGCAATTGAGTTGGGAGCTGGCACGGGCCTGGTAGGCATAGTGGCTGCTCTTCTAGGTAAGGACCAAACTGCACGTCTGTCTCCTTATCAGGGGTCAAAATTACTACTAGCCAACGACCAAATGCTGGTAAATTTTGAAATTTGCTTGCATATTCCATACAAAACATTATGCTTTACTATTGAATGTCTGGTGAATTCAACCAATATATCTGTCATAGATATTCACATTTAACCCCCGTTCCTGACGCCCACTTGTGTAATGTGCTTAGATAGTAGACCTGGCTAGCTAACATAGCTCAGTTATAATGTAGTTATTATATACTATATATAGTTTCCCCAATCTTTAACTGAAATCACCCATTTTTTGGAATCATTGTCCATTATTTTCATGTTTTATGTAATGTTGGTTCCCCTAATTTTGTAATTTCTTCATAAATTCTTGCTGATTTAGTTTTTGTACAAATTGAGTTCAGCATAATATGCTTTTGAATACTTCTACTGTATCAGAAAGTGGTATATCATTTTTCAAGAATGTTTGTATTCACTAAGAGTTTGATCCTCTCTGTACACAGGGGCCAACATGACCATTACTGACAGGGCACCTGCCCTTGAGTTTCTGTCTACAAACGTACGTGACAACATTCCTCCAGCCTTGCAGGGGGCAGTGCAGGTGTCAGAGTTGACATGGGGCGAGGGCCTTGAACACTATGAGGCTGGCGCCTACGACCTTGTCTTAGGGGCAGACATTGTGTACCTGGAGGAGACGTTTCCGGCCCTGCTGCGGACGCTGGAACACCTAAGCTCGGGGCGTACAGTTGTCTTGCTCTCTTGTCGCCTACGGTATGACCGTGACGAACGGTTCCTTGGTCTGCTGAGGAGGAAGTTCACTGTGCAGGAGGTCCACTATGACTCCCAGAGGGACATCCATATCTATAAGGCCACTAGGACTACAGACAGGAGTGATCTGTGAAGCATGGTTGTCTGGTTCATGGACAGCAGAACAAAGTTATCAACAGCGCTGTACTGAATCTGATGACAAACTTTATAACTGACACTTTACTCTGTAGAAATGTAAGATCAATGGGCCTCATTCATTCACACCTTTCTAAGAATTCATTACATTACAAAAGTTCTTCAGGCTGATACGCTAATACCAAATAAGAACAAAAAATGACATTGGTGAATCCCAGAATCTTTGTCTCAACTGTAAATGAAAGGAAGAAAAGAACTTTATGATGCTAACTGTTCTGCATTTTCTTTGAATAAGGTATTGACATTCTGAAGATGATTAATGGTAGACTTGCTATGTTAACTTTTTCTGTTATTAATTTTTGTACATGTGCACAGGTTGATCACCTTTAATTGCCTTTTTGTTCAAGAGGTGAGAAAGCACTTTGATTGCCTTCATTCTGTTGTCTTTACATTTCATTACAGGTATACTGTATGTTACTGTAATTGTAGAGATTATTAGTTTGATGCCCAGTCAAGTGACTTTGATAAAACTGAAGGCACTAACATTAAGTTGTATGTATTGTGAAAAGGCTCAGTTGCATCTCTGCCTGCCTGTTCCTGACTGCCTTCTGTGGTTGTTGAGGGAAAGCTGCTATGCTATAATATGTTCAGTGGGTGGCAGCAACAACACAGGATTGTGAGCTGCCCAGCCCACTCCTTTCCCTCTATTTTGTTCAATGCCAGGCAAAGACATGGAGGCTCAAGCACTGAACGACCAGTCTCTCTCCATAACCAAAGTCATTACGTTATGAGTGTACCATGGCATTGCAGACGTTTTTTTTCCCCTCTAATTATAACACTCTCTGAAAGGAACACTACATTCTTAACAGTTCAACAATGCAGCTTTAAGACTCCAACACCAGGAGCTGACAACAGCTGCCACTCCCAATTCCAGGTGAAAAGGGCCAGTGTTTGAGGACTGCCATTTTGTTTTGGACCATCCCGAATGTTTACACAGGTCAGCTAAGGGTTGTTAGAGAAGCGAAGCTTCATTAGAATTGATTGGAGCTCAGCAGCTGCTCACTGGGTCCTTTGCTCGCGATTCGTCCCTGGCTAGAGTTTATTGTGACTGACGATGTAGAGCTGATGAGGAGAGGAATTAAAATATTTGATGATGATGCTCTTGTTATGCGAGTTGTTCTTTTGTCATTTAGTGATGGTCTTGTATAGATGTGAGTGTATGTATGAGTGAGTATTTGGGTGTGGGTCTGTAAAGACCTGAAGCCTTTGGCCACACCACAGGAGGTAACTGGAGCGAGTGAGCATCTCATCAGTCCCTAGCTGGCATCCATGCCCCCCTCCTGAAGTGGATGAGCTCTCTGATGCTGCTGCTCGATCCTAGAAAGCCCCCAAACTCTCTTTCTCTCTCTCAGCTTTATGGGTGTGCTGGCTGTCTTTGTCAGTTTGTTCACGTAGGTGTTCTGTCTGTGTGTGGCTGGCCGTAATTGCTTGGGTGTGTAATTACAATCAGTGTGGCACTGAACGAAGCCGGGGGCCTGTCCGCTAACCTCAGCTCATGAAGACCAAGCGCTCAGGGAGGGGGATTTGTTAAACAGGCTTTCCACCACCATCCTCAACACCTCCACACACACGTCGGTACATGCACGCATACACACACACACACACTGACGCATAGAATACACCTAGGGTGTCATTTTTATGTCTGATTTAAGAGTAGATGTCAGTTAAGAGTGAAAGTGATGTCAAAAATCCAAAATGTTTTAGCATCAGAATGAGTTTTTTTTATATAGGGACCAAAAAAATAATGCAAAGTTTCAAAACATGAATGCGCAGTTTGCATTTTTGTCATCTTTACTTTGCTGTTGCCACGTTTAATTGCCAGAGAATATGGAAATAGGCTACTTTCCCTGAAACTAAATTGTCCAGAACTTAAGCTCATTCATAAGAGTTTTATAATGCATTATTATGCACATGGTAAAACCTATTAAACTAATTATGCCTAACAATGCCCCTTAGCTGTGTTCTGATCACTGTAGACTATAGCACAGCCTCTCAGGACTTATTACTTAAAGGGGAATTCCAGAGTGAATCAGTCAATACCCCTGTTGTTTGAGGCCACTGAGTGCTGTATGCAGGAGAACCAGAAAATTTGATACAACAGACTGAATAGCAAACAGATAACTAATGTTAACTGAATGGGGCACAAGGGGTTGAAAATTTCTGTGCCCCGTTCAGTTAGTGTTAGCTCAGGATTCGCTATTTATTATGTTGTATCACATTTTCTTGTTCTTTTTCCTACCAATGGCACTTGGTGACATCGAACAACAAAGCTACAGATTGATTCACACTGGATTTCTCCTTAAGTACATACACACTCAGTACAGTGTATTAGGCCTCCTATAGTTACTTTTAGTGAGACATATTACTTGATGTATTAGAGCAAACCATTACAGTTTTTGCTAATGCCATTTTTGCTGGTGTAGACAAAAAGTGTTGAAATGGATTTGATGACATTATTTGTGACTTTGTCCTCTCTACTAATGTGACAGCGCATATGAGGACATCTGACGTTGAAGCCAATCACGGAATAACATAGTTGCTCCCTCCTCCAGATGTGACAAGGTCATGACCTTAGAGAGGATTGGAAGGCCAGCAACTCACTGCGTCAGCCAGATGATGATCTGACCAAAGGCCAGTTTCAGCACAGTACTTCTGTCCTGGTGAGCACAGGCACGCATACAGCAAATATCATTAGATCAGTGTAATGTATTCAGTGCTGAAAGTATTTGTTGAGTTTATACAGCACTTGCTGGAAGTCCAGTCTATCTGCAGACAAAATTGTTGGTGTCCTTACAGCTTAGTGAAAAACAAATGTTTAATTTCTTCCTGAACAGTGATGAAATCAGGAGCAAAATAGGTCAATAGTTCTGTGCCTTTGGTGCATAGATGAGTAAAGGAAGTAAAAAAAAATTGATATTCTAAAATTCCCTGGACAAAATGTTGTCTCTAAATTGATAATAAATTGATCAAATTACCCTGTGTGAAAGATTTAACCAACTGAACCTAGGGGTGAATTTAACCTCACCCCTAGCTTTCCAGCGTGTTGTACAACCCATGGTTTTAAAGATTCCAAGATCCTGTTTTTAACATTGCACCATTCATTCCTCCAGAACAAATGGGCAATTTTAACAAACAGAATACATAGTAATTTATATCATTTAAAAATTTCATGAAGTTTGAAGAATTCATTGGGAGAATATGTATAGAAAAGCATGGCTACTTTGAAACACAAAGGAGGTTCTGTTTTGTTTTTGAGGATGCTGACATAGTGCTGCGTGTGTGAACATTTTGTCTCGGGTGCATGTCATGGGCCTTGCAACAGACTAATGACACACAAGCTGACTAAAGGCACACTATGATCAATAATGTGCTGTTCTTCTATGAGCATATAGAAAAACACTTGAAGCATGCAGTCTGCAGTGAACCCTTCAAACTGCAGCAACTGAAACAGTTTGCTCAGTGGGCCAACCTACCTGTTGACAGGTACAGGTGTGTTTTTAGAATCTCTTGAACTTAGACTATGGATACTATCAATTTTGTCTATGCCATTATACAGAAATAACTGTTCTCTGAAAGTTGGGAAGGCCCTTTTAAATGCATACTGGAGAGAAATAATTGAAAAAAGAAATAATTCTTCTTATTCTTCATGTCCCAATAACATGTCTGTTTCTTTCATGTCTGTTTCTTTTCGTCAGACTGCAAAGCTGCAGGGCTTCAGTGCCTGAACACATGGTTTGAGACGTAAGGTGTAAGGTGATATCATTCTCCCTTCACTCTCATGTAAACCTATATTTGGTCTTAAGAGTGTGTATGATGATAAAGGTTTGACACTGAGTTGTACAAATATGCAGTATAAATAGAGATTTCTGCCAATGCATACAGCATACTAGCTGAAGCTATGAATTGGACCATACTTCTAAACGTCATACACTGAATGACATGAAAAATGCCCATAGTGACATAAACTGTTGAAAATAGAGAGTAGTCTACTTTATGCAATCAGTTAAACAAACTTGCTTTCACAAGCAGGTCAACGTGAACTTTATTTAACACGGCCTGCTTGAATAACACACTAATGATACTCCACTATAATGAGATTCCTGATAGGGAGGTATCGCTACCTACTTGTACTTTTCTCAATAAATAATTCACAAACGCTGTGCCACTCCGGACTCTGCATTGTCACTCCAGAGTCCTTCTGCCACCAAATGAAACAGAATAACAGGAGACTAAAAGAAAGAGAGAAAGAGAGGGAGAGAGATAGGAAAACTGATTGACCCTCATGTGCGACAATTAGCTCCTGCAAATCAACAATGACGGCTTTCTGTGCGGGCCTCGTGAAGGCTGTATCTCTGCAATGCCATGGAGATTGATTATTCGTCTGCATTAATCCCCGGGGTCATTATTTTCCATTTACTCGAGTGGGTTTTGTGCTGTGCTCACCAGACTGCAAAAGTGTGATGAAGAGGAAGAATAAGCGATTTCTCATCCCCTCCCACCTGTCTGTCTAATACATTCCTTCTGACCCTCTCTAATACACGACAGGTACATCATTTCAGCATTACTTCTGCATGAGATGCACCAATACCCTAGGGCTTTTTTTCTTCCTCTCTAGGCCTTCTACATACTGACTTTCCCCTTGTGACACCAGTAATTTTATGGATTCATCACACATCCATCCATCCGCCTGTCCATACATCCATCTGTCGTCTATCCATCTATTCATCCATCCATCTTTTCATCCACTCATCCACCCCTTTTTGTGTACTGCCCTTCCTCCTATAGCCTAAACAATAGTCAGTCAATCAGGTAGTAGTTCATCCATCCATCTATCCATCCCTTCATCCATCTACACACTCATCCACACTTGTGTCCATGTGTTCATTCACATGGAGTACATCTCCATGTGTCAGGTCATGAATAATCTTCTCTTGCTGCTGGTATTGAGCGGTGGCTGCACCTGCTTGCAAGCCATTGCGGGTGATTAAGGGAGCGTCGGAACACAGGCGCTCCATTCTTTATCGGCTTTCATACCTCATTTGTCCGTTTATTGAAAGGCTGTTAGATGTTTTTGTGTACCTCTGTTTATTCCTGGAGAGCAATCAGTCTGGTTGTATTTATCGAAGCCACCCCCCCCCCCCCCCCCGCCCCCTTCCTTCACCAACTACCATCACCCAGGCTATGGGCACTTGCAGAAATTGGCAATTTAGGGGTGAGTGTTTCGCACCGCCAAGTCCTCCTGTCACACGTGGGGTGACAGGAGGACTAGGAGAAAAAAATAAATAATAATAAAAAAAAAAAACATGTCTGTAATAACCTAGGTGATGTGCCACAAACAACGCTCTAGTCTAAACAACAGATGAGGGGGAGAGATAGGCAAATAAATTAATAAAAAAAAGTAGGCCTAACTGATTAACCATTACGCGAGGTTCAGGATTGGCTCTTGTTTTGTAGCGAGACAATCTAGATGGGGATCTCTGAGAAGATAGCACTGTATTAACTTTCTGTAGCAGTCTTGAGTTACTTGCAAAGCTCTGTAATTTGGTTACTCACTGCCCCCCTGCATTTGGAAAGCAGGTCTACACACAGATAGGCATGGTCACAGTTACTTGGGAGGGACATTTGAAGAAAATCCATAATTTCTCATCCGTTGTTTTCACAAAAGTAGCCGTACCTTCTTAGAAATGCACCCTTCTTGAAACACAGTATAATTGCAGTCAGCCTATTAAGGAGTTTCCAACAAGCAAACTGAGAGTGCTTTTCACTTTCAGAAGTGTGGACAGCACAGTCCTTATGAGAAAACGTGGCGACAGTTTAATATGACACTATCAAGTGCAAAATAATAGTCACAGGCAAATTGTTATGTAGATTCAGAGTCAAGGTCAGATGAAAAATTAGGATTAAGTACAGTGAGTTAAGCGCTGAGTGTCAAAGTACTGTGTTGTAATGTCGTAATTGGCCCATTTTATAGCACTCACAGATAATGCCACTGTCCCAGTAGCTGTTAATAACAGTATGTAAAGAACAAGAAGGGCCATTCAGTGTTTCCCTGAAATCATACCAGTAAAACATTCAAACATGAACCTCCATGAACATGGAACAAAATGCAATTATTGTTTCCATGGCGCCCATGTTTGAGCTGCTACTTTGCCAGTTGCTGTGCGTCAGCATCTGATTAGGGACCCATGCTTCAGAGGACTAAGCTACCGTATCAAATTAAAGCAATTTTAATTAAATGAATTAAAGTCCAATTCACCACCTGACTACTCCATGTGATGATGAAAAATACTTATTGGAATGGATGAGCTTCTGAAACTCACTGTGGTTCACTGTGGTGTAATAGATAGCATTCAATATGCAATACACAAGGGAGAAGACTGTGCCAATAATATTTGCTACAGCACTTCAGCTGAAACTAATGCTGCCATGTTTCAATGGCCACATTCCTAACCGTAATGTAAACTTCCAATACTCAGAAAAATAAACTTTTAAACTTTTAAAATTCTGCTTAGATTGGAACATTCTGTACTGTTATGACCAATATGTACTGTGAGCCATTTAGGTTTAAGTTGCAAGCAGGGGTGCTGCTAGAACTTGGGCTCTATGAATTTTGGTCCTCCCCAAACATTGATTGTAATATTAAAATGTTCTCTGGGGCCCCCTGTTAGTAACTTGAGGCATCAGCCGCTTTCATATCATTTCACTTCGTGCAAAGCGCCTGAACCCTAGCAATTGCTACTGTTTGGTTGTGACATATGGCACATGCTGGAACGCATTGTCTGAATTCAATGTTCACTTTCAGCCCTTCCTCTGCTCGCTCATTGGCCCATCCCAGCTCAGAGACAATGCAAAGCTAAGCTTACTTCTGGTTTCCCCAAACCACACTGGTGGAGCAATGACAAATTGAGTGGAAGCACTAGGTAGCACTAGCCTGGATACCCTGTAAGTGCCAGGCAGTTAGAATCATCCTAACCTATCCTTCCTGCTGTCCAACATTTAAAACCGACACCTATTATGTCTAACCCATAATTCTGAACCAAAGAAGAGATGATGTACTAAAAACCTATCCTGTGTAAAATAGCATTACTCATTGTCAACCTGGCTGTAGCTTGTTAAATGGTAACTGGTAAATGGTAACAAACTGAAGCGCCAAACCAGATTTTAAACCATCATGTTTGCGTTTAGTTAGGTACAATTAGCTGTACACCACTGAAGTTCATTTGAGATCAGGGTGACGTCACAACACGAATAACACAGTAATGTTTGCATGAGTGTGAATGTTATGTCTAATTAATCACAGTAGGTCATTTTGCCTTGTTGACAGGTGTTAACAGGTGGACTAGGCAAGGCTACACCACCTGCTGACGTATTTCAGATTTAAATACATTCTTTCTCAGTGTTCAAAAAAACATTCTGAACAGTGCTGTCTTAATCCTTACCAATAGTGGCGACACAACTGTCTTATGTTACAACATGTCCCGTAGACTTCAAAATAGATTTGTGCCCATTGCATCCACAGCTATACTGGATGGGCAGATTTATTTTTGTCTCTAAAATTGCCATAAATTACAGCCTTGAATGGAACAGATTTATAACCCAAATGATTTCTGGTTTAATATGTTCTGAAAATATGGCTCCATTCAGTTGCCTGGTTACTTGAATGAGTTATGTTGAAATTGTAAGAGCCTGAAAATGTCTACCACAGCAGAATGATAAATCCTTCGGCTGTCTGAGGTCTGAGTGCTGGTCTCTCTCAGGTTCTCCACTCCTCCTTGCCTGTACGGACATTCAGTAGCAACACCGATTGGCCCGGTTCCTATACATGGTTCAGAGTTCACAGAATTTTGTCAGGAAAGGAAGGACCAAATGTGTCCCAGAGCCTAGATTTTTTTTTCCTCCAAGAGGCCTATTTGGTTGTTGTATATTAGTTTTCATGGTCTTGTATACCACTTCTAAGTGAAAGTAAATGCAAGTACATTCAGCCACTCAGTGAGCTTGTCTGTATAAAGCCTGTCTGCCCAAATGATTTAATTGGCTTGAACACATCTTGCACAGACATACTGATCAGTTGAAAAACACCAGACTGAATGGGTGGGTTGGGTAAATTTGGGCTGGCCTCCCAGCTCTAGATTTGGGCCTGATATGACATGAAAACGGCGGACCCATTCAGTTGTGTGCTTGTATTTTCTTGGTTCCTATTGGACCTTCCGGTTGTCCCTTAGGGTTTCATCCTCCTCAGCAGATGTCAGTTCAATCAGTGTTATGGTTGCTTTCTGAATGCCATCTCAGTCTTCACAGCTGTTGTCATTTGTTACTTTTCATTCACTTTCTTGACAAAACCTGATGTTCATCTGTGCTTCTTTTTGCTGTTGCTGTGTTTTATGTCAGATCAAATCCCCACAAGGTGTCTTGCTTTGCCTGCTTCTCCTCAGAGGACCGGTGGTGCCAGATTCATCCTTTACCAGATCATCTGGTAGGAAGTGCAGAACAAACAAGTGGCAGATGCTAACAGAGACTCTTCAAAGCCGGCGTGTGCCGTGCAGACTTTTTTACACATGGCGACATGAACACACACACAAGTGTGATGGAGTGGAGTTGTGTAATGAGGAGAACCTTCCCAGGGCTCCTAATTTCAAACTCAGATCATCAGGGCCCCAATATCTGTGGGCAAATCTTGCTCTCACCCCCAGTCATCTGAATCATGCTCATATTTTTACTATTTATTGTTATAATCTTACTATGCATATTATTACTTGTAAGATCAGTTGCTTCTCACCTAAAATGCTGCACAGCTCATTGTGCTGGCCCTTTTTGGAACATGTGTGGTGAGACTGCTGCAGATGAGCAACATGTATGGTCACATATTTGATCAGCAAAAAAGAACTCATGTAACTCCTTTGCTAATTGCCCCATTGCTTCTGGAATTCAGAATCTTTGTTGTTTTTTCTTTCTTTCTTTCTTTCTTGCGCTCTCTTTGTGTGTGCTGTGTAAGCTTTATTCCCCTTCAGACGAACATGCTTGGCTCATGGAGTTTAACACAAGTAAATGTTGGAGACAGTTGTTTAATTGCGTGTGGCCACTAGCTAACTGCTCATTGACATACCTGTGTTAAGGCTGGATGAGGGAGTCTACCCTGTATTGAATACACATTGTTTATCATTAGCCATTTTGTGCTTTCACAGCTCCAGGGGACCCAGGCTCGGTTCATAAACTCTCCAGGCCTAGATACACAGAAGACATTACTTACACAAGTAGTGGAGGAAATAATATTGTAAATAAACTTTTAAAACACGTCTGTATGTAAAATATATAATATAAATACATAATACAGAGAGCATTGTTCTGCTTTGACTCAGAAGCGCATGAATAACGAAACCCAGGTATGAGAGTTATTAAATACTGTGTTTAATTCAGGAAATTTATTTGTCTGTTTGTGAACTCCAGGAAGTGAAGAGGAGGACCATTAAAAGGCAGAGGGGTGAATGGGTAGGAGTACACACAGGACCACTGTCTTATAATCAAGGACACTGTATTCTATATATGATTTTTAAATTATTATTATCGGAGTGGGGAATACTTGTCTGATAGTTAAACATGCTAATGTAAACTTTAAGTAATATGGAGCTTGTTCAGTCAATTTGTGAAAGATCTGATCTGAATAAAAAGGGTGTACAAGATGAGTGGTGAGGCATCATTGATTAATGGTGAGACGGTGTGCGGCAGAATACTCATGAGCTGGGTCTCAGACACAGACACAGAGGGCCAGTGCAGTCATAACTGTAGAAATGACAATGATGACCAGATGAAGATGGAGTCTTGAGAGTCATTTCCAGATGAATAGTGTGAAGTGTCCAATGATATTAACAGATTTTCCAGATGGAGATGTGAATTTTTTCTTTGTTTTCCGGTTCATGGGAATTGTTTCCTTGGCAACAGCTAGGAGCAAACAGTAAAAGTTTACAGTTCAAGTTGTTCAGGTTAATTGTTGAGGTGTTCCCAAGTAGACAGACAGATGGAAATTTAGACTGCGGCAGCTAAGGAAGGTAGAAGGCAAAGGAAGGAAAGCCCATATGAAACAATTTCCGGACAGTGAGGTGAGTCCTGTGTACAGTCTTGTATTAACTTTATGTATTTTTGGTCATAAGAAAGGTATTTTTGCAGATTTGGGTCCAGAAATTGGCATGGAGGGTAGGCTGGTTGTGGTGTCTGTCTGTATGGAAAATTGACATATGTTAATGTTTATGGTTATTGGTACTGATCATTGGTACTGGTCATGAAATCCGGTATTGCCGGGTCCCATTCCATTCACAAACGCGATCAGGACAAAAGCAGACATTGGCATAAGTTTCTTCACTGAATGCCACAACATTAACTTCATTTCACACAGAACAGCCTACCTACATACTTTAGCTCTTCTAATCTTATCCAGCATAGAATGAACAGTTGAATTGTTTGGTGAGAATCATTCAACACAAAAAAACATTTTCAACACTGCTACCATTGACTTTGTCCTAACTCAATTTTGCTGCACACAGCCATGCAAGATGGGTGCAGAGATGCGTGGGAATTTAGTTATTAATTTTTCATATGTCCCACCAGAGGCCACATTTCAACTCCCAGGTTTAATACGCCCTACTAAAAAGTAGGGATGCACCGACAATTTGATATTTGGGTCCGATATTGGTCCCAATATGGAAAAAATACTTGGATCAGATATCGGAGAAATTAGCTGATCAATTGGCCGATTACTTACTAAATTTTATGACAGCAATAATCCCAGTACGCTACTGTGCGCCTCAGTGTGCCCAGATGGCTTGCAAAGAATAGACACTTTTGCACGTCAGCTAGGTGCAGCTGCAGATGCAATAGAAAATATACGCGCAGAAGCAAAGTTTGTTTCACCAAAGTCCTGTAATGTTAGCCAGACAAGCCAGATTGTAATATCAAAATGTCTGGCCATAACCGATACACTAGGCTCAATCCAAGGGGTGGAATCAGCAGTTGTCTTTCAAACTGCCTCTGCACGCTGAAAGGAGACTCTCTATAAGGACATAGCAATGTGATTGGTCCGACCAAACCTACTGACGCCCTGTGGGTCATGGCTACACGTACCGGCTGAGCAGAAGTGTTTACTACCACTAGAGTACATCTGGATTTCTATGCTACTGTAGAAATTTAAATTGACTGGTGCTAAATTAAATTTAAGCCTACAAGCACATAGCACATACAATGAAATGTATATGAAATGGCACTGGCACACATGGTTATTTTTTAAATTATATTCAGTTTATTATGTTCATGTCTATGTTATTTTGTTCTACTTTGTCTTGGCTTCGAAAATAATGCCCAGTTACGAGAGAAGGGCAATAAAGGCTGAGGATGATACCATCTCAATATCTATATGCAAACCCCATGTATCAGAATCGGTATCAGAACTAAAAATGTTGGATCGGTGCATCCCTAATCTGAACTAAACCCCAAACCAGTGGTAGGAGATGTTAAGTCAAATAAATGACAGGTATTCAGCAGATCCCTTTTATCCAAATCAACGTGGACTCCAGATCAACCCATTGTCAGTGATTGATTTTACTGCTGCTCTACCACACGTAAAAAATAGATATGCTTGCGTGGTGTGATATGACAAAAAATAATATGAAAGCTGCGAAAAGGCTATAATGCAACGGCAAATAGAAAAAGTTACCCGTTCGAGTTCCACTTTGTACAGAAGAACTCATAGATGCCTCTGGAGTCAAGGTCAAGGTTCATCCGCAGTGACTGATGGTGATAAACTGCTCTGACATTTCCAAGACCCTCCAAGGTTCCTTGGAGAGCAGCCTGAGTGACGGGGAGGTGGACCAGACATGACTTCATGTCCCTGTTGAGGTCCTGCTGCCAAACGTCACCCAATGGAGATTCACACAACATTAATACAACAATACTAACACACACTGTACAGATTCTCTGACTAGACTTTAATGAATATTCACAAGATTGTGTTTTACAATGATTTTACCAAATGAATAAATAGATTTGATAGTGTTTGACAAGTTTTTCAGCTGTTAGCTAGTTGTCCACTAGTTTTTTTTTTTGGATGAAGCATGTTCCTGCTCTTTAATGATGAAAGCAGAATTCAGAAAATGGCCAAATGGGCTTGTATTATATAGTTTTATCTGCCTGTTGCTTTAAGATGCCTGCGGCGACCTCTGGCTCTGGGCTTCTTGAGAAGATGAGAGAAGGAAAAGAGATCAATGCTTTCAGAGAGTACAGAGCATGTTCAGCTGACCTGCCTCAGGGAGACAGAGAGAAAGAGAGAGGAAGATGGAGCAAGATGGAGAGAAAGTGAGAGAGGAGAGAAAGAACAAAAGGGACAATGCGAAAGAGGAAGCAGGGGAGAGATAGGGTGAGGAGAAAGAGAAAGAGAAACAAGGTGAAGAGTGAGGGTGAAAGAGAGATTGAAATTGAGAAACAGTGAAGAAGGAGGTGCCAGAAAAATGTAAGGAGGTAGAAATATTGACAGGGTATAACATTGTAGAGAAAAGAGAGCAGGAGAGAAGAGGGAACAAAGAGAGAGGCAGATAAAGAAAGAGAGGAAGAGGAGACAGACAGCAATAACAGGCCATCAGTATTTCAGCAGTGCCACCATCAAATGCCAGTCATCATCTCTTCCCCTGCCTGACAGGCTGGTGTTTCACCAGTGACTAAGCAAAATAAGGTGGATTCACACTCTGCTTCTCTTTAAGGAGCTCTGTGCTAGGTTTTGTGTGGTGGTTTCACTTAGATGTGATTCATATAAGTATATAAGATGTGCCACGTCAACATGAGATTTCTGTTATTGCAAATACGCAGATGTGTGACATAATTGTTGGAAATTGCCTGATTGCATGATGAAACATACTTGTTTTACAATTGGTAAACTGAAATTATATCGATAGAGTTGCAGAGACAATACCAGAATGTAATCAGTTTATTTCAGTCCAACTTTCTCACTGTCACATCCTAACTTCTTTGTGATGTTAGGGTTGACAGTCCTATTTTTTTTACTGTATATAGAAGCTGGGACCAGACCTCTGAACTACATGGAGGCTTCCATACAATGAAACTTAAGATTTATTCAGAGATGGTCAGTCAGCACTTCTAGAGTTCCCGAGTGGGCCTGAGGTGAACCTTGGCCTTGCTGTGAACTCCTCAAGTCTTGACTGCCCTGGTATGGATACAGCAAGGCACCTCCAACTTTCTCCTGCAGACTAAACTATCTTTCTCCATCGACAACACCACCACCACCCTCTCAGCACTCTGCTGACCAAATGCATTTGGGTAGCCGGGAGCTGAAAGAGGGCAAGCAGGGCCCGAGGGCTTTATGGTCAAAAAAAAGGGTGGCAATAGTGGGTACACCCTGCCCCAGGCTCTCCCTGATGCGGAGCATGGGTAAAGAAAAGCTTATAGTAAGAAAATTCTTGTATGCTTGGGGGGAATTTCTGCTGCAGAAGTCTGTGAGAGGTTTGAAGGGCCATACATTACTGTATGGAGTGAAACTTGCACAGGCATTGTATAGAATTTTTTAAATTAGAGAACAGAACAGACACCAAATCTGAAGTAATCTTTGCATCAAAACTTCACACACAGCCTCTGAGCGTAAAATGAGCCTAATATTTGGAACACACCTTGAGAAATGAAAGCAACACAGTCAAATGCATATCATTGTGCTGTAGGTTTGGACACATGCAAAGAACATGTACTCATCAAAATCAACCATAAGCACAGCAATCTGTTTTTCTCAAACCACCAATATCATAATTAACCAAAGCATTACAATTAGGACTAATGATAGTGGAATAGCTTAATCAGGGGCGCCGCTAGAAATGTTGGCCCCTATGAAATAATTTTGGGCCCCCCAAACATTGCTAGACTCTTAGAATAATTCTGAACACCCCCACCACCCCATCCAATAGTCTGAATCAATATTAGATATACCAGCACATAGTACTGGTATAAATCAGGCATGTGGCATCCTGAGCTGCACAAGCTCCATTGACTCCATTGACTCATTAATCCCACATTGAGAAACAATAGTGCTCCTCACTCGAAAAACACAAGTGTGAGAGTGAGAGTTGGGATGTCAAGAGAGTAATTAAAACACAGGTTGGTGAAATGCAGATGTCCAATTAACACAGCCCAGCCCACCATGAGGAACACCAGATCTCATTAACCCTAATGAGTTTAGTCAGGAAGGAGAGAGAGAGAGAGAGACAGAGAGCTCATATTCCATTCATGATGAAAATGAATGGCCTCTTATGAATGACAAACGGTTAGTTAAAGCAGATCCTATGAGCCACAGCCCAATGCCATATGTTACCTGCAATCTTTTACTGTAGACCAGTGCAGGTTGATTCCTACAATACAATTATTCTCTTTAATTGTCCTATTTTTTTGTTTTCTTAAGATTTTTTCCCTTTCATTTCGGTCTACAGTTGGAGATTTTAAGTAGCCCATTCTCAGTGCCATTGAGAATAAAACCCTAATCAGACCTTATGCCTGACTGACAGTGTTTGAGTAGCCAACAAAGAGAGCCTTGTGATCAGCTCTGTCACATGAGAAATAAAATGAAAAGATATAACAGTGTGTGACCACAAGGTCCCCTTGAGGAGAATGGCAGGGCAAAGACAGACAAAAGGAGAGCAGGAGAAGAGAGAGAGAGGCAAACAGAAATGAGAGAGCAGACGTCTCCTCTGGTGCAAGCTTTTTCACCACCTGTCTGTCTGCCATCACATCATGTATTCTGTCACAGTTCGCTCATAGAGCACCGCAGTCAAATGGTTTTTGGTTAGTTTTATACACACACTTTGCCCAGACACACATCGCAGTAACATACTTGCGCGCACACACACACAGACAATCCTCTCTTACACATGTACACATGCACGCATACACACTCACACACAGACACACACACTCTTACACACATACTCACAGAAACCCATCTATATCCCATTCAAACTGACGTGGAGAGAGTGTGTGTGTGTGTGTGTGTGTGTGTGTGTGAAAGAGAGTTTTCTTCCCTATAATGGGATTCTTTCAAACACACCTGCTCCCAGAATGTCATGAAATGTCATCCATCAGTGTGGAGGGCCTGTCTGGGCTCTCATCAGAACCGGCCTGCCTGACCCAGCTAGAGCCAAGGTCAACCAGCCAGCTAACACCACTCTCTGTGTGTGTGTGTGTGTGTTTGTGTGTGCGTGTGTGTGTATGTGTGTGTGTGTGTGTGTGTGTGTGTGTGTGTGTGTGTGTGTCTGGCTTATATGCTTACCATATACTACGTATACTATATATTTTTTTTTTCCCCTTCAGCTCCCGAAGTATCAAGTATCAACATTTCAGCATTTGCCTTATAAAGGACTAAAGTGTCTTGATATATTTTTCCAGGTGAGTTAAAACTTTTGTATGCAACTACAGCATAACATTGAGAATAAGTCCTATTGGCCAAGAACCTGTTCAAATTTCCCCTATTGTTCATCCAAAATATGAAGCCCACCACCAGACTCCCCATACTCACTGTCTCTCTCTCTCTCTCTCTCTCTCTCTCTCTCTCTCACACACACACACACACAGAGAGAGAGAGAGAAGGCTCACTCACAGCATCACTCTCTGTGACTGTGAGAGTTATTATGACAGTTGTCTGACACTCGGTGTGACTTGGGCCAACACGCTCAGCCACTCTCTCAGTTATTCATATGGCGCTGACATATGGCTACCACCACATAAACAAACACATACACACACACACACACACACACACACACACACGCAGGACAACAGGAATGACAGAGGTGACACTCGAATGGTCTTTACTCTAATGCTACAGCCTGTGAGGAAGTAAGTCCCTCTGCCCTCTCCTCTGTCTAGGCCTTGTCTGAGGGTATATGAGTACACACAAAAATGAAACAATAACTTGTGAAAGCAACTGAATGGTCAAATGTTTTTATTATTATTATTATTGTTTTTATTATTTTATCATTACAAAGTTAAAAACATACAAACCTGCTTGCAAAGGACAATTTTCTTGTTTGGCATTCACTAGAACTGTCTATCTTTGGTAATGTATTATATTAGGGATAATGGCTGCCGAGGTGTCCCGATATAGACTAGATGGAGGCAAAGACCTCCACGATGTGGTAGTGGAGTGGAGTTACCTCCACCAGATCTACTTCACAGGTCCAGTAGTGACCGCATGTAATATCTGTCTCAGCGTGCAGGGCGGTGTGATGTGAGAGGAGTCCTGCGTTATGTGTTGAGGTGAAGTAGCAGGTAGCATTCTTAGGCCTTCCAGGGCTCCGACAGACCAGATGTAGCCCACTGGGAACTGAAGCCTTAATACTGTTGTCTCCAACGCCACTGTACATCTTTATCTTTTCAGTCCTCTCTCTTCTGTCTCCCCTTTTGCTTTTTCTATCTTTCATTCTTTCTCTCTCTCTTTTCATCCTCTTTATCTTCCTTTCTTTTTCACTTTAAACGTCATCATGTCTCCCCCCTCAACCTTTATCCCCCCCTTTCTCTAAACCTCCCACCTTCTCTCTCTCTCTCTCATGACTATACCACACAGCACCATCTGTCAGCCTCCTCGCCAAATAATCTCCACTGTCGCCTCTGAGCAAAGAAAAAAAGCACTCCCACCACCAGACCCAGATTAATCTCTGCCCCAGCTTGTGTGCTCTTCCCCTGGGGTCGCCTCTCACCCACTCTGGGGGATTTCCAGACGGGCCTAGACTGTGTTCCGGGGCCCTGAGCCAGGACCGGTAGTCACAGACAGTCACAGCGCGTCTTCGCCTCTATAATGAATGATCTCTATCACTGCCCTCACACTGCCCAGTCTGTCCAAAGGTGTGTGAGAGGGAAAGAGAGACAGAGAAAGAGAGGTGCTAAATCTAACCATAATCACAAAGTAATAATGTAGGAAGGATAAAATATGCTGCATCGTGGGATTCTGTCCTATTAAAACAGCATTTGGAGAGAGAGGCTTTGTCTGCATTGTGAGTGCTGCTGGAAGCCCTGGGGGGTAGGAATGAGGGTGCAGGAGTTTCAATTAGTTTTCTGTCTGAATGATTCAAATGTAATTCTACCTCTATCAACACTAGCATGTTTGCAGTTATATTTTCTTTCATACTCTTCAGAGATCCCCCCTCTAAGCCATGCTATTTTTCTCACACTCATCAATTTATTTCATAATTGTTTTGTGTTCTGGAATACTTCAAACACTATGTTATATTCAGCATAGTGAAGTATTGGTTTGGATTGTCAACATTTCATATGCCCCTAATTTCTGGTCTAGGGTAGTTTTCTTCTTGTTGCTCATCTTGAAGGTTCAAATAGCACCCAGGGAGGGATTCTAAGGGAGTACACACATACAGAAGCTAAAATTTTTGCTTTCCTTGTGCTAAACATCACATTTGTTGACAGCTAATGCATCTTTGCATAAAAGATTCCCCCGAAAGATTAGAGGGGAAGAGGAAAAGTCCCCGTAAGCAACAACATCTCTGAACAACTGTGAACCTTGTTACTGAGAAATAAAATTGAGAGGAGTTCATAACAGCATTGCTACGGGAAAGTCCTGTTTTGAACTTCAAAAAGTTTTTGTTTGTGAATGTGTGTGTGAGTACAGTTTGTGCCTGTGTGCACTTTTATGTGTGTGTGTGTGTGTATAGTTGATATCCTAACAGCTCTCCTGGTACACACAGTCTGCTCTGGAACTCCCTACACACACACACACACACACACAAACAACCACACCGGGAGATTGCAAGCCAGCAAACACGAGCCCCCCGTAGTCAATAGCAGGTCACCTCTCTGGTTAACTGCGAATGGCCCTTGGTCCGGCGAGAGTGATCCATCCTGCTCTCCTCTGGGTCCAGCTGCCTGCCTCTCTGCCCCATGCTTAAGCGCTCTAATTATCAAGCTGCTCTGGCTCAGACCGAGAGCCAGGAGGGTCATTATGGGGCAAGGGAGACACCATTTATTTTCATTTGCCTGCAAACTGTGTGCGGTGGCTGTGGTGAGGTGGGAGAAGAACAGGACAAAATGGCCACTGGGAAACGAAAAACAACTTGGGATACCTTAGGAGGTGGGGGGTTTGGCTTGAATGTGTGTGCGTCTGTTTGTGTGTGCATATGCATCTGGTGTGTTTGTGTGTGAGAGAAGGAGAATGAGAGAGAGAGAGTTTGTGTGTCTGTCTGTGTGGTGTAACTGATCCTGCAGTCTACTTTAATTGACTTTGCCTCATTGAAATTCTGTTGTTTGACAAAACAAGACAAAAGACAAAACAAAAAGACTAAAAGAAAGAAGGCAGAGTGTAAGAAAATGCCCACATGCAAGGTGTGTTTAAACAATGGAACTAGTGACTAAATCACATGCTAATGGTGAGCATGTTGCTCACATTGAATCTGCTGTCTACTGTGTAGTTCATGCTACATTGGTGTATCCTATGATATACCAATGTACTATATTCTATCTTCTCCCCTCAAACATAAAATGTTTTAAACATACAAATTTAAAAAGATGGATTGATCAACAATGTGAAGACTAATTTACACAACACCAAACACTTGTGACGAGAAGTAGTTTGTGTCATCACAAATCTTGGATATGAATTGGCCTTCAGTATGAATTAGATATTCTTAGAACGTGCATTCTAGAATGTTCTTAATACATTGATGTGACTGTACTTGCCACACTCAACTGTTGGCGCCCTCCCTCTGTAGAAGAGGTGATAGATGAGACTGTGGATAAGGCTGTGCATGTCTGCTAATATCATGCAATGCAATTTGCAATACAGATTCAATCTGGTACTCGCCATCAGCCTACATATTAAAGCCATTCATCTCAATTAAACAGACATAACTATGGAGATGGGGGTTAACAGTTGCCCACATTACAGTATTTACAACTGTCAGAACTGTGTTATGTAACAGAAAAGCAAGCGACTTGAAAAAATTGTATTGGTGCTTTATTGTGCAATGATATACTTTGGATACCTAAAATCCCATTTTACAATTAATGCTTTTCATTTTGTCTGTGTGTGTGGATGGATTGCTCTTGCACTGTCATCCCCACTTGTCTAGACAGCCATTATGATGTTATATAAAAAGCCCATGATAAGAGCCTTTGCCCTGGAGTGACAAGGTTCCCTTTTCAAGGTGACTGGAGTTTGCCTGGAGAATGGGGCCAAGATACAGAAAGAGAGAGAAAGAGAGAAAGGAAGAGAGAGAGAAAAAGAAAGAATGAGAGAGAGGGAAAGAGAGAGAGAAAGAGATGACTGGATGTGTTCATTAATATTTTTCTCCACCTCTAAGTGGGCACTAATGGCTCCAGTGTCTCACCAATGCAAGCCACATTTTAATTGAGTTCTGAAGGAATCTCGACTGCAGGCCTATTTCACAGATCCATTAAAATGACATGAGCATCCTTTCTAAAACCACAAAGCTTTGTTTTGAGGGAAGACAATCTATTTTGTATAGCCATTGGTGCCAGATCTGGCCCACTCTTGTGCCAGGTTCCATGCCAGATCAGACCTACATCAATGCCAGACATGGCCTAGATTAATAATAAAAAACTTCTCAGCCAGACCAGTGCAAGGTCTATGCCTGATCAGTGCCAGATTTACACTGATGATCGCCTAACTGGGACCCAAAACATTTTGCAATTCACTGAGTAGCACTTTTCTTTTTGTTATTTTCCATGAATTAAATTTATTTAATTTAATTCCATGAATTAAATGTATTAGATTTATTAATTTATTTTCTTTTGCCCCAGCAGTAGTGGTGTGCAAGTTTTCTCTTCACTGAACACGTTGGAACCTACACACCACAAAGGCCTCAAGGTCTTAAATGCATGAAACCCATCCTGCATATGTCTTCACTTATCAGTGTCTGATCCATGGTAGATGCCAGACCAATGTTAGGGCCATGGAAGACACCTGTGCCTTGGTCAGTCAGTGCTAACTGTGTTGTACACAATGTTTGTCATTCTTATACTGTACCTTTCGACAGCATTCGGCAATCTCAAACAACAAGTATGGATTGAATGTCTCCAGACCTTTCCTTTTAGTGATAAAAGTTCACCCTCCATCTGGGACATCAGAGGAGGCCCAAATCATGCCCAGCCCCCTCATGGGTCTGCCGTGGCCTTTGTAAATGGAGGTGAGTCCGAGTGCCACTCGTCTGAAGAACACAATGAATATTTCATTTCCTGTCGTATAAAAGCTTGGAAATGAATTCTTCACAGAGATTCAAATGAGTTAGGGAGGCATGTTAAAATATTTGTGAAATCTACATAAATTTCCATAAGTAAAATTCAGTTTGCAGAAGTAGACAGCGTTGCCTAGAATGTCATTTGCCTCATAGACAAGCGCATTCTTCTACTGCTGTGTAGGCGTTAAGCCATTAAATAAAAAAATTTAAAAACTCATGTTGATGTACATTTGTGATATCTATCAATCCGTAAAAACCAATCGGTATTTTTAAATGTCTTCTAGTATCAACTTAAAGTCATGATTTTTGATAGACTAGCTTTAATATGGCTGGGTAAACAAGAGCAGAGATCTCAGTCATATCTGTCCCCGAGTCGAGTCACGCTCTCCTGAGCACCTCCATCCAGCTCTGTCTCGCAGCATTGAACACCTGTTTGCAGAGACAGTGGGGGATGGACAGATTGGGGCCATGCTACCAAAGACACACAAAAAAAATATAAAGCTTCTTATAATCCACTTGTCTCTTTCCTTCTCACCTCACAGCAGTCAAGCAGCACAGCAGACAGACAGACAGACAGGAAGTCATTCAGTCACACAGTCAATTAGACAGACAGACAGTCAGTCAGTCAGTCAGTCAGGCAGACAGACAGACAGTCAATCAGACAGACAGACACTCAGTCAGTCAGTCAGACAGACAGGCAGACAGACATTCCATTCTTCCCTCTAGACAGGCAGATACACAGAAACACAGACACACCCAGGCAGACCAATAACAGACCAACACACAGACGGACAGACAGACACACACACGGACAGGCTGGCAGATAAACAGGCAGGCAGACAGACATTTGTCTCCATCCTTCCTTCCTTACAGCTGTCAAGCAGCTCAGTAGACACCCAGGCAGTCAGGCACACAGACAGGAAGGCAGACAGACAGGCAGATGGACACATGGTCACTTGTCTCCATGCTTCATCTCCTCACAATTGACATAGTTCACCAGAACAATAGACAGACACACAGACAGGCTGGCAGCCTATAAGGCCTTAGATAATCCAGTAATGCAGTCAACAGCAACTGAATGGTTCATTCAATATGCTGCAGCATCCACAAAGCTCTAAATCTGTAGCACAATGAATTGATCAATGGATACTTATATTGATTTATTGCATAGTTTCACCTGCCTTTTAGTGCTTTTCAATATATTGACATCACAATGACAATGCCTGTATACAGATCACTGCCTTACTGTGTTTGTCAGAATCATCATTACCTGACAGAAATGAGTAAAGATAACATTTCCTAAAGTCTCATGTGAATGATGATGACCTCTACAGCCAACACTGCAGGAGGAAGGCGAGGCAGATCTTCTCTAATCCCAGTAGCTTCATAGCCTTCAGGCTGTAAAGAGGGCTTGTACCACACAATTCTGAGACTCTCTAGCACAGAAATGTTCTTATTTCTCATTTTTATATTTTCTCAACTTAATTCCATTAGCATGTTTTTTTTTTGTATTGGCACATTAGACTGCAGGCCAGTAAATGCAAAAGTATTCATTCATTCAGCATGGCATTCAGCGTATTATCACATGCTGGCACTGACACACTGCACCTGCTGTGGCTATCCTGCTATCTGCCTGTGTGGCAGTGCCCTGAGCCAGTCTTCGCTCGGGGGCTCCTGCACGTCTCTGCGTGCATCGCTTCAGTGGGGCTCGGTTGAGTTCTCGCAGAAATGGCCGCCATCGCCTGACTGGGAGGTGGCTGTGAGTAAATTGGACTCCCATTGCAGTCTTATCACTGCTCTGCAGCTCGGAGATAACTCATGGTCCTCAGGCCGGGGAACTGCTGGGTGCCTCTGACCACCCGCTCCACACACACACACACACACACCCCTTCATAAAACTACAATAGCATCTGCCCAAAGTGGCAGTGTGTGGTCAGCAGTGGAAATAAGATCATAATCTTTCATGAAGACCTTTTAATCAACAACACGTGAACTTGTTTATGGTTCAAAGGCTTGTCTTCTGTCCTAAGACCCATCTGAGAAAGACTAGACACAGATAATGTAATTGGTGTGGCTTGCTGGACAAAAGCCTGGACACTAATAACAGGAGATATTTCTCTGTCTTTGTCCAACAGTAACTGAGCTCCTTCCACCCTTGTATGGGAGGAGAATATCCCCCTAATGAAGACCTGTGTATATGAAATACTTCACTTAAATTAAACCTGGGAGCAGGAATGATGTGCTCATAATTGTTCCTCGTTGGTCTAGCATCTGGACCAGAATGTGAATAAATGCAGATTTTGTTGTAATTTAATTCAGTTTCAATGATATAGCATCAATTAGCATATAATTACCTATAATCACCAATATGGCTTCATTTAGAATGGTGTCAAAGCTACAGGCTGTAACCTTATGTTATAACACTGACATAGCATTGTTATAAACAAGTTACTGCACTTAATTTAGCCGTTTTTCAGGCATCAGGACAGTTGATATACAATGATACAAGCTGACCTTCTATTTTTACTCATTGTTTTCTCATTTCTTTGTAAGCTTTTCCCATGATCTTGACCAATGCCATCATGAAGAAATACTATTGGTGAGGCATATTGAAGAATTAAGAATTAAAGACAAAAATTGCCATATCTGTTTAAATCTCTGTTAGCCAATTTTTTTGTACAGTCATTAAAATAGATGGCATGGATAGAAAATGGATAGTTGTGTGAATAGGGCCATGTGGTCAAGCTGCTTGCTGAGCTCTGAATGCTGTTGGTCTCTCTACTGTCCACAGGTTTGGCAGGTTTGTGTTCATCATGCTGGGGGAAGACA
Organism: Tenualosa thibaudeaui; assembly: GCA_027481765.1. Taxonomy (NCBI): domain Eukaryota; kingdom Metazoa; phylum Chordata; class Actinopteri; order Clupeiformes; family Clupeidae; genus Tenualosa; species Tenualosa thibaudeaui. Next base: position 8,250,344 of record JAIFZK010000021.1, on the reverse strand, counting down.
GCACTCAGGCAGGGAGGATGCAGGGGTTTGCCAAGAGAAGCAAGCCACCCCAAACTTATTTGTGTCTCTCACTCTCGCAGATACACTTGTCTGGAGTGGGTAGGGTATGTGTGTGTGTGTAAATGTGTATGTGTAAATGAATAATTTGAGTCTAAAATCTAGATACTGCTATATTTTCTCTACTGCTATATATTTCTAATTTTTCCTTTTGCGTTTCTGTGCTCTGCCTTTCTTTGTGGGTCTATGTGTGTATGTGTGTGTGTGTGTGTGTGTGTGTGTGTGTGTGTGTGTGTGTTATGAACATTTGTGTTTGTGTGTGGCTGATTTCTCCTTGCCTCTACGCTACACTAGGAGCGCTTGACAGGGTGGTTCATGCCCAGCTGCCCTTGGAGGGATTGAAGTGCGGAAACATAGGCAGGGCTCTGTGGTGTGTGTGTGTGTGTGGAATGGGCCGCCATGAATAATGCAGCCGCCTGCCAGCTCCAGTTCCAAGTGCCCAGGTCTGGGCTCCGCCACTCAGAGCACTGCCGTCTGATTGGCGCTGACAGGGCGCTTGGGCGCTCTCCTCCCTACGGGCGGCAGCTGTCGGCATCCTCTGGCTCCGTCGCCGCCGCTGGCACTGCTGTAGCTGCCTTTGGTTTGGCTGCCAGTCTTGGACATCCAGGGCATGAGGTTGGGTGGGATTTTTTTTTTCTATACCTGTCCTCGCTCTTTGTCACTATTGGTGAAACTGCCACGATGGCCCTCGCTGTCACACCTGAGTCTTGTATACAGGGAGTGACGCACCTTTATATTATATTATATTATATTATATTATATTATATTATATTATATTATATTATATGGTGGTTGATGTTAAGTTGCATATAGGCAGCAATCTGATTGGTGGGGGGGTCATTACAGTGATAGCCCCACGTGGTTGTCAAATTACAATGATGGATGGGCTGGAAGGATGATTGACAGGCGGCAGGACGCTGGGACTTCATCAAAGCCCTTCTACATCTGAATATAGACTCCACTTACCACGTCCGACACTCCTACACCTGAGCACATAGCACGTTCCGCACTGAAGGAGGAATGAATGTGTATGTTCTCTAATGGGAAGCCTGCTGAATGGCACATAGGATGCCATTAGTCAAAAGTGGGCAGATAGATGTAGGTGGTGAGAACTGTAGGGGTTCACAATGAGTCTCACAGCCTCCAGTATGATGCCTCTGTGAGTACAGAAATAGGTAACCAAATTAAAAGTTCCCTTCATAGGCTCTGCATGGATTTTGTAGTGCACCTGAGATGGTGCATAGCAATGGTGTTTTAGGTACATAATGTGGTGATTTAAGCTTTTGTAATTAAATAGTCTAATGGAGGTGATTTGTTGGATGAATGATAAACCCTGAGACGTACGGTTTCAGTTCCTTTACATAAAATAAAGAGAAGATATCCAAGATAAACATCTTATTCCACTTGTTTATTTTTGTATTCAGATCAGTGTATGCAATCTTTTTTTTTTTGTTGTGACTCATTAGGCACATAAAAAAGTGCATTTTTGGTCATTGAGAATCCGTTATGGAGGACCCACATATAGTTTTGTGTCACCCTGAAGGTGAAAGATAGCTTGCTCGTGACTCCCTGAGGTCTTCTGTCTTCTGCCAAATCCTGGCCTCCCATTAAGCCGAATATAATGAACTGCTGATTTCATTAAAAAACAAGCAGAACAGGACAACAGTCCCTCCTTCCCTGCTTGACAAAAAAAAAGGTGCTATTAGGACGCCGTATGTGAGAAGATTATCAGCAGCTCTGCAACATGTGTTTTTGTGGTGGAGCTAATCAAAAATGCAAAACAATCCTCTCTCTCTCTCTCTCTCTCTCTCTGTTTATCTCTCTTCTTTCTCTCTTGTGTGTTCTGTCGTTCCTGCCAACTTAACGACTTCTCATCAGTGTTTTCAATGAGGCTGAGAGCCTGGACATTAGACAAAAGAAATTAGTCTATCATTCAATTCAAAAAGGTTGTTTTGGATAGGGGCTACGTGCATGAGTCTCTCTCGTGTGAGTAAGTGTGTGTGAATATGAGTGTGTGTGTGTGTGTGTGTGTGTATGTGTGTGTGTGTGTGTGCGTGTATGTGTGTGTGTGTTGGGGGGTCTTGTTGCTAAGGCAACTGCTGACGCACATGTTGCTTGGTTTGTTGATAAATGTGTATTTGGTGATTCCTCCTGTCGGTTTGTGTGTGTGTGTGTGTGTGTGTGTGTGTGTTTTCTGTGTATGTTGAGTGGGGTGGGAAAGATGGTGTGTGTGTGTTTGTGTGGGTGGAGGGGGGTAGTGGCTGTTCAGATCGAACACTGATTCCACACAAACCACTCACACATACACACACACACACACACACACACACACACACACACATACACATACACACACACTCTCAGCCATATAAGTCAAAGGAGTCACGTCTCTCTCCCCTGCAGTTGACAAAATAAAAAAAGCAGAACATCTGTTATTTATTTATTATTTATTAAGGCAATTCATCAACATGGTTCATACAATTACCAGGAGTGTATGGACAGGTACAACAGCAAGACAAAAAGAACACCACAACTGGAAAGCCCTGTGTTCTTGAACCATGGCTGGGTGCATTTTGTCAAGCTGAGCCCTCAGACATGGTGAAGTATGCTATGAAATGTAACATGAATCCCCCACTGACCTGACTGTTCGGATGGCGGTGATAATGATGATGCATGGGAAACGTCTCGTCCGACCCCGAAGGAGGACTCCCCTTCTGCGGTGGTGCCACAGTAACTGGGTCAAGGATGTTGTGAAGGATGGATGAACTGAAGGGGCATGGAGAGGCTAGGAATTCTCTCCCCAGTGCCTGTGTCTGCACAAGAGCAGGGGGAAGACTTTTAGGACTGGTGAACTTTCAAGGTGAGCATGATACCTTTCAAGGGCACCTTTGCTTGAACATGAATACGTACAGAAATATTGTTTATTATAATACAGTTTGATTGGCATTACTTAAAATTCACAATAAAAAATATTCACATCCAAACTTCATTAAATGAAACATTCATCAAACATTCCCAGTTCACTTTCAATGGTAACCTGCCTATTTGTGGAGAACTACTACAACTACTCCAACTATTACTACTACTGCTACTATTACTTAGTAAGATAGATAAAGATGAAGTACATCCGATGATTATTGGACAGCGTTTATGTCTATATAAGAACCATGTACACACTGATATCATTGATAGTAGTTTGCATAGACCAGGGTTGTGTGGTAGAGATCTGATGAGCACTCATCTAGTCATCTAGTTCAGTGCCTTTTCCTCAGAACATCAACCTTGCCCTTAAAGGAGAAGTTACTGGTCCCCATTCAGTTAATGTTAGCTGCCGGTTCAATATTTGGTCTATGTTGTATCAAATGTCAAAATCAAAAACTGACAGCACTCTGTGACCTGGAACAACAGGGCTATAGATTGATTCACACCATATTTTTGTCCTTTAAATAGATATTAATGTGATCATGTTTCTAGGTGTCTGGATATATATGTCTCAGTGCCTGCGTGTTGGTCCTTTTCTATGTACAGGAACTGTTGCTGTCTAAAGAAAATACATCACTTAGATCACTCAGTCACCAATCTGTAGCCAGCACATCTCAGATTAGCATAATAAAAAGGAGCTGGAGGGATGCCCCTGCATTCTGTGCCTTTCTGAAATTAAAAGTAAGTCCTCCACTCCACCCCACCCCAGCCCCCATTCTCCACTGAGCCCAGACTGCTGTCTGGCACTGACATGGAAAAGCACATCAGTGTGGAGATGACTACCAAAGAGCACTTTGCCCCACTAATTATGGACTAATCAGTGAAAGAGCTTTTCGAGAGACGCCTGCACCAGAGGCAGCCGCTCTGCTAATGATCGGTCAAGTGTGCATACCACACACAGAGAGTATGTACTTCACAGACCATGCACACACACATACAGACACACACAAACACATACACTACACATGCACAAACTACAAATTCTGCATTCATGAATTGACCAAAAACTGACCAGCAGTGCATTAAATCACAGCTCTTGTTGACCTGTCTACATCTTCTCCGGAATGACCTTTTCATGACTTCTCCTTGCTGACGTCTGACCCAAACAATGTCTGGCCCTGGGAATGGATCTGGTCTTGATTTAGACTGGATCTGTGTTGGGTTCTGGTTCTCTATTCTCAGGTTCCATCTGGGCCAGACTGGGGCCAGATCCCGGCCGGGCATCCATGGAGAGAGATTGCCGACTAAATGAGGTAGGGGTGCCATCTTCAAGAAACACAATAACAGCGGTGAAGGTTTATTGGGTTACTCATAGCCCTCGCCTGCCTCTGACTGAGTTATGGGAGAGCCATAAATGGTTTAGGGTGACTGTGAAAGTCTTCCACCTGGTTCAGGCCACACTTCTTCAGCTGCACCTGAGCCTTAAGAAAAGAGCATTATCAGAGAGAAAAAGTGAAAGACACAGTCAGGGAGAGTGAGAGGTCAAGAGGATGGAGAGGTTTGCTGTTTGGTAATTGACTACAGTAATACCACTAATAAATCAATTAAGATGACCACCAAAGTATGGCTTTTGGAGAGAATGTGAAGTTTTATTTTGGTGGGCTTTGAGGCTTTTTTTGTGTTTATCACACAAATAACCTGGGGTTCTTCATAACTGCTCAGGTCTGCCAGTTAGCTACAGTATAGCGCTAAGCTACAATGACATGCAGTATATATGTATGCATAGATAGGCAATTTACAAGCAAATAAGAGAGAGAAAGATGGAGATGCCCAGAAAGGGGTTCTGAGGTGGTGAGCTGTCAAGGTTGATTTATGCATCCCATTTTCTTAATAAGTCACGCTTGGTGTCAGCTGTGCGGCTATGCAATCTCAGATACCGTCTCACCCTGGGCCCATTTGGGCCAAACGTGAACCAAGTCTGAGCCAGATCCCTGCTGATGCCTGAGGAGCGGCTTGATTGGCTGTCTCTCCATCTCTCACATGGCAGGTAATTGAACATGCTTCCTCCATGTGTTCCGCCCCTTGGCTCCCAAATGAGAATGGATTCAAAGTGGGCACTGTGAACGCTTGTCTTGTCTCTTTACTGGTGTCTCTAGAGATCTCTAGCTGCCATGATTTATTTATTTTGGAGCAATGTGTGTGTGAGTTAAGTGACTCTGCGTGTGAACTATGTCTAGTTATGCAGGAATAGATTGTTTGTGCACATTCCTTTCTGTGTGTGTGTTTGTTGAGTTCCTTCAGTTTGTTTGATTTGTCTGTGTATGCATGAGGTATGTATGTCAAAATGTTTGTGTATTTGTGTTTATAAATGGTTTTGTCAGGGTCTGGCTTTTTATCCGTGTTTGCCTATACATTTGGTAATAGCTGTGTGTACATGTGTGAGAATATGTTCGGATCAGTATAGATTTGTGTGTGTGTATGTGTGTGTCACTCTCTCTCTCTTTCTTTCTCTTTCTGTTTGTGTGTGTGTGTGTTGATGTGCATGTGTATATTTGTTGGTCTGTGTGTTTCCATGTGTGGTATTTAATTTGATTAAAAACTGAACTGATGTCAGTGTTTGTATTTGTACAGTGTTTGTACTGAACAGTCCAGTGATTTTTTTTTTCATCCGTAGAGCTTTTTAGGAGGCTGAATTTGAAGATGACATTTTTAGTGAGCTTGGAACAAGCAGCCTTCAAACTTTATCCTGTGTGTGCGCTGTAAAGTGCCTGAGGATGAAAGCTCTCCCATAGATGTGTAGATGTGTAGACCGTAAAAGCCGCCAGTGAAATCATGCTGCAGTGTAGGGGCAAACATAACCTCACTGCCACACTTCAGCACACTACACTGACTCCGACTAGAGTATTTATTTGGGTTGTTGAGTTGAGATAATTCGTCTTGAGGAGGGTATGTCTTACACACTAAACTGTAACTGAACATGATTGCATGAAGGGCTGCAACTAACATTGACAATAAATCTATTGCTTCTTGAACTTTCTTGACTGAATGATTAGTTGTTTGATTGGTTAAATGTCAGAAAATGGTGAAGAAATGTCAGTCAGTGTTTTCCAATGTCAAAGATTATATCTCAAATAAGCACCTAGCAGCACCAAGTAATACAGGGTAATGACATATATCTCTCTCTCTCTCTCTCTGTCTGTCTTTCACCCTCTGTAGCTTCCCCTTTCTATGGCTTTCTCTGTGCTTGTGTACTCTCGACCTTATCGACCTGTACTCAGTTATGCCATGTTGACCACACATCTTTCATTTCCTCTGATACAGGAGCTACAACTCCAGTGCCTCAGACAAGACAAAAGAAGACTGGAGTCTTTCTCTCTCTCTCTGTCTTTCTTTGAAGGAGAGATGGACAGAAGTACTGAATGCACACCCACTTCCTCTCTTCTTTTGCTCTCTGTCTTTCTCTGTCTGTCTTTGTGTCTGTATGTGTGTGAGAGAGAGGGAAAGGAAATCACCTTTCTCCTGACCCTGCACCTGCCAATCACGTTTCTAAAAGACATGTCAATGGAAAATGTGTATCCCTGTAAAGGTCTGTAAAGGACTGTGTGTGTGTGTATGGTGTGTGTGTGTGTGTGTGTGTGTGTGTAACTCAGGGTCACTGTATTTCTTTTCTCAAACTTATGAGAAAAGAAATGACTTATGCACCAAGGAAACACACCTTCAAGGACAACAGAAAAGGAGGCCACCATTCACACTGACAGACTCGGTAAGTCAGACACTTAAATGTTAAAATAGCCAGAAAGACTAATAGTGGCATATATCAGTATTACACATCTCTAGAATTTGAATCTACACTCATACCACAGACACATAAAGGACAGCTAAAAGGGACTTCACCTCAACAGCCCAATTCAGAGGCATGCTGGGTTCTACAGTATGATCAGTGCAAACAGCAGTGTGTGTGTGTGTATGTGTGTGTACGTGTGTGTGGGTGTGTGTGTGTGAGAAAGAGAGAGTAAGAAAGAGAGAGATGTGATGTGGGAGATGGACAGACAGTGCCATATTTGGGTTCAGGTTGAAAGAAAGAGGTTAAATGACCACCTCCATAGCACCTGATTTCCATTTGTACTGCAGTACCCTCACCATTTCTCTCAACTTAAAACAGCAGTGACTCTTAACAAAATCACACACTATTGCTCTCAGCCGTCTCTGTAATCAGCCCCCATACCCTCCTTCTCCCCAGACACAGACACACGCACACAGACACACACACACACACACACACACACGCGCACACACACACACACACACACACACACACACACACACAGACACACACAGCAGTGGGAACAGTGCTAGCACCTCATCATTAGCAGCAGGAGTTAAGGAATGAGCTAGCGTGCATACGCTTAACATTTCACCATGATTAAAGACTAGCTCCAGGCTGACATTTTTACTCATGTTAGGCTCAGCGAGGGATGCAGCCAGTCCTGTTCCTCACTGGCTCACTGGGTTGAGGATGGTGACCATTCCTTCAAGGTCATCCAAGAAGGGTGTGGGATCAGTAACCAGGGGGTTCATACATTCACAGAGCAATGTCATTGTAATATATATAGCAAACTCAACATAACCTCATGTGAATGAATTTGTAGTGTCAGATTTATTTTTATTAATTTTTTTAAGAACTTTTCTGGGGTATACAGTTTGCACTGTTGTAGTCTTTTGTACTGGTCCACATGAAATCTGATGCTTTCTCTGATAACAGTACGAAAACAAAACAAACAAACAAACAAAAGAGTGATAAATAAACAGTGTAGTACTGCATGTATCCATTGACTGAGGCTCAGTCATAATTAGATCTGGTTCACCCACTGTGGTGCTTCATGGTGACTGGTACATTGTGATTGTGGTTGTACCAGATGCTCCCAGAGGAAAGCCTGCAGAGTGGAGTCATTATGGTCATCTGAATAGGCCATTCCCTGGTCCCCTCAGTGCAGTCTCCATTGGGTCATTATCTTGTTAGGGCACTAAGAGGAGCCATAAGAAAACATGCATGCATGCATGCATGCTGATGCACAAGCATGGATGTGTGTAAATGCGCGCATACACACACACAAACAAACAAACACACATACACAAACACACACACACACACACACACAGACTCACAAGGGTCCAATCAATCATCTCTTACTGTGAAACACTTCAGCCAACACACATACTATATATATATAAATAGACACACTAACCCCTCTCTGACAGACGCACACACACACACACAAAACACACACATACACCCCCCCCCCCCCCCCACACACACACATGTAAAGTTCAATCAATCTTATAAAGGGAGAAAGACAAGTATACACACACACACACACACACACACTTCAAGCAGGGATCCTGTCAGAAATAAATCAACATGAACATGTACTTCCCCCTAGCCCCTGGACTGCATCACTGAGCTGTCAATCATGATAATTCACATTTTATCATTAAGTGGGCGAAGAGCACCCCCACCCCATACACTTACACACAAACACACACACACACACACACACACACAACCACACACACACACACACACCATCACTCAGTACTGTCCCAGTGGGAGCCTGGGTGCTGTGTGTTTACACTGTGCTGACTGACAGCTTCCATGGACTGACCAGTTAACTTGGAGACATAGAGGAGCATAAATGAAATGGACAGAGGAGAGAGAGAGACACACATTCCACACTGATATCTGGAGAGAGGAGGCCCATTCCACACTGTGACCGGAGGAAAAAGAGACAGACAGAAAGAGAGAGATATGTTCCACACTGAAACTCAAGGAAAGAGAGACAGAAAGAGAGATTTATGTTCCACACTGACAATCTGAGGAGAGACAGAGGCATGTCCCATACTGACTCTCTAAGAGTGAAAAACAGTGAGACATGCGGAGATAGAGACTTGTCCTGTATGTCTCTCATACCACTCAATGAGGTCTACATCAGCAAGCGCAAGCATTCTGCCTTCGATTCTGTGTAAATGTGGCAGCTATGTAGCTCGTCCAAAAAAAAAGCACTTCTAGTGCATGTCAGAATGTAGAGACAAAAATAGCTGGCATCTTCACATTTTGTACCTTTTTGGAGTATGCAATTCTATTATAACCACACACATGTTGAGAGTTATATCATTTTGATTACCATTGGTTAAACATGGTTACTCAATATGTTGGCTTCATGGTTCACCTATGAATACAACATTGGTTTATGAGTTATGTTATGTTGGGAAGGCTTGGAAAGGCTTTTGGAAAGGTTTGTTTTGCTGAGAGATGACGCATGAGAAGTCTTATATTGTGTTGCAAGCAAGCTGGCCCACTCATGAAGTCTCTCTAAAAGAAGTAACCAAACCATTCCTGGTTTGTTATTTCCACCTTCTCAAGTACCCCTCACAAACCTCTGCTTGTCCCTAGTCTCTGAGCTGAGGGGGTGTTACCATAGTGACCCTAATGGGCAGGAAAAAAAGGCCTTGTTGTTGGGTCTGGGAAGATGGGAAGAGGTTGTTCACTTGTAGGAGAAGTGCTCCAATTACCACCAGCCACAAGTCGCTGTCCAACTGAGGAAAAGAAGTGTGGCACAGTCAAAGAGGGAGAGGGAGAGAGAGAGAAAAAGAGAGAGAGAGCGAGAGAGAGAGAGAGGAGGGTGGCTTTGAAGATAACCAAAGAGCGGAAATGAGTCGTCTGAAGTGAGCACACTCCTTGTGGGCTCGAAGCGGCTGGGCTCTCGGCAATCAGCAGCATGGTGTGGGCTGTGTGCTGATTGGTTGTTTGTGAGTTTGTCGCAGACTGAGAGTAATTCACGAGAACACAGAGTGTGATTAAAACCGCTTGAAATCAGCCTAATTTACACATGGCTTCTCATCTGGACTAGAATAATTATAAGGCTGGCACACCTTCAGTGGTGTCTCAAGGAGATGTGTGAGTTGTTTTGAATAGACGCAGTCATTATAAACTGGCCGTCATGTCCTTCAAATTCAACCTGTTTTTGGTGAAACATGTACCATGGACCAATACTTGTTGAGTATTGAATTACATGTCAAATGCAGTGTGTACCTATCCTGATCACTTTTCACTGTAATTCGACCACTAGTTATTAGCCATTGTCTTTTTATAATCTGCAAATGCACAAATCCACCAATATAACAACCAGTCTTCATGACTATGTTCAGTTAAATGCAGCCAGGATTAACTTAATACATAAACCTAATACATATGCTGACTCCCTAATTTAATGTCAAACGTGTCAGCAATATAAATGTGTTGGTCCTAAACCGATAAACACACAATAGAATTGTTCAATCACAATTTAATTTGCAACTGCTTTGGAAAGAAAATGTGTTGGAAAAAAATTGTGTTGGAAATGAAAATGATGAAAAATTATTTTCAGGCTAAATGAGTTTATTTTGTTTGTCTTGTTATTGTTTCAGAGGCTATAGTGAGCCATTTTTTTACAGATGTACCATGGTGGCGAAACACAATGATTCTCAATCCAGATGAAGAGTAATAGCACTAATATTTATCTCTAACAAATGAACTTTTATCAGGTTGCTAATCAATTATAATTCAAATACATAGTGTTTGGCAAATTTATACCATAGCCAAAAAAGTGAAACTACTGTACTTATCTGTGCAAATAATAATTAAAAGTTAAGCGACGTTCTGAAGAGAAATCCCTATAGTATAAAGTATAATAGTTGTTTCATCAAGCAGTGGCGTATGCTGTACATAATGTATTCTTTGCACTTCAGCAGACACCATACTGTGCAGCGACAGACTCCATTTCTGTTGTTTTCTCCTGAGTGTAGGAGTTCCCAATGGTAAACACTGACCTTTCCCCAGTCGAGATCTATCACTGAAGCCGTGCACTGGGCTTGCAGGATTGCTTGCTTAATTACCTCATTTCCTGCTGGAGTGTGACAACAAAAGATGATCTGCAGCACTCAGCGGTGCCATATAGCAATCACAAAACAAGCTCACGAATGAGTGCCTGTCTGCCTGTGAGTCTAAGATGAGCCTTTACTTCAATAACTGGTCATAAGACTAAACTATGCATGTCAGAAATCTGTAACGATGGACAAAGTAATTGTCATTAACATCAGATTGAATGAAGTTTACAGTGACAGTGTCATGTTCCCATTGTAAGATGATGTCATGGTAGCTTTCAGATTAGTTGTGATTGTGATGGTAGATTTAAGCACAAGTAATGGATCTACTGTAATGTCCCTCAGATCCAGATGAAATGGGGACAGGACTGTTCCAATTCTAATAATCCTAAACTGCTTCCCACTGGGATCCATAGGTCTTACAAGGCCTGTATGATACATTTTCAAATTGATATCTTTGTATCAAATATTACAAAATATTATTTAATGCAAAGCTAAGTATTGTTCAACTTGCCGAGGAATAGACAACAAATCAATTAATCAATCAATCAATCAATCAATGACTCAGTGTATACAGTGGAAAATGGTAATACACAAAACAGCATTTAATCATAAAATAATAAAAAAGACTTGCAAACTGGCTAACATCCAGTGCTTGGACAACGATGAAGATCATGATTACAGTGCTTAGCACACAACAGGCTACCAAAGATTTGCTTATTTCTATTGTACCCCCCCCCCTTAAGCCCTTTGATTATCTGCTTAAATTGACAGGTCAATGTTTCATTTGGCATTAACGCATATGTATAACATGTACAGGTGTGTGCATGTATGCATGTATGTGTGGGGGGTTGTTTATGTACATTGACTGGAAATATAGCATCATCACATGTTTAACATCTAGTGTGTGAGGTGTGTGTGTTTGTGTGTCCATGCTCAGGTATGTTAAGTGTGTACATTAATGCATTTTTTAATGTATGTTTATTGATTAACAGCAGTGAGGCTGGACTGATGGTACATCGGAAGCCCTGAAGGCAACACCATGATTGGTGCCTCAGTGGATGGCACGTGCAGTCTCCATGGCAGCCGTCTGCTTCAGTCACTGTGTGTACTGCTGAGGGAGAGAAAGGAGAGCAATCTGATAACACACACACATACACATACACACACACACACACACACACATACACACACACACACACACACACACACACACATTTGTGCACACTTGATAAGGACATATATGTTCTCATGTATGCATGCAATATGTACAAAGTATTCAGGTCTTTTTTTTCACCATCATTCATGTGCCTGGATGATTCTGACTCAATAAAAACAGTAGGACTAAAGACTAACAGGGACTAACCCTAACCCTAACTGGGCCTTACACTCTCAGTAGCCAAAAAGAATCCCCACCAACTGTTCAGTGTTCGCCTATGATAAATTGAGCCAATTTACAGCATTACTGGACTGTGAGCTCCATTGCTTATACAGTCATTTAGCCCTTTCTCCACATTAAGAAGCTTACACTGGGGGTGGGAGTACAAAGCACCCATTGCCCATTGCACCGATGTGAACCAGACCAGGGCCGAATCCACGCCACATTTGCATCAGATCTGGGGAAACTTATGGCCGATGACTGCATGTGTGTTAGACTCAGTTACAGTGCACAACACACACTTTGCATCTGGGACTTTTCTCTCTATGGTGCACAGACTAATTTACACATGCAAAGCTTAATTACCGGTGTCTAATGAAGAGGCTCCATCATCCATCATCCACTGAATGCCATTGAAGGTGTGTGTGTGTGTGTATGTGTGTGCACGTGCATGTGCATGCGTGCATGTGCGTATGTGTGTGAGAGTGGGAGTGATATTGAGTGAGATTGCATGTATGTGACAGAGAGATTTATATGTCAAGTGCTTCCATCTTTTACACAATAACAAATGAATAAACAACATCTGCAGCAACAACAAAGGTCTCAGTCATGTGGTTACTGAACTTTCAGCATGATACACCTTCCCTGATAAGAGAGGTATTCCAAGAACATAGATTATTGACAAGACAAAGACAAGTCAAAGAAAATCACCCCACATCTCTGCTGTCCCAGTTCATAGAGTGCTGTCAGTAGGAAGAGAAAGAAAATAATTACAGCATAAATGGAATTTTCAAGCAGCTAATACTAACTGAAAGGGGCACAGAAAACTGCCCTCATGAGTGTTGGCTGCAGTTTCACTGTTTAGTCCTTGTTGTATCATATAATCAAAATTCCTTTTGCTGAAGACAGGACTCGGTGAGTTTGAGTGACAGGGACATGGGTTGGACCTTGCCTTTAACTCAGTCAGTGATATCCTACATGATCAGTGTGATAATTTCTCTCATGTGCTTCACTTTCACTTTTCATGATCATCAAAACAGGAAAGTCAGACAGATAGAGACAGATCAGGCAAAAGGGGGAGTGGAGGAGCTGCCAGGACCCTCAAAGTAGTGTACATATTAGTGTTTATATTAATGGTACACTATTTAGCATATAACATTTGGTTGACTAAGCATTAACTAAGTATTCACCAGCACTTCACTAAGCATTATCTAGGATAAGTATTAACTAACTCTTAAAGCACAGTTAAGATAGTGCTGGGTAACACATAGTTCATACTAAACAGTGTACCGTTAAGGTTTAACTAAACGTTAACTAAAACATTTTTTCCTTTCCTTTTCATTATCATAAGATAGTGAACTTCTGAATGTTCTAACTTCTGAGTTTTAGACTGTGGCTTCAGCATCAGGCAAAGAGTGCATAGCACTGACTACCTGCTGGTGAACAATTCATGTGTGTATGAAGTGTGAATGACATTGATTTGCCAATTTAAGTATTCACTTAAGCCTACATTGACATAATCATGAGTTCAGGATGAATCCGTCATTAATTCATATAATGTAATCACTTTGAATGATATGTTAGGTAAGCATTTAATAATGCCTTTTAATGTTGGAATGATGCTTTCAAATGGTTAACTGTTAATTGATGCTTAACTAATGTTCAATTGTGTACAAATATGATAAACTGTTCCCAAGAAAACCATAATACAGACTAGATCTATTGCACAATTATACATTTAGACATAGATGTTCATTTCAACCTGTGGAAATGAGAAATGGAGAAAATGGTCAAGTTTCATTTTATAAACTGAAAGAGAAATTATGCATTTACTTAACACACATGTATCTTGAACCAGTGTCCACAAAACAAATAGGTAAATTCAGTAGCTTGTTTTTTCAGTGATCTGATGTCTAGTTGTACAGCAGCCCCTGTAACTCCCCAAGTTTGCACGTCTGTTTACATCATTGCTGTGGCAATCCAATTTAATAGGCTGCTATTGTGTATATAGACAACCTTTGAATGAAATAATAGCTATGTGCCCTGCTTATCGTCGAGGCAAAAAAAACAAAACAACAACAACAACAACAACAACAACATAACATCAGCTACTGGCCAGCCCTTCACAGGCCTTTGCCATCACATCACACACTGAACTGTAACATTGAGAAGACTGACTCAAGTCCATGGGTGGCTATTTAGTTCCTTCAATCCAAACCAGCCACTCCACACTCCACATACACACAAAACACACAGACACAGACACAGACACGCACACACACACACACGCACACGCACACACACACACACACACACACACACACACACACACACACACACACACACACACACACACACATACACACAGAAAACTTCATTGAGATGCCAATTTCATGTCTGTCAGGCAGCCAAGTGTTAGTTATTCCAACGTGTCTGGTCTTGTTTTTTTTTTTCGCCCTTGGGGAATGCTCTTGGGAACATGAGACTGGTTTTAAAACTGCCCCCTCTCTCTCTTTTTCTGGCATTTCTATCTCTCAGCTTTTACTGTCAGTGTTCAGATAAAATGGCATGAAATGCCATATGGGTCATGGAAGAAGGAGAGAGAGTAGTGGTGTGCCCGAAGAGTGTCTGCAGTAGTTTAGATAAGGTTTATGGATGAGACTGTTAAGGGTGGGATTGGTGCTCGTGGGAGGAAGAGCTTGTCTTGAGATTTTTTTTATGAAGACTTGCCACTTCCAGGTTATCCTTGAACACACAAGCGTCCTTGTCAAGCTTTGCTTGTTCTTCATACACCTTCACCCTCTTAAAAAATACAGGCAGAACCTCCACAACAACTGCACACACACACACACACACACACACACACACACACACACACACACAAACACAGAGGGAGAGAAAAAACAAAGCAAACATCTTGGAGGCATCTCTAGAGGACTGCAGAGAGAAGGTTAGTAGTCCTCTTGATTGGGTGGAGGGCAATCAAGATTCTCCTCTCCCCTCTCTTGGCATCCCCCCCTCTCTGTGCGTCCCCCCCAAGCATGACAACAGGCAGACAGTCCTGAGGAGGCGCGGGAGGCAAGCGAGTGAGCGAGCGAGGTAACGCTCGATCTGTCACGCTTCGTCACCCCCTCAAGCGATGGGGTTGGGCAGAGGGTAGATGGAAAGAGAGAAGGTGTGTGTGTGTGTTTAGGTATTCTGTCAAGGCTTCCTTTGGCTGCCACTCCCCACCTCCACCACCATCACATCCCAACATCCTGGAGATTTCATCATACTGGATCTGTCTCCTATCAGACACATTCAGAATGAATAGGAAGGGTGTCTAAATAAGATATAGTGTTTTCTTTGTTTCTAACAGATCTCAAAGTAGGGTCTTGTAGTACAGAAGTACAGTATATAGTCTTTTAGGTTTGGTATCAAAGAAATGCATTGACTTTGCACTGAAATGCAAGTTGAGGAACAGATTTTCTTAACTGTTAATGGTTAACTGTTAATTGTCTAATAGCTAATTGCTGGAATGGAGAGGACTTGGGTGGATTTGGTGTGAGGGAAAGTATCTGTCTGTATGTATGGATGTATGTTTATGATGTATGTTTCTCTTGAGGTCCCCTTGAAAAGGAGATGTTACATCTCAAGGGGTTTACCTCAGAATAAATTTATATTAAAATTGAAATTGAAATTCTTTCAAATGACTATATGCCATGTAAATTAACAAAATGCATAAAAATGGTGAAAGACAGTATAATCTCGCAAAATAATGGTTCAGGTCATGACCCTATAGGAGAAAGCTTCCAATTCTGCTTCAAGTCAACTGAGAAAAGGAGCAGTACCCAACTAATCCACCAAACTGAGGTCTAGTTCTTTTGGGATTCAAATTTTAGAGCTCCTTTGTGCTAACATTCCATTTTGTGAGAACAATTTGCAAAGATTAATGTTCATATTTTTCTATATCCTCTCTTCCTTGCCTTTTTATTCCCTGGGGTCATCTGTGACTCAGTGAGCGATGATGAGGACAAATGCCACTCATGAAGGTCATTAGTAGGACAGTCCTGAACTCTGCTGCTCAAATGTCACTGGAGAAAGACCACCAGGCCTCACACCTCCATGGATCAGTCTGGTAAAACATTTGAGTGTCAGTGAGTGACGCTTCCTGTTCCCTGCTGGGGCGGAGGTGGTTCAGTTCGCCTGTTTAATTTACAAGTGATATTAACGTCATCTTGCCTGGCTGGCAGCTGATCATGTTCCTCTATTGCTTATCATTAACACCTCCCCCTCCTCGCAAGCACACACAAAATCAGACAAATCAGCTATCAAAACATGATGATCCATCTGACCAAAACCCCTTCTGTGTTATTTCTTATGCTGCTCTGAATGACTGTCTTCCTCCAATGATTACATTGAAGGGAGACCATTTCACTACATGGTTGAATAGCCAGAGAAATGACCTCCAATGGTAGATGACATTGGGACTCATATAACCCAAATGAGAACCAGATCTGAGCCAGATGTTTCTGTATGTTTCAATGTCAGTGGTCCAGTCACATTGATCCTAGTTTGTGCTGCAGCTTGGCACAAGTGTGGAAACCGACGAAACAAATGATGGTTGCATTGTGTGAATGGTTTTCAGATGATGGCATTGTTACAGAGCTGTGATGTTTTGATGTCTTGGAACATTAGGAGTGTCATAAATGCAGCTGTTAGGAATTCCACCATTACTCTGCACTCATAGCGTATAGGCAAAGCACTGTATAATAATAATAATAATAATAATAATAATAATAATAATAATAATAAAACAAGAAGAAATACATCTGAAATAAGTAAGTCACCATAAAATCATCAAAGCACTCCCACACACTAGTATGACACTTTAACAGCATAATACTATGTCTATAATACTATGCATGTTTAACTCTGAAAGAGAACACATGATTTTGCAGTGCTAAACTGAGGAGTGGCCTAAATCAGTGTTAACTGAGCTTTCTGTCTAAACTTCTGAATCTGAATTAAAGCTTAAAGCACAATGGGGCAGGCAAAGTTACTGTTTTTTCGACACAACAGATCAGTCAACCACAACAATGATTTCTGAACAGTTTTATAATTATGAAAATGTTGCATAGGATGTCTTTAAACATTTTATAGAGAAGCAGTTAAGCTCATGAGGTTATGCGACTGCTGTTTAACTATTCACAGAATTCCAATATTTATATAACAAAGCTATGATTGGAAATATCAGCTTTCTAGAAAGTATCACCTAATTATTTTACTGTACATGTCATATGATCATGTCTGATGTCAAGTGTCAAATATATTTTTATCTAAGTGCATTTTTTGTAATCATGGTGAACATAATAAATGAAGTCTCACAAAATCCTTTGAGCCTTTATATAAATGTTTTATTCAATATGTTGTCTCTGTGTATACAATGGATTGACATAAACTGTACAGTGCTGACAAACTGGTTTTGCATATATGTACTGTATTTAAAGTATGTGGTACATACCGACGTATTCATCTTTTTAAATTTGTTTTGATACATATAGCCTACCACATGCAGGACCCAAGTACCTTCCCCCTACCATGCAACAGGTGAGACAAGACAAACCACGGGGAAGTAGCCCCGGAGAAGGACACATATCAGAGTATAACAGAGATCTCCTGTTGGAAGGATTTTCTTTTTTGACAAGTTAGAAAAGACAAGGAAAAATACATCATGTAAGTCATCTTAGGTCAACTGGTTCTCACCAGAGAGTGTTAACTAACAAGAACAATTGGTGCAGATTGAAAAACAAATTGTAAAGAAATAAAACTAACAAAAACAAATGGGGGAAGGATAGATTGAGAGCATTAAAAAGAAAAAAACAAGAGCTGATACATTTAAATAGCAGTCTGTTTAGAAAAATAAATCCAGTCCTCTATGGACTGGCTTAGCTGGGCAAGGTGTATAGTACAACAGCCTGATTCAGTGGGTGTGCACGCTTCCAGAAGATTTCTCACGGCATCTATCAGGGAACAACAGCCCAACTCTTTCAACACAACTTCAAAACATAAAACAGTGTGAGAGAGAGAGATATTATTTTTTGTCTAAACAATATTTTGTACATCCCAATCAAGGAAGCTAACAAAGTGCAGTGCTGGACATTCCTCTGCAGGGAATTTAATGTCACCTTGAAGACCATGAATCACATGCTCAACCATGTTGAAATAAGGGTTAATGCTTATCCATTAAGGTTGTGAATCATCCAAAACAAAAACTCCAGACATTGCTGTTAACATGACAACAATGTACAAGCATGTAAATGTTTCTTGAACTGCAGGTCTGCCAGTAATTTATATTAGTTTAGTTTTCTATACTTAAAAACAACTTGATTTTGGAAACTGGAATATATCTCTGACATAACATTACCTAAGTCAGTTTAGTTTTTATGTAGCAAAACATCAATAATTCATTAGCTTTAGCGTTATCGATCATATATATGATTAATATAAACTCTTTTGACAAAAAGGCTTTTTTAAGATTCTCTGTGACTCAAAATGGTATATTTTCAGGCAACTGACATAGAAACAAAAACAAATAGAACAAATACAAACAAATATATAATGTGAATCATGAAATTTATAAGTAGCTCAAACTTGTCCATTGCTACATTGTTCAGAACCTGAATTCTCTCTGAATCGAAACTCATTGGCCAAACACCTAAATTCAGTGCAGACTCTTTCTAGAAACTGACGGACAGTAACATCCAACCTGAACGCAGAGACA
Source organism: Tenualosa thibaudeaui (assembly GCA_027481765.1). Taxonomy (NCBI): domain Eukaryota; kingdom Metazoa; phylum Chordata; class Actinopteri; order Clupeiformes; family Clupeidae; genus Tenualosa; species Tenualosa thibaudeaui. The sequence continues at coordinate 8,231,304 of JAIFZK010000021.1, read as the reverse complement.
AAAAAACATATCGATCACATCGATATTTCAACCAAACATCGATATCTCAGTCAGACATGCTACTACTCTTGCTTCCATTTTAGAAACCATCTTGCTTCCATTTTGGAAACCGAAATTGAAACACCCTAAACCCAATCACAGAAGGGCTTCTGCCAAAACCCAGATTGTAAGCTACAACACATAAGACATCCTCACATGTGGCGCCAGAAACCAAAGAGAGAGAAAACAAAGATAACTAAAACTTAAAAATACAACTCTGTTGCTTTTTACATATCCTGCATATGTGTCTGTCTTATCATTTTTGCTATTTCTACAAGTATACTTTTCTTAACCAGCTCTCTCCATGCTACTAAGTGTGCCTGTAAACCCGTGCTGCTACAAGAAAATCAGGGTGCTGGAAACATGACGCAACATTAACCTCGGCCTCAGAACTCACACACACACACACACACACACACACCTAGAGGGCCAAGCGCCCTGGATGACCACACTTATGTACATGCAGCCTTTGCTTCAGGGACACAGCAGGAAAAGATCCACAAGATCTGTTTCAATTCGCAAAGGTTGCGTTTGAAACAAATGGTGTCATTCGACTGAGGATGTAGTGACCCTAAGCATCAACACAGGTTAGAGGGTACAGGTCACCGGTCGATGGATGCACAATGGAAATACATCCAAGGGGGCCCCATAACATCAGAGACCGAGATGAGGTATTTGGTCTGAGGTGTTCGTCATGTGGAAAGGAGATGGGAGCGAGCGGATAAAACGAGGGGGTGAATCTGATATGTGCTCGGTCCTTCCACAAGGAGCCCAGCTCACCCTAAGTGGCCTAAAGTGTCGTCAGGTCACTGCCGACCCGTGTCTAGACGCACACCTAAATTCAACTTGCATAAAACCCTACAGAAAAATTAGCTTTTGCAGTGGTACAAGTGACGCAAACATTTGAGCAGGGTGTTTGTCATTTGTAAAACTAACACAGTGAGCTAAAGAACTCATTGTCACGCTGTTAACAAAATAATGGCTGCCCTCCAATCCCGTCACTGTAAACTTGTCTAAGGAAGCGAGCATTGGCAACCCATATCCTTATTTGCTGTGTGTGTTTCTGGAAAGGAATAAAACACTTCAACCTATGCCATTAATTACAGAGGATAAAAGACAGAACAATTTGACCATTGGGAGGAAAAATAGAAGGTAGAGAAAAACAGGAGGCAGGAAACCAAAGTAGGAAAACAGGAAAACACACATTCCTACATACGTATGCACAAACATACATACAAACATTCGTACATACATAGAAAATAGATGACAATCTTGATTTGTGTCTGTACAAACAATCTCTCCAGACCATTGCTGGTGTGCCGTGGTATTCAGGAGCGACAAACTGAAAAGTCCTAAATGACATGGAACAGGCTGCAACAGGGAGTCAAAAGCCAGAGGAGTCATTAACAGCCTTCCACAGGCAAAGCCGCCGAGTGAGGCAGATGGAATCGCATCATTCTCACAGAAGATTGTCATGAAAAAAAAGAAAAGAAAAAAAAGGAGGAACAAAGCAAAAACAAAACAAAACAAAAAAACCCCTAAAACCCAAATCAAAACAAAAGAGCTTTAGAAAGGCATTCCATTTCGCATAGGGCATTCCAGTGACATAGTCTGTAAGGCTGGTGTCCCAGCTGTCCCCCTCCTCCTCTCCCCACTTCTCCTCCTCCTCCTCTTCCTCCTCCTCCTCCTCTTCCTCCTCCTCCTCCTCTACCCTCCCCCTGCCTTACTGAGTTGAACCCCCAGTCTTTGTGTCCCCCCCCCCCACGCCTTGTTTCAATTCAGCTGGCGGCAAAGTGCCTTGAAGAGAGACTCGTAGAGGAGGAATGATTTGTTTTCTGTTTTTTTTTTTTTTCGAAGGGCACGTGGGGGGGTTGTTTAGGGGTGTGGTTTGCCCTTGAATCTGACACTCACAAGCAAGAGAGTGAGAGAGAGTCCTTGCGAGGAGCGGAGCAGGGGGCCCGTGCAAAGCGGCCCCTTTAGTTTCTCGCCAGAGGGGGAGGAGGAGGGCTGGGCTATGTCTCCTTGTCGGGCTTGCTGACGGGCTTGCCTCCGTTCATCACCACTGGCTCGCTTGTGCTTTTGCTGGGTGGAACTCCTGCCTTCGGGACCACCTCGCCCACGTCGTGCAGAGATGGTTCACGGTACATGGCAACTGGGAGAAGAGGAAGAACAGATGGAGGGCGAGTGTGATTCAGGATCGGCAAAAACAAGGAAGCACAAGGAAGTGGTTTCAAGTGATGGAAGTATGACAGCTTCTTTCCCTAAGCCATTAACACACTGAATGCTGATCAGATAGCACACTCACTCACCAAATTCAACACTTGACAAAAAGCATTTTGCATTGGATTGAACTTTAAACATTTAAGCACAATTCTTAACTGTGTACATTGGATATGGCTGTATGTTATTTGTGTTGAGTAAATGTATTCATATTCAGGAGCGGGCATGAGTATGGGATGTGTGGTAGGAATTAATTTATTCTTGTATTTATGATCAATTTATTAGCAATTTTTTTATTATAACCCAGTTCTTGAGTGTACGGAATTTTATTGTATGCTCTACAACAACAATAAAGAATCTAATTTAATCTGATCTAATCTCAATTTCCACCACATTCAATCATTCATTCATTTCTGCACGTCTGAACCCACTTCCAGGCTAAGCGGCACGCTGTGAGTTTCTCACCTTCTATGGGCTTAGGCAGGAAATGAGCAGCAGGTTTGGTCTTCTTGACCCGGTTGCCCTTCATGGGCTGGCCCTCTTTGTTGAGGCCAAGGAACCAGGCCCGGCCAGACTCCTGCTGTCGGTAGACCAGCGACGAGTAGATGACGTAGTAGTTCTCGAACACCGACTCTTTGAATTTGCATTCAGCCGTGAAAAGCTCCTGAAATAGGACAAGGAGGAGTCAAAAGACACAGTCAGTTATGCCAGTTGCTTTCTGTGCACCTAAAGGCAAAGGTGACTGATATTTAGCAGAGGCTTTTGTCCAAAGCTAGGCAGACTTGCAGTGGCAGGCTCAGGGATTGAACCCAGGCTGATTTAAGCAATAACTGATTTCTGCAATGAATGGAAATATCTAGAAAACATGGTAAACACTGGCATTCTAGACAAAGTTGTTGACTTAACAAAATGCTTGAAACAAGCTTCTATTAACGTAAACCATGGGCATAATCCTAATGTTGATATAGCAGGGCATATATAAGGTTTCCTGTATATATGAAAAAGAAGGATAGATAGATAGATAGATAGATAGATAGATAGATAGATAGATAGATAGATAGATAGATAGATAGATAGATAGATACCTGGTACCTTTAAATTTCCACAACATACCATAAACATGTCATACATATGACAGAAAAAAATGTGTGCGCCATTTAGGGTACTAAGTTGTTTGGTGTGGAAGTAACCCTAGTGCAAAAGTGCACGTAGATTGACTTATATCAGGCAGAGTATAAGTAGGCTACATTACTATAAAACACAGCAATATTTATATATATATATATATATATATATATATATATATATATATATATATATATATATATATATATATACCATTATATATATATATATATATAAGCAGAATTAAACTTTTAACGCTGACGGTTTTCGATTGTTTTTCTGGTTTTCCTGCGTGGGGATGATTCAAACATTGGTGTAAAGAGAAAATGATGTTGCTAGCTGCCTTCTATAGATTTACTGTTGCTTGCGTTTTCAGCCCAATGGCTTTCATGAGTGAGCCTGAGGCACTTTGGCAAATGCACTGAAAACGTTATTTTTTAAATACTTAGAAATCTCGACATCGAATGACACAGTATTATCAGGGTCTCTAAAAATGAACTTGAGCATAATGAACATTGTTGGTGTTCACAGAGTTTAGAATGTTCCTGAGGACGGCACATTACCTATTCTGCAACTTCTTCTCGCTGCCATCTTGGATGAAACGTCAAAATAAAAGTCCAAAAATGTGGAGAGCTACTGCAAAGCTATTGCCATGAACAGCTAAGTAGGCTAATTGTGCATTACCCCCTCCGTCCATTCACTTTCACAGATGGACTTTTATTCTGACTTTTCATCTAAGTGGTTAGTGAGACGCACTGACCATCTCTACATCCACCCCATCAATGGAGACCTCCTCAAGTCCACCATCGATGGTGTTCAACTGCAGATGGTTTGTCTTATACCATTCCGCAAAGTCCTCCATAATGCTCCTGTACTCCCCCTCCTGTCTATCCCTGACACATCCCACAATTGCAGTCTCATCAGCAAACTTGCCATGAGGAATGTGACATGTCTGAGAGTTGTATCTGAAGTCAGAGGTGTACAAAGTTAACTTTACAGGGATAAAACAGTTCCCTGTGGTGGACCAGTACTGCTTACAACTCTCAGATGTGAGGTCCCTCAGTCTAACAAACAAGGGTCTTTGAGTGAATAGTTTGTGATCCAGGTTACCAGGCGCAGGTTCACTCTCATCTGTAGCTGTTTGTGTCTCTGGAGCAGGGGCTGGATGGTGTTTAAGGCACTGGAGAAATCAGATAACATCATTCTCACAGCATTACCTCCTTTGTCCAGGTGAAAGTGCACCCTGTGTAGCAGATAGAGAATGGCATCCTCTTCTCCCACCTTCTCCTGGTAGGCAAACTGTAGGAGAGTCAAGTGCATGGTGGACCTGGGATCTTAGCAGATAGAGCAGCAGTCGTTCAAGAGTCTTCATTAAGTGTGATGTGAAGGCAACTGGCCTTAAGTCGTTGAGTTTCTTGGGGTGTGGCTTCTTGGGAACCGGTACCAGGCACGTTTTTCATAGTGTAGGTGCCCTCCCCAAACACAGGCTTCCCCAGTTCCATAGCAATAGACGCAATCTGGGCCAGCAGCTTTTGGTTTCAGGCTCTTCAACTCTCCTTTGACCTGGTCTGCGATGATAATTATTGCAATGGGGTGGCGGGGCACTTGCAATGTATGGTCGCAGTGGTGGGGAGGAGGGGGGAGTTTCCAGTGAAATGTCACAGATTGATGATGGAGATGTGGGTTTGATGGCTGTGCCATTAGGAGACAATGCCCGGCAGTCAGTGTCATGTGGAATGTCACATGTTGGCGATAGAGGCATGGGGTTGATGGCTATGCAGTCAGCAGACAATGGCAAGGGAAGTGTGTTAGTGTTGGTGTTAGGTTATAGTGTCAGAAGAAGGAATTAATAAAGAAAACATAATAATTAAAATATCTAAAATTAAAATAACAATACTGCCTCTTGACAATGCTGTTTATGTGCTTACACTCATCAAGAGTATTAACAACAGCCTGTCTTGCTTTCATATTTTCAGCCTTTGATGTCCACCATAACAAGGGGAAACTCCTGTGTGTTTTCATTTAAACGGTGTCGCACACAGCCCTACTTTATATAAGCTTAACCTCCATGTAATTCTTAAACATGAAATATGGCACAAGCATACTGTACCACAGACATGAGGATGTTTGTATACCGCTCACCTTCCATGGTCTGGGTAAATTATTTGAAAACAGAGATATTTTGACTGCACTGAAAATATAACATGTGTAATACAAATTGTGAGCTTTTTCAATAAACACAAAAATTGAAGTAATTAGAAGCCAGACATGAGCCATGATATGGAACCTAATTCAGCACCCCGAGGCATGAATGTCAAACATGTCTGATGGCTCTTAATAATATCCTTAAGGACATGATCCTCTTCACTGTCAGCCCTCTGGGAAGGCTGTATTGGAGCAACATGAGCAATATCGAACAGAAGTTGCAAAAAACACATGTACTGTAAAATGTATTTGTGTATTTGAATGTGTGTGTGTGTGTGTGTGTGTGTGTGAAAGAGAAAGAAAGAGAGCAAGATAAAGACTGGCTTGCAACTGTGCCCACATTGATATTCCATTCAGTAAGTTTGCCACATGAAAGGACATGCACCTGTATGTCTTTGTGGAGGGTTGCCACGGTAACACTGGTGGGAAAAAGGGCTGCACAAGGGGGCAATGTGCAATTTGGCAAATTCACCACCACACACAATTCTCTGTGTGTGCGCTTGCATCATGCTACTCTGCAGGACAACAGAAAATTTTCTTCAGCTGCCCTCTTGTTCTTTTTTTCAGTCTTTTCTGAAGGCTTCTGAAATTCATCCACACTTCGCCCTGACAATAATAACAGAAATACACATGTAGAGAAACCACTGTGCAAAAAATAACCAGAGGCTCCTGACTCAGAGCCACTCAGTGCCATGATGTAGCTTCCAACTTCAACAAAGAAAAAAAAGAGATTATCCCCAAAGGATAGAAGACAGAAAGAGCCAAAAGGGGAGAAAGAAAAAAGTTATCAAGGGAGGACAAATCCCCAGGAAGGCAGTCAGGCCCAGCAGGGATGCCCATCTTTTTCAGCCAAGAGGACTCTGGGTACTCAATCAATGTCTGGTACTATTGGGTGTAGGCTACATCTCACCAGACAAGTGGGTCTAGGCAACCCAGCAAAAGGGTGAATATTCAACCCAGCAGAAGGGTGAATATTCAGCCCCGCAGATACAGTGCTTGCATTTAAGTGAGCTAATCATGAGCCCTTGTTCATGATTTCCCCAAATAATTTCATATATGGCTTTCAAAATACATTCTTAGATGTCCTTATTTGTTTTTCATTGCACATACAATATATGGTAATGAGTAGAATTGCAAGATTCCTCACCATGAAATGGACAATAGAAAGCTCTGCATTGCATGTGTGAAATCTCTAATTGCTTTTAGATGCATGAATTGCTTTAAATGGAAACTAGGCATGATTTTATGCTGTTTTTAGGCGAATTTACCAGCTTCGTAATCACTTCAGTGGTTAAATGACTCATTGGGGGTTGGATAAGGCTCTCTCGGCTCCCCCAACGGCTTCTTTGCAGATTTAGAGAGCTTGCAAGATGACGTCGACCTGATGTACAGTACAACCAAACCGAAAATGTCTGAAATGACATTTATCACCTTGTTTGTCAACATAACTCTTCGAAAAGAATAAGGATGACTACAGTGCATAAGGTTATCACTTAGTGCTAGTCTACAGTGTTCATGAAAGGAAAAATGGATGGTTAGTTTGCCATCCTTGTTGGTTGCTACTAGTCTGTCATAGGTCTATGATTCATGAAGAGTTTGGGGGAGGTTTGGGAAACTGACCTGTAATGGACATGTCAACAGTTTTTGAACCATGTGTACCCATACTGTCTCTTGGGGAAACTGGCCAACATTTCTCCGACACGGGTGAGTATAAAACAAAGAGAAACAGGGGAAAAAGGGGAGAGAGAAAGAGAGAGAGGGAAAGAAGGAAAAGAGAGGGGGGGAGTGGGAAGAACGAAAGAAAGACAGAAAATCACTTTTCCTGTGTGCTGTCCCTGGGGAGGTGACTGTGTGAGCTGCTCAGAGCTGGCTGTTTGGGAGCACCTCTAACACTGTACTCCTTCACCGCACTAACTAATGACCTCTGGGAGATAGCAGCAGCGTAAACACAGGAGCAGGATGAAAGCCACAGCCACTAATCCTTTCCTCTCCGCCAGGCAGTGAGCAAGCGACAGACAAACAGACAGTGCTCACTTCACACTGTAGGGCTTCAGCTGCACAGTTCTTCTGCAAACTGAAAACTTTCACAGGGGGACGGCGGAAGACTTGCTGGCATAACACCTAAGCTGTTTCCATGTCTCCAAATATCAAAGGCAGTAAACAGAGTAAACCCTTTAAATCTATATACTGTATGAAAAATCTGATACTTGAGAAACATGCATAGTGTATATGTATGATAAATTATGTGTTAGATGCAGATAAATATTTAAATAGATGTAAAGAATTATGTTCTAAGAGTAAATACATAACATATGTTTCTTCCTGAATGGAAGAGCCAGCTTTACAGTATGGCAACCAAAAGGGAACTTAGTAACACGCAGGCAGGAACTTTCACACATAGGGCTGCTGTGATTCTGCTTCCCCTCATTAGGAACCAGGAAACGATAATGAAGATGAAGATCCGAGCTCCTAAAAATATCAAGAGACATTAGGGAGACTTTGCGGGCTAAAATCTGCTGCTAATTGGCAGCAGCTTCACCTGAGGTGAGCGAAAGGAAACTTCTCCAACGTATGCTGATGGCTTCTCACAGACTTCCAGGCGGTTAACAGTGTTATGTTGATTAACAGTGTTATACTGCTTAAAGTAGACTATTGTGAGTAGGATTTTGAGAAAAAAGTCCTGTGAGAAAAAAAACAACAAATAGTTCAATCTGTATCATTTATTAATGTTCTATCATAGAATTGTCCCTTGTTTTTGACAATTACTGGATCCACATCTGTGGCAGCTTAACGAGCTTAGAGCTTTATATGATGCCCAACCACTGATGGTGTCTGTGTTACTGTCCAAGGTTAAACTATGGATGTAAAGTTATCTTGTTTTTAGCAGACACTTTTATTCAAAGCAACATGGACTCGCAAATGTAGGGTTCGGAAATCAAATCCGGGTCACTGGGTTTACCCAGTCTTTCTCTGTAGCTGAGCTGGTGAAGAAAAGGCACAAGAAACAGCCAAACCCATGGATCCCAAAAAGACATGAATCTCTACTAAGCGGCAGCTCCCTTTGTATAAAAGCACTGCTAAATGAATTAAGTGAAGGCACCGATGAATTACAAGTACAACTAAATGAAAGTAAACAAGTTTATTTGATGATCAGCGTTTGATGTGTTCTGTCCAGCTGTTGCCTAGGGCTCACAGCAAAAAAAGGCTCAGGAGAGAGCATGGCCCTCAGTGAGGCCTCCGCTCTGATGTCTGCAGAGAGAGAGAGCTGTTCTCTGATGGTGAACAGGTGCAGCAAGGGGGCTGCCTGCGTGACAGAGACGCCACCCGTCTTCCAGGAGCCATGCATGCTTCACACATCAAAGAGGTCGCCGAAACCAAAGGCAGTTTACCAACATGCAGACTCACCGGGTTGTGGTCACCAGGAAGTAAACATGAAAAGACCAGCAAAAACAGAACACAATCTTAGCAAGATGACTTCAATTAGCTTCTATAATGTTGAGATGTGACTTTTTTTTTCTTTCTTTTTTGTCGGTCAGTTCCGCTGAGATCTCAATGCTCCACTCCTCGTAATATGACTTTTATAGCAAGCCCTCCTGTGCTGTTCTGTCACACTTGTGCAAAAGAATGAAAAAAAAAACCCTCCCATAAAAAAGGTCTTCCCTGGAGCACCAGTAATAAATATCCCTCATAAAAAAGGGGAGATTTGGAGCAGGCAAAGAGGTTGCTGCCTAATTCTGGGGTTTTGTTTTCTGCTGTGCAGGTATGTTATGTCTGCACTGCGGTTTGCTGACCGTGAATGCGACACTGTTTTATGGGTCTGGATTAATCACCACAAACAAGGAGAGGAAGAATAAAAGAAACAACAGGAACAAATGCTCCTGTGGTGCCTCAGGGGAGCTATTTGGCCCATTTATCTTCGACTGCAGTCAGGTCAACCAACCAAGATGGCAGAGGAGTCTAGAAGTGGTCAGGGCCCTAGCTGGCATGGACTTGGTTCTGGAGATGAACCAAAGTCATAATAGTACAGTTCCTATTTTGGGTGCTATAAAAGTTTACTTCATTTGATCGTTTTCTGGTATAGACTGAATCTGGGCTGAACTTGAGCCAGAGTTGTTTGTTCTTCACAGAGCACAACAAGGTCCATGTTTACTAGTTTGTCATGCTGGGCTGTGCAAACACCAGTAGTGCCATGATTGCAAATGGTCAAAAGATATCAGCGTAACCAGAATGAATGTCTCTGTGGTACAGATATAGCATCCTAAAATTTAAAACAGTTGGATTTGGATTTGGAAGGTTTGGTGAGTTTTTGTTTCTGTATCTTTAAGTTCAGGAAATACATCCTCGAATGAGGCAAATGTTTATCATCACATTTCTAGTTATTTCAAGATTTATTTACCTATCATTTTCAAATACAATAACAAAGGAAAAGCCATCCCATATTCTACATTGTATAATGGCTACAAACCATGAACCAACCACAGTATTGTCAAAAACGTTTTACTTATTTCACCTGTATTTGGAAAGTAGTCATAGAACATGCAGTAAATTGTGTTTGCTTCATTTTTTTGCCTGAGAGTGTATGTCATTTTAGGAAAAAAGGAGAAAGATGTTATGGAAAGCAGTTATTCCATGAAGAGTGGACTTTTTTGTCACATCCATAATGTTAATAAAATGTCAGGTATTTGTATGATGTGAGTTGTTTGAGGATTTGCTGTATTTAGCTGCAAACGGTACATGAAAAATAGAGAATATTTACATAATGCTCATGTTCTATCAGCTCCACAACACTGGAATTATTCTTGTGTCACTCATTGTTTGCTGACAGATTATCATGCAGGCTGCAAAGTTTCAAATGTAACAATTCTGCTTGCAGGACAATACTTGACAGTTGACACTCTCACAGATGTACTTGTATAATTCCGTGGCGGCATTTTGAACAAGTCAATCTGAAGTAATGCCCTCCTAAGCACATGCTGTGGCCATACATGGGGTCAAGTAGAGTGCCTGGCTGGGACCCGCTCACAGTGCTACATGTCTGGTGTTCACAGCAGGGGCCAACTGATGAAATTAGGTGGTGTCGCGCTCCAAGCACATTCATATTCTGCGGGGGTTCTTTCCGGGATCCCCTGTTATGAAATTCATGTAAGCGGTGTGTGCATGTGTGTGTGTATTTGTGTGTGTGTGTGTGAGACATCTATTCAAAGTCAATTCAGTCAAGTCAAATAGAACTCTCTACTAAGATAATGTGGTGTTTGTGAGTGAGACTTCCTGTTAAAAATAGACGAAAAAAAGACAATGATAAACTACCAGATTCTTTGACATAATTACAGAAAAAAATGACAGATTTGGAAGCTAAATAACCAAATAACCCCCTAAATATTGTCAGGTAAAGTGTAAGGGTATGGGGCAAGGGTCTTCAGGGTAGCTGCAAAGCTGAGCTTTCCTCTCAACGTCTCAGCACAAGGGTGGCACTCCAACACTCCAACTACTGCCAACACCTGCCCATCTGTCTGCCATCGCATCTCAGTCTCTGTATATCAACAACACCTTCTGTCTTAGTGAAGGTGTAACATGCTTCCACCTTCTTCTTTCCAATCGCCTCCAGGAAACAAGAAGCTGTGAGAGGATGGAAGGGGAAAAAAAAACTTGTCTATTTTTAGTGGTGGTTTGGGTCCCTGTAGAGCCATGCCTGACCTTGCCACTCCTGCTGGCGAAACGCCGCTCAACCCTCCCCCCTGAACGCCTCGCTGTCTGTCTGCAGGCGCCATATTAGGGTGGAACGTTCCAGATAATAGCGAGGCTCGGCCAGCCGGCCGCCTCTCAAACCTCGGCGGGGGAAGGCTAATGGGGAAGATGAAATGGGGCGAAATATTCATGAGAGCGCTTGGCGTGACGTGGCGTTTCTCTCCAGATGAAAGAGCTTTGCGGCACTCATGCTCGTAATGCAACTCGCCTCTCCTCACTTCCATCATTTCTTTTTTATCCCTCTCTCTTTCCTTAAAAAGCATTTCGGGGTGCCTTTTGCATTTTATTTATTTATTTTTTTATATGTGAGATTGCAGGGGATCAGAGCATTGGCTTGTGACCTCGGAAGCCATGTCACTTTGTTCCGCTCACAGAGAGATAGAGAGAAAAAGTGAGAGAGAAACAGAACAGTGAATTCCGAATGACTTTAGGGGGCTCCGGAACAAAGACAAGATGAGGGATCTGCAGCCTATGCGTAGCTCTCTTTTCCACTACCAAAGCAATTTGAAACACACACACACGCACACACACATACGCACAAAGTGTTTCACCCATAGTGTGTCTTTGAATGGGTGTCAATTTTGCAAGCGGACAGGTTTGTAATTAACACGTAGGAAATCACTTCACACCCAGCCATCTGGCGACGGCACTGTTTCCGAACAGAAGCAGAAGAGAGTGTTTGTGTGTGTGTAACAGGGTCTCACCATTTCTGTCCTAGACCTGATGTGTTCCAACACAAGTGCATTTCGCTCACAAATAACAACAGTTTTGCTACTTTCACAGAAACATCAACTATCTTTACTTCATGAATAGAAACACTTTACAAATGAAGCAAAACATTATGGAAGTCTTAACATTAACCAGAAATTTCAAGACTTATGTAATCATTTAGATCATTTAGATGCTGAAGCATTTATGCAAGTTCATGTAAGGCACTGCATATGCAACACTCTGTATGCTGACTAGGACATTTTTGCCGTCTACATCCAGAGAGAGAGCGAGTGAGTGTGTGTGTGTGTGTGTGTGTGTGTGTGTGTGTGTGTGTGTGTGTGTGTGTGTGTGTAGGAGGGACTTCCCCTATCAATTATTCAGCAGTGCCTCTGAGTTGGAACAAAGTGGCTCAAAAAGGCGGCGCTCAATCCCTTCACAAGCCCAGAGAGGCAGACTTAGCATTCTGCAGTAGCACAATTCGGTGTTCTCCCTCCCAGCACACACACACACACACACACACACACACACACACACATACACACACACACACACACACACCAGCCGCCTGGTCAGCCCCTGCCATTTCAATGGCAAAGAAGACAAGCAGTTGCATATTTGGAATAAGAAGAAGGCTATGGTGTGTGTGTGTGTGTGTGTGTGTGTGTGTAGGGGGATAGTCCACCATTTGAACTCTCTATCTCTCCAACGACTCCGTGGTTGTCAGGGCCTGCAATAATTTATATTCTTGTCAGGTTGCCTGTACTCACGCAGAGAGATGAAGCTTCCTCAGAGACAGAAGAAAAGGTTTCGCTGCGTAGAGGAAGGGAATTTAATGGGATTCCACATCTTTCCCTCTCTTTCCTCTCTCTTTCTCTCCGTCTCTTTCTCTCTCATCCTCTGTCTGTCTCCCTTTGCACTAAAGCTCTTTGTCACTCGTTTCATCAGAGAAAACAGGGCACCCCAAAGGACCACATTCCTAATGTCTACAGACTGCCTTTAAAAATTGATTAGCACCAGGGAGATACGATTTGATCTGAGGAGGAGTTCATAGGTTTTCTGACTTCCGAGCAACTGAAATATTTAAGTAGATTAATTGTGTTTATTTATATAAATGCCATGTCAATCATTAATTTAAGTTTAATGAAAAATATAAATATATAAAAAATATAATAACAAGCTGTGAACATTCCAGATAAATATATAGGGTGTTTGGATAGTGAAAAGTAGGATATTTCCATGCATATATAATGCATAGGTTAAGGAATAATCTTAACAGTACATCAGTTGTATTCAGTTGGGAAAACGTAAATATATAAACTCCCCAACTAAATAGTATTTTGTATATTAAAGCAATAGAGAATGTTTGAGTGTATCACATATACTGCATAAGACCCAACATGGATCTTTTCTTTGATGAGTACCTAGAATTTGCTTGTGGAGGAACAGAATGATGGATTGGTCTCACTTTTCATCAAATTTGCTATGACAGGACAGGCATTTGTGGGCTTATTATTCAGCATGAAAACATGTCAGGGGAAGATTGCCAGTCAGAGATAACATGAGGCAGAGGGGGTTGTTTGGGTTTGCATGGAGACTGGAGTCTTTTCAATAGCAATGTGAAATTAAATTACCATGATCAAAAGTATCAAATATGATGTTAGCAAGAAGGGACTTGCATATGATTACGCTGGTGGAATAATTCAAAATAAAAGCTTAATAACAATAACAACAACAACAATAATAATAATATGAATAACATTTTGTGAGAGCATGTAAAACCACACACACATATTTGTAATAGCGGCGTGTGCTCACCGACGTGTAGAGGTGTCCCTCCCCGTTCATGGCGATGTAGAGGCCCGTCTTTACTGACTGGATGGCGACGACTCGGAGACCCACTGGGATGAGGTTGAACAGAGCTGCAGAGATGTGTGTAACACAGAGAGGGTGGGTGTGTGAGTGTATGTGTTTTGTGTGTGTTTTTTGTGTGTGTTTATACGTGTGCATGTGCGCGCGCGTGTGTGTGTGTGTGTTTGTGTGCGTGCACATGCGTTAGAGGGGGGAAAACACAGGCAGACACTAAATCAACACCTTGCGCACATCAATCAGCGCTGGCTGAGAGCTGAGAATTAAGCCACACTCCCATTCCCTACCTTGCCTTCTCCATTTTCTCTGTAATTATCTGATGTATCTCTTATCCCTTAGCTGGAGCACATGAACCCTCTGTTTTCCTTTCTCCTCCCTAAAAATCAGCTTGCTTACTTTGTCTACGGATAGAAATGCTCCCCTGACACAGTCATAAATGACGTGATGTGTGAGTCAAATTATGGTCAAATGTTTGGGGCTTAAATCACAGCTTACCTGCCAAGCTCACTAACCACCCTGCAAATTACAATTCATAGAGTATGTTAGGAATTCAAAAGGGATATTATAAGACGTAACTCGTTGAAGTCTCAACAGATTTTACATACTCCGAAAGCAAAGGTATCGCTCCAGATACAGTATTGATTAATAAATGATTAATGCTACGGATTTCCGGCAAGGGATAGTGTGGCATTGAATGTTCACAGACGACTGCACCCTCAATCCACCTACACACAGCAACTCAGTATCAGCTCCCATACTCTTACTGCAGATGCAGACTCAGAAGCAGTCTCTTTCTTGCTCTCTTTATCTCTCTCTTGCTCTCTCTCTCTCTCTCTCTCACACACACACACACACACACACACAGACCTCTGCTTTTGGATGTTGCCTATATTTACTGACAAACTGACAATATCCCCCATTAGAGGCTATTTCTGTTCACCACAAAACCCTCATGTGACACATCCAATAGTGAGATCATTAAGATGAGATAAACAAGCAGGTTAACCTGATCCCAACTCTAAACATGATCATGTTTCAACACTCCGACACATTAAGCTGTTAGTTCAGCCAGTGCACTGCAGTCAAATATGTGAACTGATATTTACTGCTGACAAATGAAACTGTGTCAATTACTTAAATGCTTTGCCAAACTGAAAATAAGCATTGAATAAATACTGCACTACCAGCAATATTCATCTAAGTAAATTAATTACTAATTTTGATAAATTCAACATTGAGAAACAAGGTGAAGTTTTGCATAAATCACTAAAATTAGACTGAATGTGCTTGTTTTTGTTCAGGGAAAATGTTAATTCTGGAAAGATGATAAAATTGACTTTTTTGATTTACCAATAATTTCTTTAAGAACCTTCTTTTTTGTTCCGTTTTTTATTTCACATTGAGGATAGAATAAAAATAACAAACAGAAGTGAGCCTGGCTTGAGCTCTGGAAATGTCGGCCTTGTCATTAACCCTGTGTTCCCAGCATGGTGGACAGATTTAGGATATTTATGAGGGGAACTCACAGAAATTAGTGTTGTCATGTTTTAATCAAGCAAATTGATCAAGTTCTACCATAGTTGGTAGCTGTAAATTCAACAACAATTTATTGTTGCAGATTGGGCTGGACAAATCGAAATATTAGTCAACATGCAATTCTTAACTGTTCAGACGTTCGCCCTTATAAATGCATGATTGATAAAGAGTGCATATTTGGCTTGGTAGCTGGCCTTGGTCCTGGAATATCTGAAGCAGAGATCACTAATGAACTATGTCCATATGCACCCCCTATTAATATAGAGGACTGTAAGAGTAAAAACACTGAGATGAGTGATTTGATGGCTGTCAATCATCCCTACAGGCTCCACCCAAACTATGTTTAGGACAAGATTTAGAACAACATTTACAACATCATCTACAATGATCATGCACATGATAATTAATCATCTGTTCGTCTATGAACTTTTTTTTTAGATTATGTGCATTCCATAGTGGATTTTACATATTCTGTGCATACTAGAGTGTGTGGTCATGTACTGCTCCTTTCCGATAATGGTGAATATGGGAAAATATATTTTGATATATTTTGCCAGATTGCCCAGTCCTAGCTGCAGAAATATTTAGAAGGTAAACTTACAGGAATTAGTGCTGTCATCTTTGGTCCCATCCAGACATCCATCAGGGTTCATCTGCAAGTAGTATCCCTGCCTGCAATATAACCTGGTTACAATACCCTTTAGCTGGGGATCTGTAAGACACACACACACACACACACATACACACAGGAAAGGTTGGCTCGAAGGGTCATGTGAAGTGCTCTTGCTATGTACATTTGTGAAAAGAAAAAAAAAATTATCAACATTCTGGGATCTCTCAGCAAAGCAATGCATTTTACAACTGACAAACAAAGAAGGCAAACGACGCAACAACCAAACATCAAAATGCTTGGCATTCAAGCGAGGTGCTCTCAAAATGTCACTGGCCTCAAAAACTGTGTTTCTTCTTGAAAAGAAGAGAGCATCTTCCTCACACGAGCAGACCTGTGCCTGCACAGAGGACCTTTTCATCTCCGAACTGCCTAAAAATGTTAGCCCTTTTTCTCTGCACGGCCACCCGGCCAGCCGCTATGCTCTGCTGATTCATGGTTTCCGCGACGGCTGATGTTCTACATCACTCGAAACATCACACGGACGTCTGCTACCACGGCAACCCCATCCCAAGTGCCGGACAGTCTCTGTTCTCCAATTTCCTGTGTTAGTCTCTAACACCCACCAGCAGCGGCCTTTATCAGCTCTGATAGGGTTGACGCTGCACATACACAGCAATGCTTCAGCGAGTGTATACTCTGTATATGCATCCATATACACACACACACTGCATATGACATAAAAGCACACATAGACACAAACACACATATAAACACAGACACACATTAAGGCAGTGCTGACAAGAATGTGCCCAAAACACACACACAGAGATAAACAACTGACATGTTACCACCAACCTCCTCTATACTGTACATATGCACATAGCAGTCGAAGAGAGAACAATGCTTTTAGGTCGCAGAAGTATTTCAAGTTGAAGTTGAAGACAAGCGACAGGCAGAGAGAGCAACAAGTCTCTCTCTATTATAGTTTTGCATGTAGTGAATTCACTGCAAATCTGGCACAGTTTCAGCACAGCTCAGACTAATTCCCGAAAGAAAAGCTTCAGTCTTAGGGGTGACACTGATAAAGAACAGAGCTACGTCCAGCACAGGTCACTAGAGAGCAGATGTGGGCTAAAATCACCAGAAATAACCATGGCATTATCCTGCACCTGCCCCAGAGGCGCTGCCATATGGGCTGTCAGTGAAACACGACATGCAGGCAGGTTGAGTCAAATTGGGAGAGAGCGCACGTATGCTGACCATGGTCTTTCACACAGCTCACTGACTAAGTGAGCAATTGGTATAGTATTTACATCGATAGGACAATGGCTGACATGGTGGACAATCTGACAAGCTTGGTTGAAATTAGACTAAATTTAATGGCATGGCGGTAAGTCAACAGTGGATAGCTGGGTCCTGTAAAAGGCCACTGGTGGGGAAGTGATTAGTAAAAGCAATATTCTACTGCCAATTTAAAGGGGAAATCCAGTGTAAATCAATCAATAGCCCTGTTGTTCGAGGTCACTGTCTGTAGAAAAAAGAACCAGAACATTTGATTACAACATAGACTGAATAGCAAACTATGCCCAATTAATTTAATGTTAAATTTCCTCTTTCTTTTTTCCTACCGACAGCACTCAGTGACTTTGAACAACATGGCTGTGGATTGATTAACACTGGATTTCTCCTTTACAGTCAATCAACCAATACAAGTTTTCCTTGAGCTTGCCGAGTGCTGTTGGTAGGCATGAGAACATGTGGTGCAATATAAACCAAATTTTGTGAACTGGCAACTCACGCTAACTGATGGGGACACAGGAACACAAAACTGAAACAAAATGGCTGCAGTTTCGCAATTTGATCTAAATAGTACCAAATTCTGTCATTCTCATTTCTTATACGATGCCAACAGCACTCTACAATGTCAAACAGCAGGGCTATGAGTTGAATCACTCTGGATAATCCCACACTAAGATCCCACACTAAGATTCACCACAGTGGAGGAGGCTACTGTTGTTTTGCTGTTGTATCCAGCAGACCATTTCTTTGACTCTAGATCCATACTTCATCACAACAGCTTGAATGTTCCATTCCTTCATGGAGTATGAATATTGGGCTCATTCAACATAGACACCAACATACAGTACATGAGGTGGCAGTTACTACTCTAGAATGTTCTTCCCAGTCAAGATGTCAGCTTAATGGCCAATTTGATTCTCATGGTGATAATCAATAGTCCCTACAAAAAGGATGGCCAAAGATAAGACGTTTGAAGCCCCTATCTGCTTTTTTCCTCAGAGAGAGGGAGAGAAAGACAGAGAGAGAGAGAGAGAGAGAGAGAGTCTCTCTCACTGCCTGATGCGGATGCATGTGAATAATGCAGCCCTGGGTGTGGTTATGCCTCATACAGTTACTAAAACCTGCCTTGACACATATTTAGGATTCTTGGGGAGCACTGTGGTTTACACTTTATGTTTCTTAAAAATATACTGTACATAACCATTTCTGTCAAAAAAAGCCCTGTTGCCTTGTGCTTGCTGTGTGCAAATCTTGAATTGTAAATTCGAGATTGCTTTGTTTGTTTGTTTTTTCTTTCTTGCAACAGCACTCCCTAATAATGAGTTCTGGGAACAATTCATGACAATAACAATGAAATAAAATACAATGCTTTTCTGCAAGCTGCGGAAGACCTTGGCTATTGTGTGTGTGAGGTGTGTGTGTGTGTGTGCTAGCAGCTGCAGCACAGCTCTGAATCTCTGAGTGGATGAGCCGGTGCAGGCAGTTCACAGCAGAGGAAATAAAACGTATGGGAGTTCCCCACAACCCCTGCATCTCCCTGGTGCAGGATTCCCCTCCCTTCCACATGGCACATGCACACGCACACACACATACACACATTTTGCACTTACACACTGCGCACACCTACCACACCCTCACATAGCACGAACGACATGTGAAAATGCACACATGGATGCATACACACACACATACACACACGCGCTACATTTCCACATGCATCCCCAAGCACACACACACACACACACACACTCAGTCACAATGTTCAGACACTCCATCTCCGGCTGCCAGTGCCCCACTTTCCGTCGGAGACAGAGGAAGAGTGTCTCCCGGCACACCTCACCAACCCCCCCCCCCCACCACCACCACCACCACCCCCCACGCCCCCACCCCCAGCCTTTTCCAGAGAAACCAAGAGGACAGGAGAGACAGATGAGGTGCTATCCCCAGTCATCTTCCCAAGGGAATCAAAGCTGGCGGACGTTTTCAAGCAGAAAAAAGGGCGTCACGATCATCCTGTCCTCTATGCTCTCCTGCTCGAGTTGTTCGCTGAGAGCGTTTGACAAATAAAGCTGACTTAATTGAGAATGTGCTACACACACAGCCCCATCCACTCACACACACACATGCACATACCAGCACTTCTCTAATGAGACTTTAGTTTGCCGTCATCAGTAAGGAATAAAGCACTGTGAGTAACCTTCTGCTAAATCAAGATGTTCAATTAAATGTAACTATTTCACAGCTCATTAGGCTGAAGTGTGTCAGATGGTGCACTTGTGTCCTCGACTCTCTAGATTCTGTTCCAGCTTAGCAGGGAAAGGCAAGGATGTCTCTAGGAGTGATTCCCGGGATTCCAGAATCCTTTGGTTGCTCTGTTGCCATGGAGAGTATGCTGGATCTCTTTCCCCTGTCTGTTACTATGGAGATGCCCCCCCACCCCATCCCTTCAACCCCTTCCAGGATTTCCCAGGTTCTGCTCTGTAAGCAGGGATCCTTATCAGGGATTCCCATATCCTGTCGGTTACTATGGAGATTTTCTCGGCCCCTTATGAACCCTTATGAAGTTCACACACGTCAGACAAAGAGCAGCACAAACGTATCCACTGCGTGTATTCCACAATCACTCAGGAAAAGACTTTTAGCTAAGCTTATTCTGTGGTCTACGGAGCAGACTTTGCCCGCCTCGCCCTCCTTGTTCGGACTGATATAGAGGTTCCACAAACATCTGTACAAAAATATTGAAAGCCGAATCCTTCTCCTTGAGCTAATGACACCCACAAAAATTTTGCAGCATAGATTTATCAGTCCTACTTTGACACTGTTCTATTGTAAATGCAATGCAAACACATACCAAATTACTGCATGATGTCCATCTGTAAAAACAGTGCAGATAAGCATCCATCTCTTACTTGTGAAGTACTTGATGACATACATGTAATTGCAATATAAGAATGCACCATTCACACTACATCACATGAGTGTCATCACTTAATGTAAGTATGTGGGTGAGAGTGAGACGGCTCACGTTCTGTCTAACCTCCGTCTGAGAGGTGAGTTAGACAGGGCGAGTCGTGTCTGCGTTTGCCCTTCAGAAGAACGCCACTGAGGCTGTGGCTGGATTTCAAACAGAAGCGCTCTATCAGAGCTCAGCTGGTCAAACAGGCACTGTTTCAAAAGGAAAGCTTTCTCTCTCTCTCTCTCTCTCTCTCTCACACACACACACACACACACACACACACACACACACACACACACACAAACACAAACACACATTTCAGAGTCACAACCAAAACTTCCTAAGATAAGGGACAGGATTAAAAATCCACCAGCAGCCTGGAGATTGGCTGCGGTGATAGGGGAAGCCGGTATCTACAATGTCCTTTCCCAAAGACAGTCCCCTGCTTTCAAGCTGCTGCCACTAGACAACAAACAACAACAACAACAACAACAACAACAACAAAAGAGCAATGCCACATCCATGGTCTTCAGATTCTCTGTTTTTTACATGCTTGTGATACAGACAGTGATAGACAGTTAAGTCTGTATTTGTGTATGTGTGTCTGTGTGTCTGTAACTGGGTGTGACGGCGTACATCTGTGTAAGTCTGTGTGTGTGTGTGTGTGTGTGTGCTGTGTGCAGGCACGTGTGTGTGTGGGTGTGTGCGTCATTCCTTTCTGCGCTGGGGTGATTTTGATTTGAGGCAGGCAGTGGTTACTTTTGTTAATTTCCTGTTCCACTGATAGATAGATGGGTGCTAAAGAACAGCTGTGGGAGGTCCAAAAGGAGTGTTTAAAAAGGGAGGGATGAAATAGAGGGAGATAGAACAGTAAGAAGAAAAGGAGAAAAAAGAGGTGGGTTGGCACAGCCTTGTGGCAATCAAAGACGCCGGCTCAGAGATCTCTCCAGCATAAGTCGCAAATGGATGTACAACAGAGGGGTTTGTGCCAGATCAAAGGCTCTTTCTATCTAACACACACACACACACACATGCACATACACACACACATGCACATACACACATACACACACACACACACACACATATGCACATACACACACACACATACATGCACACACACAAACACACGTACACGCACACATACACTGTCTGCTTTTAAATCTTATACTGTTTGAGACGACACTACATGAAGAACCTCATGGTTCAGGCCAGCATTCGGGTCCCTGTGGCTTTGAAATTTAATTAAATAGTTACATATGACACTGCTATCCTGCATACATTAATAGAATTTTTTAAATTAATCTTTATATGTCATTAATTAATGTGCTATGGAAGGTTTCTCACTAAAGCTGTTATCCTCCTAAAGAAATATTAAAAACTCATTTGGCATGTGAAATAACCCAACACGCCTTTACAGATACTGCTTCATGTTGTGCAGGCTCTACATTTCATGTGGGATGCAACTGTTCAGAGGTTATGAACGTGTTAGTGTCATTAGAATGTTGCCAATGGAATGTTAAAATACCTGATGATGTTTGGAGCAGCATTATATACACACATGCATACATACATACATACATATGAATTTTACAGAAACTGCATTTAAATGCCCTTCAGTATGTGGGTAATGAGGCCTGATTTTTATCATATTACTGTGATATTCCACAATAGAGAAACAGTTACTGATTACATTGTTAAGGTGTCTTTGGGAAATATTTATATAGCCACTCCAGCATCTCTGTTATTGTCAGAAAACTGGATAAAGTATAGCCTACATGCTAAAGTGAAAAAGGGGAAAAGGGATATGGTGGGATATGGTGGAATATGGTGTTTATATGCACATACACAAAATCCAGTGTTGGTGGATGCATGTCCAAAATAAGTGAGTAGGAATGACTGATGAGTGTAACACACGCAATCTTGTGCACAGCTGCAAACAAGGAATTGCTACACGACAGGACCAAGCCAATGAAGGGGTTCAGAACACAAACTGTGAGTTGTACAGAGCGTTGTGTATAACAGTTAAGACTTGGAGCTGAGCTGGATGTGAGTGTCTCTGTGGGGAGCCAGTATACATCTCTGCAGGACATATGAGGGGACAGCCTTGGATTCAGTGAGGGAAGAGGACAGGGTGGTTTGGGGTGGGGGGAGCAAGGGCTCACTGCTGGGTTGTTGTAAGAGGGCTGACAGGAGAAAAGAGAAGTGTGTATGTGTGTGTTTGTCGAGGTGTGTGGATGTGTGTATCCATTTACTACCCAGGATGGCTGGCTCTTTTGACATGTGGCAGATTGTGGGGAGGGCAGTGCCTACAGGTGTGATGAACATAGCAGGGGCAAAAACACAAACATGGCAAGATGTGTGCATATGTGTGTGCATATGTGTGTGCATGTGTGTGTGTGTGTGTGTGGGGGGGGGGGGGGGTCTGTGCATACGTGTGAGTGGTTCTTGTTATTCTTCAGTGAGATGTATCCGTTTGTTAAACAGATGGAGAGACAATATGTGTTAGATTTTGAGGATGTAAATATGGCAGTATCTGTGAGGAGGAGTAAAGCACAAAACCAATAATGTGTCACTGAAGATTTGTGGGAGTGTTGGTTCCATGCATACACATATTTGTTGATTTGTGTGTGTGTGTGTGTGTATATGTGTGCCTGTGTGTGTGTTTCTGCTTGTTATTTTTTGCAAGTGTGCATTTGAATGCATGCACATACATACCACGACACACACACACACACACACACACACAAGGAATTCTCCACATGTTCAGACACAGCTGAACAAATAAAGATGATGAGGGATGATTAGCTCGCCAAACCTCAGGCACACCGACACACACACAGAGTTACCCTCACTTGCAGTTTTGTCACATCCCTCCCTGTCTACCAAAACAAGGCTGAACAGGTGCGAAACCTGCTTAACCATCCCTGGAACATTAAAGACATTATGAGCAGTCATCTCCCTTACAGGGGCCCATCCTATCTTTCAAACATCAGGTCAAGCCCCATTAGCTATGTTACAGTATTGATGCATTGCCATTTAAGGGGCCTCTACCCCCTCCTATACTTCACAAGCTCCCTGTCACTGGCAATGACAAAATGGCCGTCATGAGCAGCACCAGGGCTCGCCGTGGACTCTCAATCATAATAACACACGTCGCCGTGAAGCCCTGTGACACCAACCACGTCTGCACATCACAGTAAGTCATGCTCCAGATCTCTCCCCCTGACAGATGTGTGTGTGTGTGCGTGTGTGTGTGGTAGTTGGAGTGGGCTGGGGGGTTCCAGCGGTGTGTGTGGACAGAAGAGGAAGAGGCAGCAGGCAGCTCTGGTTGTTGTTACTACACATCCAGACTTATGCTGTGGGAAGGCATCACTCCCAATACGTATGCACACACACACACACACACACACACACACACACACACACACACAGCACACACACACACCATATAAAGGCTTCAGAATGAATCTCCTGTCTTCTCTTACAGTTCCACAACACAACTGCACAAATGACATGAAACAAAAAGCTGTTGAAAGCCTGTCAATCACTCTCCCGTAGCCTGTAGTATCCTTCAGATTCTCATTAGGCTTAGTCGCCATAACAGTGAAATCCTAGAGGGGCTCCTAACCCCACACCCTTTGTGCTGGGTCATACATTAGACATGTAGACCTGATCTACAGAGGGTATTTTATTTTATTTTATTTTATTAATCATGACTCAAATTTGTTAATTAAGAAATATTCTTATACAAAATAAATTTCACATTTCACTCATTTTGCTGCCACTGATTTCATAGAAAGTTTTTTTTTTTTCAACACTTTAAAATAAAGGTCAATTTTATGCTGTTCTTCTGTATGTTATGGACAGGCAAATGCATCTGACTATGTTTCCTAAAACAAGCAACATGTATAGCTACTAATTTCAGTAATTTCAGTTAAACCAGTGAAATACTCTGAATGTGTATTTACAATCACTTTGTCTACACTCTCTGATTTACAATGTCAATCCTCACGTATAGTTTATACACTTTAGCATTGGCCATTTATGGAAAAAAAAAACATTCCTGTCTTTAAATGTTCTTATGCAAAGGTATCCATGTAATGACATAGCTGTTACCAGTGAAATCTAAATTATCATTCATAGTTCACCATCAGATTTTCTCAGTTCTACACTACATATTTAAACAGCTAAATGAATGACCATTAATACAAACAGTGTACAGATGTCTGATATCAAGCAAGAAGGAAATTGGATAATGATTTTAACTGTCTTTGGTTGATCAGTCACAAAGCTGCTGGTTTCCCCCCTTAGCCTCAAGCATTTACTCCATGGAATTAATAATTTCCCCAGTTTTGGTTGCTATACATGTAAACTGAAGCTGATAGAATATTGGGTGTAACTGTATAGATGCTCTCAAATGTCCCTGTTTTGGAGCAGAATGTAGGTAAAGGTGCATGAGCAAAGATGCTCAGTATCATTTTACAGTTTACATCAACAGCCCCCAACATACACATGCACACACAGGGTACACAGCCACACAGTACACACTCATAGGCGTGCACGCGCATGCACCCACACACACACACAGAGAGAGAGAGAGATGAACACTAAGATTTACATATCTACATAAGAATTAGAAAAAAAATAATTATATAAAAAATACTTGATGACCCTGCAATAGGGTGATTTGTTATAGCACAAAAAAAAAAACTTCTCACGCATCTTGTAGTAAGCATTATTTAACCAAAAACATTGTAAACATTGAGAAACATAGTAGAGAGCCATAGATCATGCTTTTGATAAACTGTTGTAAATGCTGTAATCTAAAATTACAGGCCGGGTCAAAGTGTTGGAGTCTTTGTGCTGGAGATGACTAGATTTAATGTTAACATGTATGCAAGATGCAACGTGACAGTGCACTTCAAGTAATTGCCCACACCTTGTCTCCGTAGTCGTCTCTTTTTGAGGCCGAAGATTCGCACTTTAGAGAAGATGTCGACCAGGTTCCCGTTACACAAACCCTTGTTTTTATTAGGGCTTTTTCTTCGTCTGTGAGTCGCCGGACGGTGTAAGTGTTGCTCCCGAGCCTGTCTTTTCTGTCGGATCAAACCGCTGGCAATCGCCGCTGCCATGACGAAAAACACCAAAACCACAAAACGCGAAGCCCGTGCACCTCCGGGCACGAAGCGCAGACGACAAAACAACCGCTTTTGTTGCAAACCTGCCTAATGCCCCATTACTCCGGCTATAATGTCTCTTCGTCAATCAGCAACAAAAACGAAGTCCAAAACCACATTCCGAATATATTTTATGATGCACGCTCTCAAAAATGTTTTTAACAACCGTCCACATAACCTGTGCTGCTTTCGGCAAATGTCAGAGATCTCCCGGGGAACACATGCTTTGCATAACATATGTTTTCCGAAGTGACATTTCTGAAGTCCATTCATGCCTTACCATGCTGTTTAGTTACAGTAAAGTAGATGATATTTTAACCAGAGGACTCGCTACATTCTTTAGAAATAAAATCCATTCGCGTGTATTTTTCTCTCCACTCGTCATCGGCTCCTGTGTCGTTCACGCAGCGGTCAGCCTATGCTCTGGACAACAATTTCAAGCCACGCGCGTTGGAGTCAGACGCTCAAACC
Organism: Tenualosa thibaudeaui; assembly: GCA_027481765.1. Lineage (NCBI taxonomy): Eukaryota > Metazoa > Chordata > Actinopteri > Clupeiformes > Clupeidae > Tenualosa > Tenualosa thibaudeaui. The sequence continues at coordinate 8,205,338 of JAIFZK010000021.1, read as the reverse complement.
GCCAGAAAGATTTTTCCGTATTGTTCCCCGTGAAGGACGCGAGACGGTCTCCCGGGTGTGGCTTTGTGCTGGCAAGATCCCCACTCACAGATTCACCAAGTTTCGTGCGCAATCGGCGACACTTTCCCAGATGCGGTAAGGCAAGCCTACAATTGGTGTTGTCCAATGACAGTCGGACAAACAACGTACACCTTCACAGGAGCAACAGGTCATTTAGCCTCCGGCAAACATCCATGGATTTTCTATTTTCGCTCCAAAAAACTTCGAGTGCTACCTGAAGAGAATCAAGTGTCTCCGCAATTGAGAAAAAGCGCTCACAGACGAACGTATATCCCCCGATCTAAATAAAAACGCGTGCACATCCCAGCTGTTAAGGCGGTAAACATATGAGTGCTGACTTACATGACGTCCTCTCGTACGCGTACGACATAGGCCATGCACAAACTTAGGACACTCGCAGGAGGAGCTTACAAAGCAAACTGAGGTGATTTTGAGACTAAGCGCGCCTAACGGAACGGACTGCAGCTTTTAGTGACGCTATATTGCAATTGTATAATCAGATCGTTGCCCAATTTGCAGTAATCAACGAATATCATTTTACTCTGGAGGTATGGGCAAGTATTTAACGGAGCAAATAAGTAAGACTGAGCTGACCATGAAAACAGAACGAACAGGTGTTAACAAATTTATATATGCATTTTTTTTATTTCTAAACAGATAACGCAATTGACGAAAGGCCAGCAACGTTTGAAGGATGTCCTTTCAGAACCACGGAGAGTTGCTGCTAGTTGAAGAACTCTGATCAACCCTTGATTATGACATTCACCACAACCGTTTCCCATTCCTATCTTTAGATTACATAGTTTTAGATATGCCACACTTGAAATCACCTGAGACATTAGTTTTGAGACGAATGTTTTTAGTGCATAATATCGGGAAAATATTAAATAGTATAGTATTATAAAAAAGACTCAAGACAGCCATCTACCGGTTTGCCCCGCAACGACACCTAGAGCGCTCTCTCTCTCTCTCTCTCTCTCTCTCAAACACACACACACACACACACACACACACACACACACTATCTACACTGCCCTGCCCACATCTTTTCTCTTTTGTCATATCGAGATAAAACACTATTTTAAGTGCTGGTATACAGCAGTGTGTCTGAGACCATTAGCATAGCTAATTATGAGGGCTGGCAGTCTATATCTTTCTGTACTGTTTCTGTAGTCTTTCCCACTGTTAATAGACAGTTGTTTCCTAGCACCTATTACACATTTGACTGTCTGTGAGGCCAGGCGCTTTTCAGGTGAGACAAATGGCTGATGAACGATGAATGATTTTTATACGCCACCAACAGCGTCTCTAAGGTATGACACTTTCGGATAGAACTGAAATTAATGAGTACAGGTGAATAACGCCATCTTATATAAAAATCCAAGCCACATTGATTATCCTCAAAGTGAACACACAGACGGCCGACTCCATTATAGCGTTAGGACGTTTCAGCACCATGGACAGCACATGGCCAAGGAAGAGACGAGAGAGGTTCGCGGGCATCATACAGTTTACAAAAAATAAAATAAATACAACATTTACGTTTTAAACACACACACACACACACACACACACACACACACACACACACACACACACAGGCAATAATGGATGTGTGTGTGTGTGTGTGTGTGTGTAATCCACACATTTTATATTCTTGAGAAATAATAAGGTAAAATAAATTTGCTATTGGAAATATCTCTATACATTTCTAAAAATGGTCGTAAATTAATGAATGCAGTTGACGTAATCAGCAATTGTAAACACAAAAGTATGACACAAGTAAGTGTGTTTCTGTGTCGTCCACATGAGGGCGACGGAGAGCTAAATGGTCGTTGCATTTCACAGAAGTACATTATGTGGGCCATTTCCATACTTCACAATCTGATCAATATAGTTCTGTCTATCTGAACAGCGTGCTCGTGGGGATAATATTTGAGAAAAGTAGCGTGTGGAAACACAAGAGATTTTGTGTTAGTGGCACAGTGTAATTAGATTAGATTCAGACAGACCATATACGCAAGTATATATACATGATTTGTTTTTCCTTTTTCTCAACAATACTTCAACATATTTTTTGCTTGAGCTCAATGAAGTTATGAATAAAAAATCATAATGGATGCATGGTGATACTTTGCACACGTGTCTGATGTCCTCGCTAACCATAACACAGCCTGAAGGTTGTGTTTTGTCAACCACTGCAAACAGTTTTAATCACCCCTGAAAACTCCTTGAAATTATTTTGCCCTCAGATAAGTATGGATATGGCTTTTGTGTCCAGGACTCCAAATGAACACCAGCCACCAGCCAACCAGCTTGTGAAATGTGAAGGTGGCTGGTAGATTTTAGACAAGTTAATAATTTTTTTTTTTTTAATGGCTGGCAAATTTCAGTGTCTGTTAAATATTCAAATTATAAATCTATTAATGACCAATAACCAATAATAAGTTATTACATTATTGGATGGATATGACATTAATAGCTGGATGAAAATGAAAAAAGGTACATTTAATAACTGCAGCCAATAATGTAATAACTAGTGAGTATCACTTAACCAATGTGACCCTAGTCAGACTAACAATGAGGTGGTGACAATGAGGATTGCAGATATGATGATGCTTACCCAGTCTGGGATCCTCTCTAACTCTTCACTCAGTCCTTGATATTTTTCAAGAGCCTTATCTTCCTAACTAAATGGACTGTATTTATATAGCGCTTTTCAACTCCTACGAGTACTCAAAGTGCTTTACAGTCTCACATTCACCCATTCACACACATGCACTCACACACCGGTGGCAGAGGCTGCCATGCAAGGTGCCAACCTGCCACCGGGGTTCAGTATCATGCTCAAGGAAACTTTGATGGGGCCAGCCAGAGTGGGGCTCAAACCTGCGACCCTCCGGTTGCCGAACGGCACTTCTACCTGCGCCACCTGCGCCCCCAATCTGTCTGTCTCTACAGCCGTCTACTATGTCTGGTTTGTCAGAGTTGTATCCCATTTTAGATTTGGAACTTCCAACCCATACTCAGCACAGATGTTAAAATATAATACATTATCCCTAATTATGGCACTCTATGTTTGCCCTGCCTGCCAGCCTCTTACATTCTGTTGTTACATGTTGGACTGTCTCAGAGGCTTCCTCACATAGTCTTGCTTTGTATGCTATATTTCTACTCTCTACTGATCTTGTACTGAAGGGTTTCTTTTGTGTTGTCATGATCAGTGCTTATGCATGGGACCGGTTGGTTCAGTGTCCCAAAAATCATAGATGGAAATTTGTTCACAAAAAAGTAATTTTTGCTATTTTTATCTCTGTGGTGTAGTGGCGCTACACCACACACAGGTGGTTGAGGGTTCATTGGATGAGGCTTCTTGAGACCCATGTAAAATTCCACAAAAATTGCATTATGGGCATTATGGGTCTATTGGGGCTATATGGCCACCTAGTTACAAGTGGCTGGAAGTTTCAGTGTCCCAGTGATGGTCAACCAAAATTTACTGGAAAACCAGAAATGCCTGATTTTGTCCTTTTGTAGCCATTTGGTGGCTCTATACCACAAATGGGTGGTCGAGGGCTTGAATTATTCAGCATGTATCCAGCCAACTTATCTTGGACCTTGAGGCTAGCCAGGCTAGCACCACCTAGTGCTTTCAATTAGATTCTTTTAGCTCCCCCACTGCATCAGGGCACCAGGTGTAAGCTTCGGTTCGCACCGTCTGTGAGTACGTCACGACCAAACAGTAGCAACTGGTTGAAGCAGAGTGTAGCCCACTGTGGAGCGAATACAGATAGATTGATAGGTTTCAGTCGCTTTGCACAAAATGAAACAATGTAACAGTGACTGATGCCATAGGCTACCTTGAAGCCCCACCAGGAAAAGAATCTACAATGCCTTCACATATATGACTGTCAATTGCGCTGTGCTGTGCCCAGTCAAAAAAATAGACTGATCGATTGTGTTATAGAGAGAGAAGACAGAGTATAGCTGTGTTTGTGTGCATGTGTCTGGGCTTTAAGCAGCTGCAATGTTTGAAAGAGACAGTAGTAACACCAGATGCTAGTGTGAAAATTTACAGTTATTATAATTTCATTTTTGTTCTATCCAGCCAATAACATAATAGCCATGTAATAATGCAATAACATATTTCATTATTAGCAAAAAGTTCTTACATTATTGGTTTAGAAATGTGAATACATTATTGGCAAGTTATTACATTATAAGCTTTATTACATAAAACAGACAAAATTATGAAGTTATTGGCAGTTATTACAACACTGGCCATTATTACATTATCAGCTGCAAAAGGCACCAAGGGGACTTTGTTTATACATTATGCAAAGCCAGGCAGACATCACAGATGTCTCCCACTCCAGCTCCTCCATGTGGTCAGCTATAGGACTGCTGCACCAGTAGGGGAAAAGAGACACTGTGCACAAGCTCAGTCAACTTTTGGTCACAAATCCTTCTCAAAGGCATTTATATTTCTTTTGATAGATGATAGAAAATTAAATTAGATGATAAGAAAAGAAGATTAGATTAGATTAGATTAGATGATAAGAAAAGCAGGCATCCCGTAGCATCCATAACATGACATACATGCACATACACACACACACATTCTATAGCATTGTAAACACACATAATCCTTTTTAAAAGATTGTTCTTAACTGTATGTGAGTTTTCTATGAGAGAATATTCCTCTAGTCACAGTTGGAAGGCCATGTTTATAATTATCAGCACTAAGATGAAAGAGAAAGTAGAGACAGCAAGAGGAGAGGGCAATTACATAACAAATCCATTTCCATGCTGTCAATACGGTTTCATAGTATGGATCCCCAGCTCTGGCCCCTGACTGTTTCCAAACAGCCACCAGGAGCATTCACATGTGTGCACAGCTCAACACGTGAAACGCACACACACACACACACACACACACACACACACACACACACACACACACACACGCGCGCGCACGCACACACACACCTACCACAGACACACATACATGCAATGGTAGGCAGACAGACAAACACAAACACACATACACACACACTCACACACACACACACACATACAGAGAGAGAGACATAAGGGTCACATGGAGATCCCTGTCTGTACCATGTACGATGTAAACACATCAATCTATGATGAATACAAATAGTTTTTAACATATTTGTGTTAAAATGATGGATAAGAAAGATGAAACTGTCATTTTCAGGTAAACAACTACATTTTGCTTTAACATTAAGGTGAAAGACTTGGTATGAATGGGTATATGAGATGTAGGTTGTTGATGACAGTAGCAAAGAGCACTTGCAGACCACTAGTATGTTACAAGTTCATGAAACACTGCTTGGCACATCCGAGTAGTGAATAAAGTAAAGCTGTTTACAGGGAGGTTTTAGAGGTCCAAAAATGCAGTTGTAGGCCTCCACTTTCCCATGCTCACTACCTTCTGTAACGAAGAAATCCGGCACAACACAGACCAAAATATTAACACTAATGGAAACTCACAGAAACAGAAACTCACTGCAGTTTACTCCATACAGTCAACATCAACAGCAGGTTTGCTATTCAGTCTATGTTGTATCAGATTTTAAGTCGGTAACCTCAAACAACAGGGCTATTGATTGATTCCCTTCAGATTTCTTCTTTCAGACTCTGTAAAGACATAGTGATAGTGATTATTAGTCATCAATCAGCCAATTGAAATAAGTGGCTCTGAGATCTCCCTTACGGGAAATTGCCTTGGAATCCCTGAGTTTAAACCATAATATGCTACCTCTAAGTTCTACTTTTTACAACATTATCAAGATCAGGTCTACTTTACATCCCCATCATAGCACAGACACAACACTGCTCAATGAGGCAAGTGAAATTCTAGTACTGTTGGACTGGAGTCCCTTGTTTAATACATTTGACTAAAGTTTCCTCATCAGCAAAATCCAAAATTCATTTGTAGAGATTTTCACATTTCTCTTTGTGGACACTGGTTTCACTAGTTTCACTACAAATCATGTAGTGATTTGGATGTGGTCTTGCGTCCTAATACTAATACCTAAAACTACAGGAGCTGTGAAAGGCACCATTACTTAATACTTTGAAAAGAAGCCTAAAGATCTATATTTTAAAATTTATCACTTATAAAATTCATTTTTCTATTTCATTATTATCCTTTTTCATCATTATCCTTTTTTACCTTTCTCATACACCACTTCAATTATCAAAAATAAAGTATATATATATATATATATATATAGATATATATATATATATATATATATATATATATAGCATCCTATATATATATTTGTTAGGTCTTTTTCTATGCGTTGGTGTCCACCATTCAGCACCATTCAGGAATGAAAGGCACATTATAAATCAAATTTGATTGATTTAGTCATTGACTTATCCTGTACAGGCAAATATGAATGCATGGCTGACTGTTACAACATAAGAGTCAGTATGAGTTCATGATCATCTGTGCAGATTATAGAATGGCGGGGGTACACCACATGGTCTCTGGGGCTTTCAGTGTCATGTCTTATACATCCAGTTAGGTCAGTCAGAACTTTCCTAACTTTGTCATTAAGACGTAATCTTACAGGTCTTAATCTTGTCGAATAATCTCTGTATTGTCCTGCTTAGTTCAGCCGCCTCCGCCCCCCCCTTCCACCCCACATACCTACACACACACACACAACCAATTTGTTTAAATCCTTCCCTGCATCCTTTTATGTCAGAAGCTGTGGCACAAGAATGTCACTGTATTGCTGTACTGTAACCCCCCCCCCCCACACACACACACACACACTGTTTGTACACTAGTAATAACTGTAATAACTTTGACCTCAGAAGTTGAGAGGAGATTACTGATATGGCAGTCAGTACCCATACCACACTGTTGTGACTATGTACCAGAAACACAAAGACCTTATAGGAGACTTCAGTCTCAAGCGTGTGGAGTGAAGTAGAGTGCAGAGGAGTTAAGTTCTTCAGTATGATATATTGTCTATGCACGCACTAGAGTACAAGTGTACATCAGTCTCCCGGGGCAAGGCGTGACAAAGTGAATGCTTGAGCAGTGCATCAGTTATCCACTTCCAGGCCAGTGGAGGGTGAGAAGAGCCTTCACATTACAATCATGCAAATAAAATTAGTATTAAGACTTAGATACATCTCCCTTTAATAATGTAGGATGTTCCTCTCGCCAGGGGAGTGCTCCCCATCTATCAGTATAACACTGGTGGGAGGAGAGAGAGCAATAGTGTAGGGAGGAGAGGCGATGCTTTAATGACTGATAGAGGGAGATTCATTTTTTGGAACCATTCATGAGAGGAGGAGAGAGAGAGAGAGAGAGAGAGAGAGAGAGGGAAGGTGAGAGACAGAGAAAGGGAATGAGGGGAAGAGAGAGGTGATGCTTGCAGACGGAGAGAGAATCATTTTTGGAACCATTCAAGAGAGAAGGTGAGAGAGAGAGAGATATGGTGGTGTGGGATAATGTTCTAATGACTGATGGATTGAGATTCATTTTTTGAACCATTCAAGGTGAGAGAGAGAAGAGAGAGAGAGAGAAAGAAAGAGAGAGCGAGAGAAGCTAAACATGAAGCAAAATGAAAGACAGAACAATTGAAACTGTGGAGGGAAAGGGAAGAAGAGACTGTCAGGGTAAATGATGGGTCAGATCACAGAGAGAAAGAGAAAGAGAGAGGGAGAGAGTGAGAGATGCAGACTGCAGATAGATAGATAGAGAGAGAGAGAGAGAGAGAGAGAGAGAGAGAGAGAGAGGCAGGTTGCAGATAGGGAGAGAAAAACATGATGGAAAACAATGAAAAAGGGATAAGTAACTGTGCATGACTGATGAATGAAGAGGAGAGAGTCGCTGTATCATGCCGGAGTCAATGGCAACACCAGCAACTAGGTCATGAGAGAGAGAGAGAGAGAGAGAGAGAGAGAGAGAGAGAGAAAAGTACACACAGGGAGGATGGATATGCTGAAAAAGAATCATGGAGGAAGAAGATAGAGACTGAGAGAAAGAGAGAGCAAGAGAGAAAAGAAAGAGAGAGAGCGAGAGAGAGAGAGAAAGAGAGAGCAGGGATGGGAATTAGACTGAAAATAGCAGTCAGTGATAGCAGTGCTTTGAAGAGCACCCCCTGCAGGCGATGCAGGGCTGTGCAGAAGGCTGGGCATGGCTGCGCCAGGCTGTGACGTGGCTCCATGGAGACACTGCTTCAGAATTCAAATCAGCCAGCGGCTGTCTACACGCGGCACCAGGTGTTTTTCACATGCAAGATAATTCAATCACGCTAGAAAGATGTAAGACGACCTCAAACAACGAAGTTGGCAAGCAGGCAAGCAGACAGACAGATAGACAGACAGACCAACAGACAGACAGATAGATAGATAGATAGATAGATAGATAGATAGATAGATAGATAGATAGATAGATAGATAGATAGATAGATAAATCAACAGACAGGCAGACAGACAAACATACAGATAGAGAGCGATATTTAGAGAGAGTGCATCCCTATGACTATTAGACTCAGTTTCAGAGCACCAACACCAGTTGCTGCTCCTCTGTGTATGTGTGTGTGTGTGTGTGTGTCAATGCTCAGACAATTCCTTCCACCTGCACGTCATTTCCAGCCAATCTCTCTGAATTTGGCTGCATGGGGCCCCAATGACACATCATCCAGCCTGCTGGGAAATGGAGAAGGCGAGGGGTGAAGGAGCTATGTGTTCCCCAGGGGATGAGTCACCCTGCGTGGGCTTGTGTCTGTCTGGCCCTGCCTCTCCATGGCCTTTCCTTGGGTCTCCCCTCCTCTCTCTCTCTCATCTTCCCATCCTGCCATTGCGTGTGTGTGTGGGCGTGAGGGATCACCGCCAGCCCCCGCTCTGTCAGGGAGGGGCTATTGTACCCCGTCTGCATGCTGATATGCTGACTCACCCCCTACACACACACACACACACACACACAAAAGCACACACATCTACCCCCCCCCCCCCCCCCACACACACACCTAACTGACCAAGAGTGGGAGAGTCCTCCTGCAGAAAACATACCCCCCCACACACAGACACACACCCTTTCCTGGTCCGTGTTGCCACGGCAACCCAACTTGAGCGGAGCAGTCTGTCGGAGTGTGAGAGGGAACTTTGTGCCATGTTGCTCGACACCAGCCGTCTGACGTCTGTCTCAGTCATACCTGTCAGGTCCACTTCTGTCTGCGTGTTTTTGTGTGTGTATGTATAATATTTGATTGTCTCTGCATGTATGTAGTGTATGCACTATTTGTGTGTTTCTATTGTTCAATGTGCATGTGTGCATCTATTTATTTATGTGTTTGAGTGGAGAGTGTGTGTGCATTTATGTGGCATGTCTGAGAACGACAGACTCATGTTAAACCCCTTTTTTAAGCACAGCTTAAACAACTAATTGCATCACTACTTGATTAACTTTGGGCACAAAGCAAACACTATTACCCACAATTCACAGTAGTGATGGGGCCGCTGCAAACCTAAAATTCAAGCTATTGGCCCTGATAACCACAACTTACTTGCACACACACAGCCAAAAAAGCTTTCAATAATGTAAATAAAGGACTGTTTAATGCATTATGTATGTATATACTGTATGTCAGGTTGTTTAGGGCAAAGGAAACAAATTTCTCCAGACTTGCACAGGTTGCATGCAGAGCAAAGTTTGTGGTGATGTACTGCATCAAGGAGGGCTAGGATGCACTCACATACATCAGGAACCTGTTGTTTCATTTATTCTCCCACTTCCTACATAAAAACATTTCAAAACTACTGTCTGTATTAGTTAACAAACACACACACACGCACATATACACACACATGCACATACACACACACACACACACACACACACACAAAACAGAACACAAACATATGTTTTACAAAGATTGTAAGCAGTGGTAATTATTCTGTAACTGTGTAGTCTTTAAATGTGATAAAAAGTTTTCAGATTTTATGGCAATTTTGTTGTCAAAATAAAACTGGAATATTTCTGCCTATTTGTCAACAAAGCATATCTCTGAACCACCTGTCAAATGACTATAAATAAACTCTACCCATAACCTCATACTGTATAAATACAACAATTTGCAAACTAATCTTACCCCCCAAACACAGCCAGGCACACACACACATACACACACACACACACAAACACAAACACACTTCCTCTAGCTGTCTCTCTCTCTTTCTCTAAGAAATGAGGCTCCCAACAGTGCTTACATCAGCAATACTGCCCACAAACACTGTGCCTCAAAGAACACATTTATTTCACACAGCTCATCAATACTGACTCAACTCTGTTTGTATGTGGAAGTTGTCTGGCCTAACACTTACTACTAGCACATTAGTGTGTGTGTGTGTGTGTGTGTGTAGATAGATAGATAGATAGATAGATAGATAGATAGATAGATAGATAGATAGATAGATGTGAGTCAGTGCAAGTACATTTTCAGTGCAGAAGTATAAGTAGGCTACACATTATAAAAAGCAATATAAAAAGTGTTTATAGAGGGAAAAGTGTAGGGGTCTGTGCCTTGGGCTAATATAGCCCAGTAAGAGTCCAGTCCAGTCTTGGCTTAGATAGGGTAATTAAAAGAAAGGTAAAAAGTAGACCAGGTGAGGTCCAGGCATAGGACCTGGGGTCACTGTGGGGTGTAAAATCAAGCAGACCAGTGTATGATTGTATGTGTGTATGTATGACCAGTGTATGATTGTATGTGTGTATGTATTCATTGTATATATGTCTGAGTGTGGTTCATTGCGTGTGTGTATGTGTGATTCAGTGTGTGTGTATGCCTGTATGCATGTGTGAGTGTGTGTGTGTGTCTGTATGTATGTGTGAGCGTGTGTGTGTCTGTGTCTGTGTCTGTGTCTGTGTGTGTGTCCAGTATCTCATGAATAACGCATCAGAGCCAGGGCTGCGTTAGCAACAGCAGCAGCAATAGCTACACTTCTCCCTGCTGCACAAGACGGATGGATGGGGTTGCTTTATTTCCCTGTGTGATAGAAGACCCCCGAAAGAGAGATCCTCTAAGGGGGGGTCATCGATGCAGAGACACCATGGCAACAGGGAGGAGAGGGAATGAGTGATGAGTGTTGTCAGGACAGAGAGGTGGCGACCTTTGGGTGACCATGCAATGCTCTTGCATGTGTGTGTGTGTGTGGTGTGTGAGCATGTATGTGACAGTGTGTGTCTTTGTGTCGTTGTGTATTGTGTGTGTGTGTGTGTGTGTGTGTGTGTGTGTGTGTGTGTGTGTGTGTGTGTGTATGTGTGTGCGTGCATACGTGAGGGGGAGCTTCAAGGACTGCATGCTTCTTTTCAACTTGGACTCTGGGATGACAGTTTGACCCATTAAAAAGTGTTGACTGGGTATTTTCGCCTGTTCAAATTAGATTATTATGGGAATATCAAAACTGCTCAACATAAATCAGGCAGGGACAACAAGTACGCAAAGCTGCCTTGTTTGCAGTTTTCGAAAAAGATAAATGAGTCTATGCAGTAGGTCTAACTACAATTTGCAATCACATGCCAAGTCAAGTTAGTTTTGTTTATAGAGCACATTTAAAAACAACAGATGTTGACCAAAGTGCTGCAACAATGTTGACTCATGTTTAGACCATACTGTATGTTCAGCTGTGTTTCATACTGTGAGACATTTCTCTGTGCCCTTCAATACATTTCTCTGATCCCTCTGTCTCCCTTCCACACACCATATGGCCATGGTTTAACACTTTTCAAAGTTCTATAAATATTGTTATACGAGCAATTACAATGATCTGTTGTTCTAATGTATTAAAAGTAATAGTTCCAGTAATAATGTGAGATAATGTCATTATTGATCAGTGTTCATGGAAAATATCTTAAAAACTTCATAAATACAGATAAAATGTAACAGTCTAATGTAACAGTTTTTAGGATGGACAAAACCAAAATGTGATGTATGAAATAGTTCAATATTGTTTATATGCTGACAGCATTTGAACCCTGAGAAGAACATCGCAGAACAGAGCCCATCTCTATATAGACTAACACAGTCCTCTGTGGAGAAGTATAGACTGTTCCAAGAGAGTTTGATCAGCTGCTCCCACAGGGCTTCCGTTTTAACATTCCATATAATCTCTTAACGTAGCAGAAGTAGATTAGGAAGAAAATACGACATTCAAGCATTGTCTTTGTCTCTGTGGTTAAAATGGTCTATACAATCCTGTTAAGAACAGGACAGATCTATTACTAAGAACAGCAAATAAGAGAATATAGAACTCTGGAGGAGAACAACACAAAACTGGAATCATCTCCAGGGAGACTCTAGGCCTCGCTCCTATCCCCTTGTTGCTCAGGCTCATCCTGCTAATTCCAGCCTCTGGGCCGGCCTCTTGTCTGTCTAATTGCAATTCATGACCCATCAGATACTGTATAAGAAGAGCGGCGAAGAGGAGAGAAGAGCGGAGTGGAGCGCTGCAGCAGGGAACAGTGCCATGGGAGGCCATCATGAAGCCTCTCCAACATCATAAATCAGGGAGACACATTGAGGACTTCAAATGTTAAGTGGTGGCTGAGTTTCTCTTGCTGTTTGTTTGTTTTTTCTCTCCCAAATGCCTCTTTAGAATGGCCCAATCTGCTTCCAAATGCCCCAGCTGGTTCTGCTAATTTAAAAACAATGCGGATCTGCATAGCCTAGTTCTCCGCAGCAGTATGGAGCTCCCATCCTCTGCCACGTGCCCAGCCTACTTTCAAAGCAGAGCACTTGAGGGGGGGAGATTACATCCATGCCCTGTGGCAATCACGGCTCCTCCGCTGCGCAGACAAGAGCCAGAGTAGAATGCCACATGTGCAAAAAGCAATCAGACAGAATAGCTGAACAAGATTCACAACACCGATAGCTGAAACTCTAACCTGTAACAAGAGATGGCCTTGTCCTGTTATGCCAAGAGAAGTGGTGGTATACAACTGATTCAGACAAGGGAAGTATAACACAAAATGGTAAAAACACAATCCAGAACAGAGGGGAACATGTTTAATCTCTTGTCTGTGTTTTCTCTTGAAATACTGTACGTGTGTGAATTCAGTTCAGTTGCACTGAAATGAGCATACAGTAAATTCAGAGAAACTACAACTAGACCTTCTTAGGTTTTCCTTGAGGATTGCTTAGAGCAGTGGTGAATGTTTTACGTCTATTTTTTTTTTTTTCTCAAACTCTGCAAATTGCTTCTTACAGTTCTGTAGATGTTCATGCTCTCATCAAGAAAACTCCAGTATTTGTGCTTTCCTGACTCAAATGGGAAACAAGTCACTTGAACCAGCTGATCAGCACTTGTACTAGAGCTGATCAGATTTTAGATTAGATTCAACTTTATTGTCATTACACATGTATAAATACAGGTAACGAAATGCAGTTTGGCATCTAATCAGAAGTGCAAAGAGCAGCAAGTGCAGTATATACAGTATGCAGTATGTACAGTTAAAGAGGAAATTATATACAGATAAGAGTAGTAATAATAAATAGGCAGAAGAGCAATATACATGTAAGGTGAAGAGATAGTAAGGGTAATATACAGATGTGATATATAGATTCAATATAAGGGCAATATACAGATGTGCTATAGAGATAGTTATGTACAGATGTACAGATGTATTAAGTATATACAGATGTACAGATGTGCAGCCCAAGGGCTATAGCAGCATAGCTATAGCAGCAGAGTGTGAGGTTCAGTGGGGGACAGAGTTCAGTAGTGTGACGGCTGTGGGGAAGAAGCTGTTCCTGAACCTGGTGGTTTTAGTCTGTAGGGTCCTGTAGCACCTTCTGGAGGGGAGGAGTTGAAACAGTTTGTTGGCAGGATGAGAGGTGTCCTTCAGAATGCTGCGTGCCCACCGCAGACATCTTTTCCTATGGACATCCTCAATGGCAGGAAGTGGAGTCCCTGTGATTCTCTGAGCAGTTTTCACCACTCGCTGCAGAGCCTTGCGACCAGCGACAGAGCAATTTCCATACCAAACTGTCACACAGTTAGTCAGGATGCTCTCGATCGCACAGCGGTAGAAATTGTTCAGGATGCCAGTGGACAGGTGGTTTTTCTTTAGTGTCCTTAGGAAGAAGAGGCGCTGGTGGGCCTTCTTGACCAGGCTTGAGGTGATGGTCGACCAGGACTGGAGACACGTTCCACAGCCATACCATTGACGTGGATGGGGTCATGGGTGTTTCCCTTCTCTTTCCTGAAGTCCACAATGAGTTCCTTGGTCACTTCAGCATGTCACTTCAGGCACAAAGGGTGAAGGAATCTAATTTGATTGGCTGAGTCATATACTGCAACTTTGTAGCGGTCAATGAATGAAAGGTTGCTAAATAACTGGACATACTATTGGTTTCTACAAGGGTTCTGTTATAGTACTAGCCCTAGAACACTCACATATTTGTGAAGACGTGCCTACTGGTTAGGGCTTCAGGCTTGGAACTGAAGGGTTGCCGGTTCAAACCAGTGGACCACAGCTGTTGCAAGTGGCCTGGAGCAAGGCACCTAAACCCTCACTGCTCCCAGGGTGCCACTGTAGCAGGCAGCCCACTGTCCTGTCTTAGTGTGTGCTTCACCTCACTGTGTATTTCACTGCATGCTGTATGTAGACCAAATTCCTTGAGTGTGCAAATACACTTGGCCAATCAGACTGAATCTCTGTTTTCTAATAAGCATAAGATCCCCATAATGCTAAAGCATAAATTGTCTGTGAATAAAGCAGGGTTTTCTGAGTTATCTAAAATAAGATGGGAGTTAGGTGCATTGGGGACCTGATAAGTGAGAAAATAGACTCCAAACTTAGTTCAAGAGGATTTTGGGGGGTTATTTTAAAAGTGGAGATGTTACATAATGAATTAGGTAGGCCTAGTGCATTCATTTCAGAATCATTGTGGGGTTCTCGCCCTCGATACTTGTCGAAAGATGCGCGTTGTCTGAACTCAGGTTTTAGAAGAGGACTGTCTGAATTAATCATAAGGACAGAACAACCAAAAACCCGCCATCTTTTTCTCCTCCATGTTCTGTGTTTCAGTGCTGATGAAACTGTCCCACACCCAGGCACCCACTGACTGTTCAAAACACACACACACACACACACACACACACACACACACAAACATGGAATAGAGGTCAAGTCATAAAATGGTAAACGCAATGTTCACACCAGCTTCACTATGACGTGTTGTTCAATAGAAACCTACAGTTAAGTCTGAAATCAACTTGGTTAATTACACAGATGGAGCCAATGTGTGAACAGCATACATATACAGTGTGTCTCTATAGTTCTCTGCCCATTCGTAACTATTTACTCCTCTATCTAACAGGTAAGCGCTGTGACTGCATACACAGAAATATCACAGCCAACTGACTGAGGTACTAGGCAAAACTTATAGGCACCTGACATTTTATTTTATTTATTTTTTTAGCAGTGCAGTAAGGACCACAATAGACACACCAGGTGATGTCCAAAAGATGATGATGAGATCATAAACATGGACTCAAACGCACATCTGTGTGCTATTGGTTATTATGATGTCTGAGAATATAAAAAGGATACCACCTGAAATGCAACCATGTCTGTTCAGTCCTGGTTTCTGTTCTGCATGTCGGTGTTTCATTGTTCCTCTGTTCTATGACATGGGTTCCCATTAATGACCAAAAGTAGAGAGGTAACTTGCACTGACTTCAAGCACAGCTAATTAAAATTATAGTAAACAAGTTTGATCAACATTCTTTCCTGGATGGGTCCCAAGAGTTTCTGTGTTTAGTGCAAATGCTAGCAAAACTGACCTAATAGTTAGTAACTTAACTAAATTGCTATGGCAACTCTAGGTGCTTAAGCTTCTTTAAGCATAACATAGCACCACACTTCAATATGATTCCCACATGAACGTAAAATGTAACTAATTGACAGAACTGTTTATACAACAACATATTTTGGTACCATAATTCTTTAAAGTATCTCAAAATAAAGCAGAGCTAGGCAGCACATATAGGCCTCCATGCTCTGTCTATTGAACTTAGGTTAGGATAGCTTAGGTTAGCTTGATGAAAACATGGCACCCATGCTGTCACATGAAAACCTCTAAACCAATCATAAGGCAAAAGTTGAAGCCCCCACCACATCCCTCAACCCCTGTGTGGTGATGTGCACCACTAACAGCCTCTGCTTGAAGCACAGTGCTGCACACACAGCAGCCTGTGAATTATTTAGCTCCTCTCTGATGAAATATGGACGAGGCCCCTGGCAAGTCTGCAGAAAATGCCACACAGAGATGCAGGCCAGTGCCCTCTCCTTGCCATGCCATGCCACACTGCACCAGGCAGTGCCAGGCCATGTTAAGCCACTCCAGGCTGTGTCAAGCCCTGAACCCCTACACTCCACTGGGCATGCCACCCTGCCTTCTGTCAGTCAATGCCAAGCAATGTCACCTTACATACAAATGTTCGCTGAGACTGCACAAATGATATCTGGAGACTCACATTGTCCTTACATTGTTCTACAGATAAGAATCATATTTGTGTTGTCAGCAGGACTTCTCCATAAACAACAGGTCTAACTGGGGCAGTGGGTGCTCCTCCATCATCTCTCGTTTGCAATCATTGTGATACCTGTGTGACAACGCTTTTAGCACCCAGCTGTAAATTACTGCCTTTGATCATTTTTGTGTGGTTGTTTACCTCTCTGAAAATGGCATACAATCAGGTTTCACTGCATGAGCTTTGACATTACCTTCATAAACATTGAGCATTGCCAGCCCCAGTCAATCCCTGCTTAGTTACCACCTCAAATGCACAGGCTTATTGTGACATTACTGATGACAAAAATGTAAAGTGTAGATAAGAGCAAGCGTCACTCAGTGTCTACTCAAAATACTTTGAGAGTGCAGGCCTAAGTCATAAATTCAATTGAAAGCAAAGGAGGCCGCACTATACATTTTTATTTATTTATTTATTTACTTTTAATAAAAGTAAAATATGCATAGTGCGGCCTCCTTTGCTTTCAGTTGATGACAAAAATGTCCAACACGTGTGTGACTCCCACAGTACAAGCCACTAGTCGCTACTATAAAGCATTGACGCAAACTGCTGATGCAGAATGTCTCACCAAATACAGAGATTTATCTGCAGCTTACCTCTCTATTTGCAGCACCTTGGGAATCGTACCATTGATATTACTGGTACTGGTAATACTATGACGTCAGAATGGACAGGTGTGCGTTAGTCTGATTCTATATTTATCTATTTTTTTAACAGCCGTTCACGCTCTGGTTTACCCATGCAGCTGCCTGCTGAAGTACAGTTGAAACCCAGGAGTTTAATAAAAATCCCCCTCTGTCAGTTCGGCCTTGAATTGCGTAAGAACCAGGGCCCACACTACCACCACCACCACCATCTATGGGCAAGTGATGCAGAAAGATGTGCCTCGGTCCATTATAAATTGAACAGCATTGAGAGCACATGCAGAGAAGAGAAGAGGAGAGAACAGAGGAGGATAGGAAGAGAAATATATGAAAGGAGTAAAAAAAAAAAAAAATAGCTGCAACAACTTCCTCTCCCTCACACAGCTAATCCCCCTCCCTCATCCCCTTCCTCTAGCTTATTTCCTCCTTAAGGCAGATAAGTTTGTGTGTGTGTGAGTGTGTGTGTGTGTGTTTGTTTATTGGTGTGTTGTTTTCTCTGTTGTGTAAGTACATTATGCTTTGTGTATGCGTGTGTGTGTGTGTGTGTGTGTGTGTTTGTGTGTGTGTGTGTGTGTGTGTGAGAGAGAGAGAGAGAGTATAATCACCACTGCGAAAGCATAATGACCGCTGTCACTGGTAATGGTCCTGTTTGTCAGGAAATATTTTCCTGTAATGACCGACGGACAATACATTACCCCTTACATACTGTATAACCATAAAATGGACAGGGGTATCCTTAACCATAACTAAAACTGAGCTGGACAAGGGATTGAGGCACTATATGGGGTGGAATAACAGGATAGACCCCTCCCTATAATGTACTCCTTCAGTCATAATATACAATGTTGTGAAGCATTCTGAATAAAAGTAAAAGTAACATGGCCACAATATGGCTGATAAACATTGTGAGGAGAATGCAAGTGTTTTGGAAGAATGCATTCTCATCTGACACAAAGCCCTTACCAGAGCTAGACATTACCAAAGTAACTGACACACACACTGGAAAACGACAGTTCTCTCTCTCTCTCTCTCTCTCTCAAACCTTCAACCATACAAAGTAGAAAATAAGGGTAGAACTTTTCCTTGTTTTCCCACCACAAAGATAAGCAAGATTAAAGTTTTTTTTTTTCTCACATTAAAGCCTCTGGGAGGCCCAGTAGCCTATTTGTGTCTAAACTCATACAGTATAATATCCTAAAGCATGTTCGTCTTCAACACCAGGAACAACAAGCCCAGCCATAAGGCCATAGGATAAATATTTTACTCACTGAATGCTACAGATCACTGAATAGTTGATGATCTTGGAGAATGAACAGGAACCAGCAGCAACCCTGCGTTATATGGCATGTAGTATTAGTGGCGACAACGAGTTTTAAATCTGTCAAAAACTAGGGGCTGTGACTGGTTTTAAGACTGGCACGTAGAGTGCTATCTGCAGGGACTAGAATAATGCTCAAACTCTGAGCAGTGACTAACAGTGGCTGTTACGACTGACACACAGTTTGCAGAAATAAGTTTGCCTAACATGCCAAATCTGGTGTGTGTGTCTGTGTGTGTGTACGTGTGCCTTCCTTAAAGGTCATGTTTTATGGACAGAACAAACTTTCTCTCATTGTACTCTATCAGTCTAGAATGCCATAAAGGTATAACAGATGCGAGAGAAGGAGACTGATGTTCTCAGATACAATCACCCATAGACTGATGGAGATATTGCTAATTCAATTACTTTCAAGGCTAGTTTGAAACAAACATCAGCACAGCACAGAGTCCAAACCATTATCAAGATTACTGCATAATGTTCAATAATTTGTTGACAATATCAATGACCTGTAACTGGCTCAATGAATTGTAATCAATTTGTCCCCCTTATGACAAGCATTTCATCAATAAATTAGTGACATTTTCAGAAAATAGACTATCCTCAAAATATAATTTTGGTCAAAATACAGACACATCCAGAAGCTACAAATTATGCTTTGATTTAATAACTGAATAAATCTGAATATCTCATGTCAACATAATGAATCACTAGTTCCAGGACATCAGGTCCTTTAATGACAATGACTCCAGACCTGAACAGTGCATGCTGGACCACTTGAGCCTTTTTCCAATTCATATTCAAAAAACACAAGTTAGCAATTCATGCACAGGCATCAGCTAAAACGTTCCAACTTGGTCTGGCTCTATCTGGCCTGAATCTTAAAATTTATTCAAATTTCAACATAGACCTGAACCTGAACCTGAAAAGTTCAAACTTATAGTGAAACAGTGTTTTGATTGTCATGTGTGGTTAATTAAGCATACTGTATGGATATAATATCTGTAAACTGAATGTATACATGTCAATGTAAATAGATAAAATTAAAGACCTCACATGACAAGAAAAGTCCTCCTCCTTCTAATAATCAACAGCATCTTCATCATCCACACACAACACACTGCTGAGAGGCAAACACGGTAAACACGTCTCTGCTAGGGAAGGGAAGGTGTGTGTGGGGATTAGCTATGTGTGTGTGTGTGTGTGTGTGTGTGTGTGTGTGTGTCCCCACACACAGACACACACAGAAAGAGAGCACTAAAACCAGTCATGCATAACACTCTCCAGCGCATGCACACACACCAGTGTTGGGCAAGTTACTTTAAAAGTAATTAGTTATAGTTACTAGTTACTTCTCCCCAAAAACTAACTCTGTTAGTAACTGAGTTACTGATGTATAAAAGAAACTAGTTACCAAGAAAAGTAACGTTAGCGTTTCTTTTTTTTTTCTTTTTCGATGCTGCCTGATGTACTTTCATGGCATACATCAGCCTTTATATCAAGAACAAACACGTAGCATATTATGTTATTATTGTATTTTTGTGTTTTTGGAGACATCTCACCTTAGGAAGTGTGCCAGTATAAGTAGACTATCTTTTCATATTTGGGTAGAGGGGACCATCTGGAATCTGGCATAAGAATCATAATGGTGGGATTTTGCTATAACTTAGCAATTTGAAGAAATATGTAGGCCTACTGACACAAAATATTGTTTTCATTTTCATATTTTGTGCACTGTATATTGCACAGAGATGAATGTGTGTAAAATAGTGAAAGAGCTGAACCATTGGGCTGGCCATATTGTGTTGAAATTTGATTAAGTTACACATAATAGCCAGGGCACGAATCGCCTGTCAACAACTTCTGTTATGGACAACCCTTTGGGATGTGTGGGGCACTGAATGGGGATATATTTCAACATGACATATGGGGATGGGGATATCGGAGACAATATATTTCAACATCACATATGGGGATGGGGATATCGGAGACAATATATTTCAACATCACATCTGCAATCGGCAGGATCTGATCATTTTGATATTCTGTTTGCGTTGAGATTGTATTACTACACAAAAAAGAATAGTTTGTGAGATTAATGCATCAGAGATTAATGCATCAACACTGATTTCCTCATGAACAGTTAGTCACAGCAACTAGTGAGTAGCAGTGTTGGAAAGTTCTGATCATGTAGTTTCACTTTGTGTGCATGAGATATCGGTATGACGAGAACTATGTGGGTAATGAAGCCTTAAAGAAAAAAATGTGTTAACATTCATGCTTATGTCGGGCCTATAGGTTAATTATAGTAACGCACTGCTGCAATTGACAGTAATGGCAATGGCTTAGTAAAAGTCCAAGATTGCCAAAGTAATTAGATTATTCGTTAATGGAGAAATTAACGCTGTTAGTAACGTCATTTGTTTTTAATGCTGTATGTTTTAACAATGTTATTCTCATTACTTACACACACACAAACACACACCATTTCTTACACACACACACAAACACACAGGGGACTTGTATTACTGTAATCAGCGTTGGTCAGTAATGACCACTGGGACATCTTGACTGTGGGGTCCTCTGGGGTCTCGATAGCTGCTCACACTAGCTTACAAACATACTTTATACGGATAATATACAGGAGACAAAGGCACAGTATAGATCCTGTACACAGTTAATTAGAAAGTCTTTACAACAGGTAAACATGCATCAAAGTGAATGTGCATTTGCACACACACACACACACACACACACACACACACGCTTGAGTATTCACAGACACATTCACCTGCACACATGGCTGGATGCAGTTTTAATGTCCGAACACACCAACACCTGCAGCATGTAGCCTGTGTTCATATCTGAACTGTTTAACTATACTCTGGTGACAGTGTCTCAATAGCAAACAACAAAGGCCAACCCTGGGAACAGGGAGTGTCTGTTTCACGGTCCTGTGCCTGCAGCTACACACACACACACACATATATAGCATAGTCACACCACACACACCTGAGCGTTGAGGTGCGACACTCTCTCACACCTCTCCTGCTGGACGCTTGGCACTGGTGGTAATCTAATCATTTTCCTGTAGTCACACTCTCTGTCACACATATGCATGCACACACATGCTCTCTCTTTCTCTCCTACACATGCACACACACCTCAACACAGATTCATACTACCACATATTTTGATATGTACACACACACACACAAACACACGCACATACACACAATCTCTCTATCATATATATATATACTCTCTCTCTCCCACCCCACCCCCTCTAATACAGTGTTCTCTGGAGCAGGGCCAGAGATGCAGGCTGGCTGTCAGGGCTGATTCTATTACCACGCTGCTGAGCCAGAGACATCTATGGCACAGGGCTCACCGCCAGAGCTCTACAGAGTAATGCTCAGACTGCGCAATATCCACCGCATGCGGTCTGACAGAGAAAGAGTGTGTGTGTCTAAGGATGTCAGTTTATATGTGTATATACATGTGAGCATTACAGTGGAGCATTACATGTGAGTAGGTGTGTGTGTGTGTGTGTGTGTGTATGTGTTACAGAGTCCAAGCGCATCTGTGTGTTTACAAAAGTATGTGAAAATGTGTGTGTGTGCGTGTATGTGTGTCTGTCTGTGCGTGTGTGTGTGTGTGTGTGTGTATGTAGCAAATGTCTCTTCTGTAATTGTCCTATCCCAGACAATGTTCCAAAGCTGAAACAGATCTTAAGGACTATAATCTATCACATCTCCATCCTGTTCTCTCATTGGCCTTAGGTCAATGTGGATACAGCTTGAAAGGAAGGACAACCAGAGGTCCTTGGATGTGACCAACAGGTACTTGGCTTGTGGAACTGGTGCGCTAGGCTGGCGCGTTGGATCAGGTTTTCCTGAGGCCTGGCTTTTTGGGTCCCAGGGGTATGTCCCTCCAGGATTGACCACTCTGCCTAGGCAGGGAAAAGTGATATGGGGGATGGTAGGGACAGGGCCAAGGAAGGATGAGAGGGCAGTAGAAGACAACCTGGAACCTCCTGTCTTAGAGCATGCATCAAATGAAAACCACCATCATGCATTTGGGAATGATGGACATCAGTTCATGTCTCTTCAGATGTGTCCAGTGTTGGGCACGTTACTTTGAAAAAGTAATTAGTTATAGTTACTAGTTATTTCTCCCAAAAAGTAACTGAGATACTAACTGAGTTACTCCACTATTGAAGTAACTAGTTACCAGGGAAAGTAACTATTGCGTTACCCAAAATATCAAAGAATTTTTCAGAGCACGTTTCACAAGCCAGATGCATTGAGTAAGAACAGCAAAGACAGGTACCTGCAGAGGTGTTTATTAATTCAAACTCCTGCACCTAATTTCTCTGATTGGCTGAACAACACGAAATCTTAGACAACCTCCTCAGCTAATCATCATTACCTAGGCTGTTATCCCGCCCTCCCCTCCCTCCTTGCGATATGGGGAGAAATACACACACATGCAGCTCCTGAATCCTGTGACTGTGCGAGCCAAAGTCGAATGACAGCTTTTATTGAGTGACTTCAGTAACACACAGTAACGACGTGTTGGTAACGGCGTTATAATGGCAGATAAAATCATTAGTTAGATTACCCGTTACTGAAAAAAGTAACGGTGTTAGTAGCGGCGTTTATTTTAACGCCCTAATTCCCATCTCTGGATGTGTCCATGGCTAAAACAGTTTTTGTCCTTTATGACTGGAAGCTACAGTAGATATGAGGAAATTCAATGAAATTTAACTTTACTGTACAACTTTACATGCTGCCATTACACTAGTTATTGTAATGTAGTTACTGATATCAAGTACAAGTTGACGTGAAAAAAAAACAATGAATGAATGTGTAGATCCTTTGTTTACATTTTTAAAAATATTGTTCAATGCTGTAAGCTAAGTTTGTTTATATACACTAACATTTATTTATTTGTTCATGTTTTAGTTCTTGTTTATTTTAATTGGAGAACACTTGTGTCCAAAGCTATAAATGTTCAATAACCAACATAAGTTTTATATATTTATATACAAACATATATTTATATTTATATACAAACTACAGAGGCTGCTGCTACAAAAGAAAGCTTCATGTTTTAGCATAATGCACTCTAGCCACATAGTCATATAGCCACAACAGCTTAGAGTGACAGCAACATCATATACCTCATAACCACATAATGTTGCACAGAATTGGCTTAGGCTTGTCAGACAAAATAAAGCACCCTTAATTTCTCTATCTGGTTAAAGGGGTGCCAACACCATGTGCAGGCCTATCAACACACGCTGATAGAAAAATACAAAGAAAAAAAAAAAGCAATTCATGTAGAACAACAGTAGGGGTCTCACTTCTCAGATTACATGTAGAGTTTCTTGTAGGTATATGTGCACTCGCTAACAACAAAGGCATTAAGAATGGAAACTGGTGGAGCTGTGTGTTTGTGTGTGTGTTTTGGGGGGGTGGGGGTGGAGGAAGTACACTACACTACTTCTGGTCTGGTTCTGGCCCACTTTTGGTGTGGATCTGACAGTCTTCTGGTCTAAATCTGCCACATTATGGGCCTACATAGGTATACTTCTAGTCTGAAACCTCTGGAAGGCAACTTAAACTCAAATAACCAAGCTAAGCTACAATAGCAGAAGATACTACAGGATGCTGCCAACTCCTCTCAGCTAAAAACAGGAAAAAACAGTTCACACAAGCTCAAGACAACAGAGGATTGGAAAAATGTTGCCAGGCCTGATGAGTTTCAATTTCTGTTTTGACATTCAGATGCCCAGATAGAGAGAGGCTGATGAGGCTAGCTGGCGATCCACTGGAGTTTTGCTTATCGGTTCTCCTGTGTACCAACGGTGGCTCGCTGCAAATTCACCACATCTGGTATTTTTTAAATCTGCTGCTAAGGGAAATACCATACTGGGTGAAAAAGCGCTGACGGGCCTGCCAAAGGACCTCCGGAGAACCAATGAGTAAAAACAACCATGCTCCACCAGCTTGCACTCCGGTGGGCTGCTGGCGGACCGCAGCCTTGTGCTATCTGGTCTCTTGTCTATGTTATACTTAGTGCTAAGTACTAAATACCAAAGTGTGCATATTTAAATGCCAACATGTCCATGTAAGTACTAAGTACCAAAGTGTGCATATTTAAATGCCAACATGTCCAATAGCACAAATTTGGGATATGGCAGAATGGTAGATTCGCATGATGATTGTGTTGCCAAGAAATCTGTCACGTAAACATGCACCCTATGTTGAATCTATGCCACAACGAGTTAGGGTTGGGGGTTTTCTAAGTATAAGTAAGTAAGTAATAAGTATAAGTAGGTTTTATTGTCAATTTCTTCACATGTACAAGACATACAAAGGAATTGAAATATATTTCTCACCCCCCAACTTGGTATTGGTAAATCTGTTTACATTGGCTCAAACTGACATCGATTCTCTGGTTGCTCAACCCAAAACAACATGCAAATCACCCCAAGGTTGACCTACGGACTGTCCACACATGCACTATGCTTTGGGTAAAAGCTGTCTTAAAGCTAAGCTTATTATAAATAGGTGTAAATGCAGCGAATGGCTCGCCACAAACAGTCCAGATGAGGGCCAGTTGTGGCCCAGGCTCAGAGCACTGCATTGTGGGAATTTGAGTTCTATTTCCATCCTGGCTGACCTTCACAAGTACCTGTCTGATGTCCTGGAGACACGTTACAGTAACTGCGAATAGAAGGGCGGTGTCCCCAGGAGGCCAGGCTAGCCGTCACCTTCCATCAGTCTTGTCCATCTCTTCACCTCTCTCGCTCTCTCTCTCTCACACACACACACACACATTCATACTTACACACGTTTCTATATATGCACTCATACAAGTGCACAAACGCATACACACATACACAATCACACACACACACAAAGAGTCTCTCACTATCTCTCTCTCTTTCAAATACAGACAAACACACATACACACACACACAATCACACATTTGCACTTCCTGTTGTGCTCTTGAAACATTTCTTGACACACCAAGCAGGGTCACACAATAAACCCTGCATGACTGTAAGACGCACTGTCATACTTTTCACTAGTCTCATATCTCCACAAAACAGTCTCCCCCCTCCCTCAACCCCCCGCCCAAAAACAAACAAGCTCTACATCTGACACAACCTCTTTACATTTAGTGCACTGGCGTGTTTAATTACTTGTGGGGATTTCACTTCATTAATCACAGGGAGGGAGTTGAAACAGAGGTGTCCTGCCCACAACACAGAGGAATGGGGGCTGGGGGGGTGAGAGAAAAGGTTGGCATCCCTGAAAGCCGTGACACTGAGACGCCGGTTAGGAGTGTACTGTTGAATACAGATGAAGAATGGGAAGAAAAAAAGAGGGGAATAAGAGAAGATGCTGAAGCTTAGTATGAGATGGTGGTACAATGGGGGGCGTGCACTTGTGGATGAGGTGTGTGGGGGAGATTAAGAATGGAAACTGGTGGAGTTGTGTGTGTGTGTGTGTGTTGGGGGAGGAAGTCAGATTGTACCAGGAGGTGAGCTCTCTGTCTCTACACTACAGTGTGTCTACACTACACTACTTCTGGTCTGGTTCTGTCCCACTTCTGGTGTGGATCTGACAGTCTTCTGGTCTAAATCTGCCACATTATGGGCCTACATAGGTATACTTCTAGTCTGAAACCTCTGAACAAAAGTGGTTCTGGTTAAACCTCTGAATAAAAAAGCAGTTTAGCCTGATTGTCTTAGAAAGACCAGACTTTTAGATGGTATACAATTCACACAGGGTTAACTTTCCCAGAATTAGCACTTTACTTCCATATATGTCTGAGGTTCCCCGCAGGGCCGTAGTTAGCATGGGAAGGTAAACACAAACAACAAACAACCACAAATAGCCTTTAAAAGCCTCTGCAGTGCCTCTCTCTGTCTCTCTTTCTCTCTCTGTCTGCAGTGCCTCTCCTCCCTGTCTTCCTTCTGTCCCTATCCTTGATAGCTCTGCCTGGACTGAACAAACACACACAAACACACACACACACACACACTTGCACAAACATACATGGTGCACATAATGATTTGTTACTCCATCGCTTCTTTCAAAGCAAGCAGAAATACTTATTTCATTACTGTAAGCAAGCATTCCAAATCCCATCAGATTAATCTCAAACAGGATTTTGCCCGGATAAGATTAATCCAAACTCTGTGCACACATTCAGAAACATTGTATCATGCAGAAGTGACAGTGCAAACAAAACCAACACATAAGGGGATAGCAAGACTGTTGATACCATACCCTATTTGCGTGGTTACAGGATTGTCCCGCTTAGTATCAGCATTACACTTCAGTCAGCAAAATCATCAGAAACACCAGAGAGTGCAAAGCTGACTAGACTAAATCTCACCACATGTTTTGGGGCTACTTTGTCTGTATCCTATTGTGGGTGTTTCCTCATTAGTAAGTAGCATCCTATCTCTTTGCACCAGAAGCGACACAGGATTTTCAATCTCCAGTCTAATTAGGTAAAACATGTATCTTCTGTAACTATACTATGGCGTACAGGCATTTTTGATGACAGTTTGGTCATCCATAAAGGGCAAAGATCACAGTTTCCCATATATGGATTAGGCTGTAGTCCTAGTCAAAAAGAAAACTGAGAAAAGCTTTTGATTCAGGACAAAGTTTGCTGTAATCCAGAACAGAACATTTCCATACAAAATGAACTTTCCATGTTCCCTGCCATCAAATACTTGTACAGGTGAAATTATGGGCTGTTTTGTCATAAGGAATGGAGATGAGAAAGACTACAGGAAAACATGCTTAAAAGGTCTCCTGACATGGCCAGTTTTGCCAGAGACTCCTGAACAGATGTGTCTTTGATCCACACCACAACAGGCCCTGAGTCAAAGCTATGCTTTTTGAGTGAAATTCTTTGGGTGGGTCTTTCTAGGTGGGTCTTTCTAGTCTTCTGATGGAAAAGCCTTTAGGCAAATGTCCACTTTCCACCTAACGACTGCAAATGTAGGCCAAAGAGTGCCCAACACGAGCAAGACAGAGAATAGTGAATCCACACAGACTTCACTCTCTGTCCTGGGGTGTGTTTCCCAAAATCATAATCGAAAACCTGTTGGCATAGGTTAACTTAGTTAACAACTATGCTTTGGAAAATGCACCCCTGATCTGCTCTTTAGAGTGCAGACTCCATCCATACGCATGTATACAAGCAAATGCATACAAATGGAAATGCTTTCAGATATCAAACACAAACAACAACAGATTTTGATCAGGAAGAGACATCATTTGTAGCTACATTACAGCAAGCAAGTGATTCAAGATGGGCAGTGAATGTGTTGCTCTTTTCTTTTGAACACACAGTGAAATGAAAATGCTTTCAAACAATAAATAAAGACAAATAAACAAACAGGCAAACAATCACCAAACAAGCCTGAATCTGTTCACCAAAGACAGGAGTGTGCTGTAACTACTGTAAAGCGAAGCATCTGTTTGAGATCAGCTGAGAAAGCACTGGACACACTTTGACATATAAACAAACAAGTGCAAAAACAATAAATGTATTTCCAAATGACAGACCTCATCTGACGACATATCTAAACTCAGAACAGAGGAGTGAGGTTGTTCATTGATCGTGGTGTGGTTCGGCCTTAGGTAACCATATAACAGTTCCACTGGCAACTAAGAAAGTGTTAAGAAACTGAATTGTATTTTCTACCGTTTAGTTGTTTGTTCATAATCTGCCCCCAAAAATAGTTCTAAGCCTTCTCCCATTCCCAAGCAAGGCAACAGTTAATCAACAGCTTGAAAGTTCTTTCAATGGAAAATGAGGAGTGATTATTAGCTGTGAAGAGTCACCCATGGTATATCTCCTGGCGTAAACTTTGAGAATGCACTTAACAATTTAATTTCTCTGCACTATTGCACTTTCAACTTAAAATGGTACAGTTTCTATGTTAGCAATATGCACCCCTTGTTTGTTCTTTCATTGTGTCGTAGCTTGAATGTTATCCTGTTTTGTAAGTCGCTTTGGATAAAATCGTGGGATATCCTCACTCCTAGTGACACGTGAATGTAACTCATCAAACTAACTGTTATATAATGGATAATAATGCTATGTTAAAGTACATTATGATTATGTTTATGTGTACATGTGTTTAAACTGGGAAAGCACTGCTCTCCTTTGACTGCTCTCCTGCTTTGCTCTCTGGAACCCTACTCAACAACATGCAGCAAGTAGCACCTAAGCCATGTTAGTACATATCAGAGAGCAGAATGGGAGCCATATGGCCATTGCCTTTCTCTCTGCTTCGGTGAGGTGGGTGAGCCAAACAGCTCTCTATCCATTCATCTCTCCCTCCATGACCCATCCACCATCAAGCCCGACCACCACTCTACCAGTCCCCCAGTCCCCCCACCCCATCGGCGCCGGTCCTCTGACTCTGACAGGTGGAGCTGTGGCCATTGGCCGTCTCCAACACCTCTGGGCCAGACTCAAAAGCGTTCACTTCAAAAGGGTCCCCCAGACGAGAAGGCTTCAGCCTGACGCCCAGCTTATCACACACCTCTGGCTGCCTGATGACTCTGTGTGTGTGTGTGTGTGTGTGTGTGTGAGAGAGAGAGAGATAGATAGATAGGGAGAGAGAGAGAGTGAAAAAGAGAGGGAGAGAGAGAGAAGGATAGTGTGTATCAATGTGTCTGTCGGTGTGAATGTGTATGGGTTTGTGTGAATAAGTCTGAGTGAGTGAGTGTATGTGTGTGAGTGTGTTTGCATGTATGTGTGTGTCTTATCTGTGTGACTGCTGGCTTCTGCAGCATAGTTCAAACAAAAAAAATTCCACTTTTCTTCATTTAGAACATGTGACTAAAAATAGCTATACTAAAAAAACATAATTCATGTCTATCTGAAAATGAGAGGAAGCAAAAAAGCTGATAACCATCTGACAGCACTAAATGACTCATGCACACATTTGATCCTGCATTCTTACTAGAAAGGTCAATGAAATACACTACTTTTCACAAGCATTAGCCTTACGCTTCAGCTTCAAATCTTAGTTATATGCACATCAAATACATATTGGATAGAGTAATAAATCCTTCATACAAGGCAACAGACCATTTCAAATAGTGCACTTGACCTAAGTGTGTACAAGCCACACTGATTTAATAGCACTGGTTGCCATAAAATGTCATGGGGTGTCAGAACTTTCTACGAGTGCCATTCCATATAGATATCAATACCTACATACCTGGAAGCTCTTTACCAATAGCTTTATAAACCTGCCTCTCTATGATCCGGACAAAACTGTCTATATCCATGATGATGAGGACTTAGCCCACCTTGGAGTCGCTATGGCAGGACTCAACAGTCCATTTTAAATGACTGAGACCACACCCCATATAGAGTTATAAATACCTCCAATTGACTCACAGTTTCAAAGTAGAAATGGTTTCAGGACAAGTCATGCTGACAAGGAGCCCACTGGTGGGATGTGAGCACATACATACATGGACAGGGTCTTCAGAGTCAAAACTTTGTTTTTCTGATGTCTTAATTCACTTAATGAGAATCAATAACTAAATCCAATTAATATTATTGGTACATAATAATTACAATCACTCATCATATTTATGACAGATTGGACAAGTAGTAACAATTACAAAACATTCTGATGCCTAAAGTTCAGTTAGCAACCCTTGGCCTGAGGACTGTCACCAGGTTTACCAGTATGTTTAGATAAATCATTCCAAAGGGGAAAAAAATCTGACAAACACCGAAGCGTCCTTAAGACAGCTAGAACAGTAAGTAAGACAACAATGCTAAAGCTTGTGAAGACAAACCAACTATTGTTCTAAATTAAGGGTTTAGTTGCAAAATAAAGTTAAAGTTAAATAAACTTAAACATGCAGTATCAGATTATAGTTTAAAAAAGAAATGCAGAACGCAGAATGCAGATGTTTCATGATGGGGGTACTGTTAAATGCTTGTATAACAATATCAGTAGTACTCAAAGGTAAATGTGGACAATACAGTGTGATTTTGAATATTAAAAGCATTTCTGTATTACTAATATTAAAAGCATTTCTGCATAACTAATCTTTAGAGGTGGATAAACTCATTTTTTGAAATTTGAGAGGTGGGTAAACTGTGTTAACTTGAGTTTAGCCTCCACTACAGCCCCTGTTTCAGATTCCCCATCAATGGGGATACAAACAGTAGCAACTTGTTCACCCATATTCTCTGAAGAAACTGTATGTTCCCTGAATCAGTGTTCCCGGTTAAAAAAAGATACATGTAAATCTCAAGTGTGTTTGCCTAAGTGCAAAAGAGCTATACCAGCTTTAAGAGGCCCAGTTGAGATCATGGAATGTTCTTTGAAGTGCACTGATTAGATAAGGTGCCTCTTCTGAATACAAACTAGTACTGATGTCACATACTGTACACATCTCACTGTATACCCAGCCTACAATAAAACAACAAGAACATAAATCAATAGGTCTATATGGTCGAGTCAGTCCACCTTAAATTAAACTAGCAGGCATGAGTATAGATCAACTCCCGAGAATCCAGCTAACCACTGGCACCTTCATGAGGCTGAATGAATGAATGAATTGATTAATGATTATTAGGCATAAATTGTATCAGTCTTGCTTGACGAAAAGAGATGGTTGCTAACACTCTATAGTTCTTTCCAGTAGAAAACAGGAATTCACAATTAGCGCAGCCAGAAAATGTAGGCCACGCCGTGGATTGTTGTGTTGTTATCACCACAGGAGGGGAGGGGGTGTGTTTTTATTGCGACGTGAGAGGGGACTGGATCATGGGCTGACTGCAGATTGCAGCGGAGGAGAGAGAAAGAGAGAGAAAGAGAGCGAGGAGAGACAGAGGGGGAGAGGAAAGACATGAAAACACAGGAAAAAAAAAGAAGACAAAAAACAGACAGGAGCCACACAGCAGTGGCATTGCTTTGAGGCTTCGGGTTTCGCAGACCTCCATCTCTAACAAGGCTAGAACACTTGGACTAAATTTAAACCCCAACAACCCATCTATTTTACCTGTTTTCAGTGAACCAATCCACAGTGCCAGAGAGGACAACGAGGAGATGAGAAGAGCTGATTCAACACCTCATTCTCAATGATGCTCAAAAGATGTTAGTAAGCATGTAAATGTCAAAGAAAACTATCAATGGGCACTCCAGCAGTGAATATTATAGCTAGTAATAATTGTTCTATCATACTACAAAAACAATAAACAAAGCAGGGAAATCCTGCAACTGAGAGGTCAATACAAATGTTTTAAAGTATGTATTTTTTTAAATATGTTTAAAAATCTGATGGACAGTGACTGGTCACAGTTTCAGCGTTTTCTCAGTTGTTCAGCTGCAGTGCTTGTCTGTTAAGCTGCAAATTACACTATTCTCCATCAGTGCCTGGGATTCTGAATAAAAAGGGTGCAAAAGGCAAACAATGCAATAATCAATAAAAACCTTTGTATTGTCATAATGAGAAACCAGGGGCACTAGAGGACATAGAGTCTGGCATAAAAGGCAAACTCTCTCTCTCTCTTTCTTTCTTACTCTCTCACACACACCAAGATGCACACACAAACGCATACACACATACAGTACCTACATACCTCCACACACACAAAGAGTAAGCTTCTGCTGTTACAGACGCTGACACCCTGCAGGCTGTAGTACAGCTGACACACAGAGAGAGAAGCACAGGAGGCAGGAAGGGCGAGGAAGAGGAGAGAGGATGAAGAAGCTTCACCTAACAGCCTCTGACAGGTGACGCCATCACAGGAGACACCTAGCCTGATTGGACACAGACGGCTCCAGTTTAACTTGACTTGAGCTCTCAGCTCGCTCGCACTCTCTGGGCTTAGTTGTTAAGGTGACAAAATGCAAAAGGGAGTGCTTCGTTTTACAAAGACCATGGAAAAAGTGCTCAGCTCCACTGATCCACGTCTGTGGACAGACTTCTTGGGAAGAGTGCAGAGTCTCCGCATGATATGATATCAGCTCATTCTGGTACTGATCTGGTCTGCCCTCTCAGCAGGCAGGTTAAAGCAATAGTACTTCCAGTACTTCCAACCATAGTCCTGTTGTTTGAGCTCACCAAGTGCTGTCACTAGAAAAGGAACAAGAGAATTTGGTACGACATAGAGTAGTGAACCTGTCGCTAATTGAATGGGACTATGACACGGCTATGGTTGGAAGTTGCTTACTCCAGACAATCACTTTAGGTTGGTGTCAATTCTACATCATAGATCAGGCTAAATCTGAATTAGAGCCAAATTGGTAATGATATGCCTTCTTCTGTCCACTTTCAAGCAGGGTACAACTTAGATATCAACATTTCACCAGAATCATGGGCTCTATCTTTAAATATTTCGCTCAGCAGAGTTCATTCATTCACAATGCAGAAAAAAACAGCCTAACACAAATGCAATAAGTCGGTCCTCCATGCAGCCTGTTCTCGATAGACACACACACACCCATACACACACACACAAACACACACACTAACCCGAGGCTACCCGCCTCTATCTGGACCTAAGTGCACAGTCAGCGAAACTGTGCATCTCTCCCCAGTTCCCTCCTCCAGCTCTCTTTCTGGTCTGAAATAAGATGACCAGGTGTAATGTGGCTACATTCCCCGAGGACACACAAGGCTAAGTACAGTCTACCAGCCTGTCAACACTAAGAGGGGCCAGGACATTTCCATCACAAAAGTTTTCCTCAAGTAGTGCAGTAACTCTACTAACTCTGAGAGGTACATTAACACACACACACACACACACCTTCAAATACTTGACTTTGTACTAGTTGTATTACTCTGTACAATCTCACAAAATCTGACACTGAAAACGAAGAAGAAGAACTCTCTGATGATACCAAACATGCTTGCTGATAATTTGTCACAAACAGCACTTTGTTGCTTGCAGTAGGACAAACACGCATTAACGCAAATAAGCATCACCCAGATTACATGCTTTCATACACAACAGACACTCCCTCTAAACATAGGGTGCATTGACTGGTTAACTACATCAGGCTTCTCATCACAGTCAGCAGATACAATGGCATGGGTGTGTGATGCTGCTCTCTACTGCAACTCTCTAAATTGTTATTTTTGTGTTAAACTGAACATCTTAAATATCATATGCACAATCTGTAATTTGTTATAATTTTTAAATTTTTACAAACAAATTATAAATAATAACTCAATAATAATACAAATACTGATTAAAACTGCAAATTTGGTTGTATTGCAGTATGTGTTGTATTACTAACAGCATCTAACTGGGTGTCTTTTGCAGGGGTCATACAAAGTTGTCTGTCTTTCAATATATCATCTAAAGTTCTGTATATCAGTATACCTCCTCAGTCCTCACATATATCTTTCTAAATATACAGCTCTAGGTAACCAGTGATGGACTTGCTGTTCAGTATGACCAAATACTTGGTGCTCAATCCTGTCTGGCCTGCATCCATGCCAGGCCCATCTGCTGTCAGTCAAGACAGCTCTCCATATTAATTTAGGCCAGCACCCCTGTCCATCTCTGCTTCTCTCCATGTCAGTGACCTGAAAGGGTGTATGTGACCTCAAACTGATTACCTCTCGTGCAGCGAGCCCTGTTCCACAGCTGGTCAATAACACATTGAGAGCAAGAACATCACACACTCACCCAAACACATATACAAACACACACACACAAACACAGAGCACATACCGGTCCCGTCCCCCAAAGCATGAAACATAACCACAGCTCTGTGTTTGTTTGGAACCCATGAGCAGAGAGCAGAGGGTGACCACATCATGAGCTACCAGTGTAGACAACTTTCAGACTGGATCAGCATGTCACGTACTTCTGTAGCTTTTAAGTTGTCTTTCACATTCTGTGTTTATATTATATGTCCTCACTGGTTATGTTTCATGCATGTGCTTACTTGTTTAGGGGGCAGGATAAATGTAAACCAAAAAACAGAAACATAGAACTGATTTCACAAACATAGGTAAACAATCCTGAACATTTCCAAACAACTTATACTCTTTGTCTTGAGTTCTCCATGAACATTTTCAAATGGCCACAAACAGTTGAGGAGGAACTCTTCACAAATCCATAGCTAGAGAAAGGGTTACCATTAAAGTGGAATGTTTACAAAAAAAATATTCAACACGAACTGATGCTACATAAATTTACCAGAGAACGTTACACACTTGGATACAAAGATAAATACTGTAGTCAGAAAGAATATGGAGGAGTATCTAGAAAATAACATTCACAAATCTCAAGTTTAAAAGAGCTTATACTACATAACTATCACTAGAACCACTTGTGATAACAATACATTCTTTTGGTATTTTCTGCTTTTAAACAACTACAAGTAAAGTGTTTACGTCAGACTAAGGGAACTCTGTGAAGAGTGCTAGCACATTGTCCATTATGATGGGGGGTGGAGGGGAGGAGATATCATTCCCTGTGCCTGGAATGGATGAACTACTCTCACTGGCAATATTCCCCTTTCAACAGTTTTTGAACATTACTCTATTGAGGGCTCACATAACAAGTCATGATAGTTCAACTTGTCTTGAAATGAGATCAGCATAGGCTCTCCTCACTGCAAACACAAACTCATTCTGCTACCGGTATCTGTTTGGAGTTACATTTTAAAAGCTAAAGGAAAGAAAAGTATACTTCCATGAATGAACATTGATCCATGACTATTGATCTCTTCTGATAAAAAAATTATTGTTATGCTTTTAAAGAGAAAAGGCCTGTTAAAGTACCAGCCGGCTGAGATCTCAGTCTGGCTGTCGTTGGAACTGAAAACTGAGGACATTTACGGAAGACACCAGCCTGTAGGGAAAATTGACTGAGGAGTTCCTTTTGACAGATTGTGTTACTGTATTGACCCAAACTGGACATCCCTTAGTACTGGCAAGAGCAGACACAATGCACTAACCTCTACAATTTAATGCCAGCACTGGAAAAGGAAGATCAGATGAAAGCTGACAACTGTCCTTCACCAATCAAGGGCTGACTCATTGATTAAAAGTGAAAGGCAGTTTGATGCCAGCGAAGATGGATCGCAATTTAATGGCGTTAGATCTTGACCTCTTACTCAGCACTTATTTCCTTTCCAAAGCCAGGCTTACATAGTCATCAGATGTCTTCCCTCCATGGCACTGAACTTTGTAATGATACAACACTAAAATCATATGTTAATTTGCGCCACGATCTTATTCCTCTCCATTTAGCCACCTGTCCAGTGTAACCACGGCACACCCCTGTACCTGCCCAGGATCAAACATATAACTTACAGTACCCCTGACTGGGAAGCAGATACACTTGCAAGGAAAGTATACATCACAGCTGTTAGTATTTATTTCTAACATTGCTCTTAAGCTATCAGGAGAGGTGTTCACACACTGCTCAGCAACAAGACCACCACAGTTTGGCATGTTTAGGCTGCAAAATTGGCTTAGCAATATTTTCTGAATCATATCAAAGGCATACAGTACAAGCTTGGCTTTCAGAAAACATTTGGTCCTTCAGCATAAGTAGAGATGTGTGAACTGGATGTCACTGAGTATTTTTCATTTGGAATTTAGAGTGGTACTACAATGTATTATTTCAGCCATAAATATCATAATATTGTATAATACCATAACATATCAAATAGAATAAGGCAATAAAATGAAATGAATAGAAAATTATGGTGGTATTTCATATGCGAGAAATGATGAATGCTGACATTAATTTACAATCCACCAATGAACATTTAGATTAGATTTTAGGAAAGAATGCCAGTCTTGTCCTCACAGATGAATTATTCCCATTCAATTCTACAGCCACTGTAGCAACTTTAGTGGTGACTTGTAGGGCTGATAGGGTGCGAGCATTTTTGTTTTGTAAAATGTATGTGCTTGGCAACCAAACAAATATGCCTATGTTCAGGAAATAACTACTGGACTGTAGCCAGAGAAACCAGAGAAATTCTAGTGCCTATCTAGCCACTGTCCATCAATTTCTGAATCACCAAAAATCCAGGAACAAATCACAATACTTTATCTGATGAGGTGAAATGTATACAATAGACAGAAGAAAATAGCTGACACTGCTTTATACACAGCCAATGACTACCTGCTTAACCAATGACATCAGTATTAAACTACATAGATACATTTTCTTTGAGTAAACAACTGCATTTTGCCGTTTGTTTATTGGAAACATGGGTGTGCTGTACTTCTGAAAGTTTACAGCAAGAATTTAATGTCCTACCTCAGTTTAATATTGTGTCTGGTTGCAGTTCTTATGATCAAAAGTGAACACAACATAACACCACAAGATTGTATCAGTCACGCTAACAACTTTGCCCTATGTGGCTGCATCTGCGCAAAAGTTGAACTGTTGTATTGGTTGTATGTCAGCATAACACTAGCATTTATGTGACTCACCCAGAGTAATGTACAAGAAAACAAAACACGATGACTTTTTGTTTGCTGCTCTGTGTATGAGGAAGCTCATGATGCTATAGTTACTGTCCCTATTAAACATTTGGTGAAAAGGGGATGTTCCCTGGTATAAGTTCACAAACTCTTGCTTTATTGTGCAGTGACTTATGAGACTGCCTCTTAATATGCGTATTAGCACATCTCATATTGTATTGAACTGAAATTAGGTGCTATCTGAGTTGCTTACCATCACTGTGTCATAAATCAGTCAGTCCATTGCTCTACAAGCCCCAAACCCGTAGCCTCCGTGGCAAACTAGATACGGCATTACAGAAACAAGTAGACTGTTTTTTTGTTGTGAGAGGGGCATTATGTGGTGAGTAAGACAAGCTCTTAATAAATTGCATGTGGGCTATGTGTTAATCCTCCTCCTCACTTCCAGGCTGGGTCAGGGCACCAGGAGTCCGTGTGCAGTGGACTATCCACGAGGCACAGACCCACAGTGGCATTTCAGGCCTTAGTGGGATGGGTGAGAAGGTGTGTGACACCACAGAGTTGAAGAACTTTGTGGCAAACATTTCCCCTGACACTCACACAGACTGAGACACTTAGCTCATTTTCTGCTAATACAGAATTGTGGCCCTTCTGGTTCATGCCCCATCTTAAACTATTATGACCAAAAGTCGGTTTGGAGCTGGAGCCAAAGAAAGAAAGAAAGAGGGTTTACCGGCTACTGTGTGTATTACATTACAATTTAGAGGAAAACAGACTAAAAGTGTCAGTTTTCTTTTCCTAGCAACCATTGCCATGTATACATCTAAATTTGACTTGTTACAGTAATGGCATTATTAAGCTAAAGCGAAATAACATTACACAGTAAATAAAGCCTTTACAATAAAGCCTAATTTTTTCACTGGATTTCTATCACCTGTTTATTCACGTAGTACCCTCTGTTGATGCATCTTCGGTTCTTTTCCAAATTGGTGGAAATGTGGGCTGGTTCACTAGACTCACTACCTGGACAGAACACTCATCTTCACCTAAACTATGCAAACACACACATACACACATGTGCATACCGTAAGCACAAACACACACACACACACACACACACACACACACACAATCAAAGAACTCAAAGGAAGCTCTACAATCAACCTGACTACCTTCTAAATATACTGTTCACTAACTACAGTGAGCAAAAACAATATGCATGCACACAAACACACACACACTTTGTTGTGGTTATGGTTGATGACACAGGTTCTGGTTAACTAACCACCACCACCACCACCACCACACGAGTATAGCTAGTAGCTATATCAGTCATGTGTTGAAAAAAGTTGAACTTTGTCAGTTTCATTGTGCTGTTGACCATACACCGTGACTATGCACACACAGTATTTACATAGAAAAAACAGTTACTGGCAGTATGCCATGAAAATTAATGCTGATCTCATGAACCTCTGTGGCAGTCAAAGTGGTGCCAGAGGGCGAGATGAGAAAACCTTAAGGCCATGATGCATGCCAGGTCTGTGGTGGAATCAGCCAGCATTTAGGTCAGAATTAACGCAAAGTTGTTTGCAAAGAAAAAGACAACAACAGAGGACTGTATGCTAGTATGGCAGTCTACTGATGGTCGAGTGGCCTTACAGTTTCATGCATTGCCCTGCTGGTTGCACGGAGCACCGAATGCCTCGACACTGGTTTCCATTTCACCATGGTAAGCCCCACTGAGCTACTTGTGGAAGTTAGCGATTTCACTGCAGCACATTCTTGACAAGGGGGGAGCTTCCGCAGAAACGGACTCAGCATCCACACACACACAAGCGCGCGCAAGCAAACGCACACACACACGCGCGCGCGCACACACACACACACACTCAGGCCGACGCAGCTTTCCCTCTACATCCATATGTCCACCAGAGCCGTTCATATGCGTCATGGGACCCTCTCCTGACTTGCTTTCCTGAATTCATGTTTATTAAAGACATTAATGAATAAAAACCGGGATAAACAAACAAATGTGGAGTGGTATGGTTTGTCGCTGGTTGATCTCCCGGCGCCAGCTATGCTGGAGAAGCTATGATCTACTCCACTGCAGTGGCAACGTCGAATGGGGAAGCGAGGCATCTTCTTCAGCAGCACGTCGCTCGGCCACATTAACTTAGAGCCACAGTTTAAACTAAAATTGATTTTACAATCTAAATCCTCACCTTGCTACATTTTATCTGCGTTTGAATTCCAATGGCAACCTGTTAAGACTGTCTGTCTTAGTGACAATGGTGAATATTTAGAGATTACTTGCAATGCAGTTTTACGCATCAGCGTTGTGTTCCCTTTCGTGTGGTTGTTATGAACAACTGAAAGTGTGCAATAGTGTTGCACATGCACTCTAAACGAATATTTAGATCACAGAGAAAGTGTGTTCCTATATTATCGTTTACTTGGGTTACTATCAATTAACGTCAGTGAGGTTGTAAAATATCAACAGATATCCACCGGCCGTCTGGTGCTATTGAAGTCAAAGCAATAATGCGTGTTTTGCTTGTGCCATAGTCTGCTGAAGCCAGCCTGTAACCCCTAAGTGTTGCAGAAGTGCTACTGCAGCAACCCAGCATTAAAAGCCTGAATACATAGAACAACGGGAAAAGCCCGCAAACGAATACCGCATTCCTCCAAGTCTGGAGTCAAGAGTTAAACACATGTACAGAAACCATGGACCCAACCACACGAAAAAGTTGGGCGACCTGATCATGCGGCTACGGTAGAGAAGGGCTCTTTATTCCTTGGCATGAAATGCTGCGCCCTGGCTCGCCAACACTGGCTCGGCGATGATAACTTATTCCCCCTTTTTTCTCCCCCCTCCCCCCCATGCGCTCACTTGCTGCACAAATGCGATTGCAGATCTAACACCATCACCGTTAGCATTGTACAATAGTGCAGTCAAAAGAGGCAAAACAACACACTAGGGTCTTACCACTTGGGTTCTTGTTTTTCTTAAGACTCTTGCCACAAAGACACTGCAGCATATGCGATCCTTTGCTGAAAATGTTCCAAAGAAACCACATTGATTTGGGCGAAGAGCAACCCAGCAGCCTAGACACCCTCATAGAGAAGAGCTCTTTGCGGTTGCATAATAGCCCAATTGGATCAGTTCTCCTGGCCGGGGCTACCACTTGTACCATAGAAAATAATTGGTAAAACCCGGGGTCCGCTGCGCCTTCCTTCACGTGGAGAATTATTTCGTTGCACTTTATGATGAAGGTTATGTTATTATCCAGCAGGTTACCAATAGTGCCGCCTCCCCGGGTTATCAGTAACCAAAATATACTGTTTAAATCGCATTTGTCGCACGGTTGTGTGTGTGTGGCCGACAAACACACAGAACTAGCGGGATAACGGTAAAACGCGAGGGATTTCAGAGCAGAAAACCATTGCATATTAGTTCGTCGCTCCGTGGAAAGGGTGGATCTGTACAGCGTCGAGAGCCAGAGGAGGATGCATCTTATATGGAGACCGCTACTGTTGTACCAACTAAACACATTGCCAAAATCAAGTCGCGTCACGCTGGTATTCTTTAAAATCAGGGGATCAATTTTTAGCTGCTGACGTCTTCATTTTCAAACTGCACAGCTCTTTTGAATCCGCAATATTCCGCTAGACTTAAGTTTGTTGTCCTTATGCGGTTCTCGCGGCTCTGTGTCCTCTTCTATGCATGTGATGTGGCTTTGCCAACGACCCTTCTCCAAAAGAGTTGTGCGTCCGGTAAAAATAAATCAACGTAGCACTGGATCTGTGCGTCCGAAATAGATGTAGGAGGAGGGGTTGAGACGAAAGATTGCCTTCCCATTACGTAGACACGTGGTTGGCACACCGTCACGAATGAAATGCCCTTAACATCTGAGTAGACACACAAAATATTGTCAAAAGCACTGGGTTTCTCTTCTGTGTAGTAGACGTGGCCGGCGTGGAGCCCTGAACTGCACTGCGATACCCACATCACGGCATTGTGATTTCCTCCTGCATCTTGGAGTTCCTCAAAGCGAGCGCTGTGTGATTCCA
Source organism: Tenualosa thibaudeaui (assembly GCA_027481765.1). NCBI lineage: Eukaryota > Metazoa > Chordata > Actinopteri > Clupeiformes > Clupeidae > Tenualosa > Tenualosa thibaudeaui. Next base: position 8,164,166 of record JAIFZK010000021.1, on the reverse strand, counting down.
GCTGTTTTCCAGAGCAACAGCTGCAGTCCTTAGGAAGACGGCCGACTGCCAAGCCAACGAGACTTCGACGTGATCGCGTTGGGTGCCCGTCGCCAAAAATCAACAAGTTCTCACTGCTCCTCCTGGATTTTATGCTCTACTGCATTATGCTATGCTCAGGCAACGCCGGAATTTCTGCCCATCAGGGCACCTGCAGGTTCCGGCGGTCATTGGCTACAACGCCATCCACCTCGCTGTCTCGGCGGGCCGGCCAACTCCAGGGACCCTAACGATAGAAGGAGAGGGCTAAGCTTTCTGTTGCAACAATTCTGCTGCATTGGCAAAGTGTTGCTTGATTAGTCTCCACTGAGATCAGGTTGTGGTTGGCTGCTCTACAAAATTTAGATTAAAATTATGTTCGACTTAAGTTGTTTTCGTTATGTTGAATTATGTTTTTTTTTTTTTCGTTTTTCTTTAAATTAAGTAGGCTGTACAACAAGAATAGATATCAAAACTAATATCTCTAATATAGACAGGATGCTCAGAGAAGATTATTTCAGTATTTTTAAGGTTCCCCAAGGCTTATGGTGCCTTGATAAAATGATATAAATGCATTGAATTGGAGTGCATTTTGAAAACTGATACAAGCATTTTTAAAAAGTGAAGTGTCAGTCAGTTGCACACCTATTTTTCCACCTATTTTTCATATTCTCCCTATGAAATCACTGATCACTGAACTAACTTCAGATATTACAATGTAATGGCTGCAAATGTCATGAGTGATCTCTCTAGGCTCCCTTCAACATAATGCAACACAGTGTGAAGGCTAGTTTGGCTTAGCTTCATATAACTATAGCCTCTTGCCTCCAGAAACATATTGATCTATGTATTCCATTCAGACCACAAAGCAGAGCGACTGGAATTTTGGTCATGAAAAGATTTCGGCCTACACTGTTAAGTCACTTCCCTGTGGAAAAACAGCAGTGATAGCTGCAGTGACAGTGGCAGGTGTTCCGTAGGAAGCCCAGGAGCATCAGCTCATCTTAATGAAAATATTAAATTCATCCACTTTAATGGATCTTTACAGGTCCCATTGGACATTGCGGATCTCACTCTGTGTGTGTGTGTGTGTGTGTTATCCTCATTGATCTGTTTCCTGTGCTGCTGAATGGTAGAGGGCCCTTGGAGAATATCTCACCAGCTACTCTGATCTCCATTAAAATCTCCTTTACCAGGCTCTGTACTTTAAACAAGGAGTTAATCTAACATTTTAATTCAGAATTTTAGCATCGGTCAGAATAACATAATCATTTGTAACAAACTATGTGTATCACTTAGAGAGATAAATGAATAGAGATAAATTAACGTATTTCAGTCAGTTATCATTACAGTAGATGAGTCATTTCATTTTGGCAGATAAAGCTGATATACAGACAAATAGCTGGGTAACTGCTTGTGATGGCAATTTACAGTAAGTCTGTGACATCTTTTGAACTTGCTGTTTCGATGTTGACAGTTGTAGGACTACATAAACTACATAATACAAACTCTCTCTCTTGCGCGTGCTCACGCTCTCTCTTTCACACACACACACACACACACACACACATGCACAATCAAAGAAATACAAGCAAACACATACACCTATGTCATATAATAAACTCTCACCAGATATTCTGATCTCCATTAGAATCTCCTTTACCAGGCTCTGTACATTAAACAAGCAGTTAATCTAATATTTTAATTCAGAATTTTAGCATCAGTCAGAATAACGTATAATGTGTCTTTCTCTCTGTCACACGCACACACAAAACAACACCACATAGCCAATCAATCCATCCCATTTGTGCGTTGCCGCCAGTCATGAAGGCAGTCATTGTAAAGTGCTGTGTCACATGGCAGCAATGCAAATGATTTCCTAACACCAGGCCTGCCACAGTCACTCTCTAGCCATACGTGAATGGATTATACTGTTGTGGATTTAAGTAGTTGTATGGTTTTTCAACAAGTATTACTGCAACACTTACTGGAACAAGAATTTGTGAAAGCACTTTGTACTTCAATACGTGGTGATCTAGTGGCTTTGTTAGATGTTGACATAAAAGTTAACAAGGTATATGCATCTGCAAAATTAGTTGTAGCTGTACATAATTTTGGTGCTGGTAAACACTGATTCAGCACAGACGTATTCGTGAATTTTGGATTGATACTTCTCAACATGGATGTATGTTGCCTGAAAGCAATACAAAGTGTTGTTCACTGTTTGGCTCATAGTCAAATACTGTGAAAGTGTTTTCAGATGGTGAACATTGAACTGAGAAGTATAAAAATGATGGAGCAAATACTGCGAAATTCGAAATGAAAATTGGATTTGTTGGTTCTTTAGACAGAACCAAATAGTGACATCTGCTGGTGGAAAAAAGCCAGTGCAACTCTCACTTTAGTGACTGGCTATTCAAATTCAAAGAGCATGGCTATGTAATATAAACATTTATACACACACAGGGATACTCACATGGGCAACACACTCCCAGTATTTATTTTTCTATCATGAATAGGTAAAAATGTCTCTCACTCAAATAAATGCACTTCACTATCAATTTCTTCACTGATAAATAATGTGCTGGTAGATGCTCCGTCTGGTTTAATATAGATAGATATTGATGTACAATGTAGATATACCTATGCATCTTGCTCTTCTTTTTTTCCAGTTGAGTGAATGGCCCACTGTCAACTTCGGATCTCTGGAACCCAGGGTCCTGACCCACTCTCACCTCCTGTCACTTCACCTATCTGGATCTTAGGCCTCCTTTTTCTTACTTAGCTGCCTTGCTTTACAGATTCAGCCAACACAGGCAGGGTCTCTGGCTTGACATGACACGTGACTGTCTGTTTCCTGTCTGACTGGCACTGTGGGGGCCATCTGGCTGCAGCCTCTGTGTCAAGCACAATGCATCTTCACAATGGGCTACCCAGGAAACAACTCAGGAATCATCCCTCACCTGTTCTTCCTCTTTTCTTGGGGAGGACCCTGGTCTTTGTCAATAAAAGTCTGTGACTGGACCAGTTTATACCCATCGACTCCTTTGAACAATGGTAGATCACCAAAATTATATGATCAAGAACAATAGTCAGAATTGTGTAATACAACAAGGATCTAAGATGCAAAACAGTAATACAAAATTTGAAAATACTTTATATGATGGATCCTCTAATTTTTCCCTATTTTTTGCATACATTTTCATATTGTTCATATATGACACTGTCAGGTCTGATCAGATCTGGTCACGGCCACGCCCCCTCTCAATCTCTCTCCTAGATCGCAATCACTTCCCCGAGCACGATCACCTTCCCCTGAAGTATTAATTGGTGTCACCTGGTCTCCACTCTATTTAAGCCTCCCCCCTGCTTCACCTGGTGTCTGGCCTCGTCAGTGTTATCGTGGATTATCCCCGAGTCAGTCTTGTTTCCTCCGTCTCCCGCGATCTCCCGTGTTCTCTTGTGCTGTTCGCCCCGCGTGCCTAGACTTCCATGTCGGTATTGTTATACTCAGTGTCTCCTTGTTTTCCAGTCAGTGCTGTTGTGTTTGCTTCCTAGATCCCCTGTGTGTTAGTTTTATGTTCTCCTCCGTTATAGTAGCGGACGTGACTTTTGTTAATCCCCGTTTGGTTTATGTTCAATAAATACTCCTTCTGCCTCAGCCCCGTCTGTGCCTGACAGACACAGAGTTATGAGATGGCAATGCAAGTTTTATACTATAGAGATTTTAAATGATAGCTTGGTAAATTGCTTTTGTAAAGTCATTCTGATGAGTTTATGTTTAGGCCTTTATGTTCATTACTGTAAATATAAAATGTGGTAAGTTGCTTTACAGTTATGTCTGCACCTTCAGTGAAGTTTCAGATTCTTTTTTCAACTTTGACAGTATATGCTTCCCCTTTTGTTAAATGGTTAGCCAGGCTTGTGATGGATTGCATTTCTGCTTTAATATACAGAGTTGTTAGTAACATGACAACTCAGATGCAGAAAATGAAGAAGTTATGACGGCCAGCTGCACTTTAGATGATCTTGCATACATTCAAAATGTTCTGACACTTTACCTGGGCAGGGTTTGGCCCTGGTGCTCGATTAAATTAAAGGACAAGTTCGGTTTTTACACTTAAAGCCTTGTTTTCTGATTGTTGATGGTGAAACACAATGGTTTAAATTTTGACAAATGCCTCTATTCCAAGAATTTTTGGTTGTTGCCGTAGCCCCACCAGTCCTTCTTTTGTAAAAACATGAAACTGCAAACTTTATAGTTTCCAACAGGTTTTTGGCCATTCATTCTCAATTTTTTCAATATTTGTGTAAGATTATATGTAAGTGGGCGAAGTGAAACCTTGTATGTGGAAGTATTTATTTATTTATTTTTACTTAAATGTTTAATTATTATTGTAATTTTAGTAAAAATGGTTGCACGGATGGAAAGAAACTGATATAGGTAGGCTGACTTGATCTGTCAATGCTATTACCTTGTCTGGCACACAGCAGAGCTTTATCCAGTTACCAACCTTTTTGATCCTGCCTCTAGGTGTGTCTTGCCTGACATGTCTGAGAGAGAGAGAGGGGACTGGGGCATAGTAGTCAGACATCCTGAGAGCACTGTGGTGTCAGGATTGTGTGAGCATGGTTTCAAAGAAAAAGAATGCATTGCAACATTTCACATTGGTGTGGTTTCTGATGAGCACATCTCAAAGTTGTCTGAATGCATATCCAAGTGGAGCACCTTCCAGTGCCTGTATCTCCATGATGCCCCAGCACGGTTTTGGACATCAGAATACAGGCTCACCTTACACCATCGTGGTCAATGGCTCATCCTACCGCTATGGGGAAATGGTTAAAGGTAATAATAATATTGAGTGTTTCAGTGCTATTTTGTGAATTTCTGAATAGCTTACTATGTCTAATATGTCACATTTTGAGACACTTACACCATTTATACTAATTTGTGTACATTCGTCACGTGGCAGAGAAATGACTATTACTGTGATATAAACTTTATATTTCTACCTAGTACTTCACCCTGAAATAATCCATGGACTCTTAACATTGCACCTGAGTAATGGTTTTGTTTTTGTGTATTTTAAGTGTATGTTGAATCTTCAGAAAAATTCAGAGGGATCCTGCTGCAGGCTCGCAGTTCCAACACATCTGCTGTAGTTGGGAGCTGGATAAAACTCCCAGCATATATCAAGACACTCAATGTAAAAAACCTATTTGCAGAAAATTTTTCAGGGTTTTAAATGTGTGTTGAAAGTAATGACTATCTTTTCAAACTATCAATTACTGATCAGAGTTTGCTTGTGATATCACAGAATTTCAAAAAGAATGTGACGTTACAAAATTGTATGACTGCTGTAATCCCTTGTTTTGGACAGCTAGTGTGGTTCAGCCTCATCCAATGCAGTGACTCATAATTCCGGGAAAGAGAAGGATGGCAGGGAGTTGGTTTTCACCTGGCTGCCACCCAAAACAGGTGCTCCACAGGTGCTGGAGTTCTGGTAAGGAGCGAAGCTTTCGCTGTAACGATGAATTAATCACAGCCAGAAATCTAAGAGGGACTAAACATAACTAAGTTCCATATTGAGGATCCATTCAATTGTAAAAACAGACATGATGAATTCTTGTTAATAAAGGGTACACACTCATACCTTTTTTTCAATCAGGGCAACAGTGGTCAAGCATGAACACACATTTTGGACAGAAATCAAATCATCTGCGCTATGGCTAGGTATGACATAGTTATCAATATGCCATAACAAAAAGTTATTATGATTATGATTATTGTTATTGTTATTGTTAGCAGTAGAAGTGGTAGTAGTATGCATGTATAAAAATACAACTAAATTAGTCTTATGCTTTCAGATGAATCTGTGTCTGCGTCTAATGAGTCAGAATCTGCAGCTGGATGGGGAATGCACCTGTCGGGAGATGTGATTATCATCACAGTCTCAGTGTGTGTGTGGATCTTCTTGTGTGTTTGATGTCAGAGCACTGTTGACACAGCCTCCTCAAGGGATTTCCAGCTGAGCAGGCCTTTTGATTATCTCTCATTCTTTCTCATTCATCTTTGTCATTTGTTTTTTTATGACAGCAATGTGGTAGAAGTATGGTGTTGAATGATATCTCTGGATACTGAAGTAAATGCTGCAAACAGTATTGTCTCTTTTGAGTATTATGTGGCTCAATAAATAAAGTTAACCTATTCATGGCCTTTCAATCATCTCAAGTGTTTTTCCAAAATACTCAATTACACACAGCCCTAACATAGTTGAAGACTGAGACATGTGTTTGGCATCACTCAAGGTAACGCTCATGTTACTATGCTTTGCTCATGTAACTTTCAATCTATTGTGTTTTACATTAATGTCTATGTATTTTGTTCATGCATTAATTCTTGCCGCCCATTATGTGCAAGTAATACACTACAAGCCTAGTCCCACGGCTCTTATGAGAATATCGGCAATTCTTGTCCTTTGACAGTAGAGCAAAACACAGAACACAAGACTGCAGGGGGAGTTCAGACAAACAGAGCCCCAAAACTGTTATCTTGATTAAGTGGTAAAACCTCTAAATCCTAAAACATAAAACTCCAATGACTGCCTTTCCTTCATTGGACTTTCTATTGGTGGGTTATATATGGCTTTCTACCTGAGCCAGAGGCAAGTTTCTGAAAGTGATGCTGTATTGTTCTTGGCAATGTGTGAAAGGAGCAGAGGGTAACGTGACTGAGGGTAACGTGTCATGCAGGTCTGGAAGATCCTATCTCATTTTGCTGTGCCATGTCTGGTGCTGGCCACTGCTGTTTGATTTTGCTGATTTTTGCTGACCTTATTTGATGATAAGGGCCAAAGTCCTCCTCCTGTGGAAGAGCAACCAACTGCTGCTGCTGGAGGGTGGGACTAATTCATGTCTTTGATTGCCATGAATGGCACGTAGTGGGCTAGCATGTGGCCAAAAATACCACACGTTTCTCTCTCTTTCTCTCTCTCTCTCTCTGTGTGTGTGTGTGTGTGTGCGTGTGTGTATGTGTGTGTGTGTGTGTGTGAACATGCTCTCTGTATACCTGAACAGTTCCAGCAACAACCTCAATTTGGAAAAAAAATTAAGCTACTCAATACGCTAATCTACTCAATACCCTACATTTACTCAATAATCTGTAGAATTTACTTTACAGCATGTTTCATTAAGTAGAAAATGTCAGTGATTAATTTTATGTACAATGCTTTCAGACAGAGTTTCATTAAGAAAAGAAAAAAATGTTAATGTTATTGAAATCATCTAAATGTAGTTGTTTGGGGCAACCTGGTCGCAAGCGCACAACTGTCACAATATTCAAATGCCATGCTTTACTGGTTTACCATTGCTTTCAACACAGCTAGTTGGAAGAGAGATCCTTGCATGAGGAAGGAGTTTCTGAACTTACTCAAAAGATAGGCAAGGAAGGAAATCATGACTGACTCGGCCAACTGACAAATGTACTTGATGTCTTGATCAACGGAACAAGTGCAGCTTGAGGTTAGCGGTGAGTTTCTGTTGTTGACCATCTTATAAATTGTCTGTGGTGATTTCAGGGCTGATATTCTGCAACATAAAACTTAATATGTGCATGTGCGTTTGTGTGTGTGTGTGTGTGTGTGTAAAGCATGAGCAGTAGCCAGAGAATCGTGAATACCATCTCCGTTGCCACTTTACAAACAAAGTACCTGTAGCACAAGAGGGTTATTAAGGTTAAGACAATAGCAATGATATTTTCCTTATTTAATATTCTCTCAGTGAAATATTACCAGTCACATGTGCCCCTTCACTCTCAGTTGTGAAATGTCTCATTTTCATTTAATTAACATTGCATGCTCGATGCTTTCAGAAAAGTGCTTTGTGCAAGTTGTCCAAAAGGATGCAGTTCACATAATGTTTATGTTTGGTTACTTAGATGCTTTTATCCGAAGTGACATACAGTACAATACAAAAAAAAACATTATAAACAAAACTACTGAAAATATTATACAAAGAATTACTATGAAATACTATGGTATGATGTGAATGATTTGTGCATTTGCTAGTTTTGGCTGTTGAACTTACATGAAAAAAAAGATTTTATGTAATCTTTCACATCATACAAATACCAAGCCTTGTTTTCTGGCATTATGCATGTGACAAAAAGTACATTTTCTATGGATTTGCCCCAGTATAAAAATGCAGTTGATGATACTGAACTGTCAGAACTGTCAGAGTGTTAGCACAAGCGCTTTACCACGTTTAAACTTTTTGATGCAAACCTGAAACTTGTTCATGTCATGGAATTATAACAGCAGTCATAATTATTTTTCCATGATTTCTAGAACAACATCAACAAAAAATCAGGAATAGAAGCTTTTGGTGTACCACACTTCCGGATTATAGACACCCCCCACACCTCCACTCATTTGTGGTGTGCCACCTAGTGAGAAATAAACATCAACATATGAGCGAACATCAGGCATTTATGTTTTTTTAGTAGTAGTAGACAGACTAGGCTGTTTTGAGTGCTGTCAGATGGAAAAAGAATGACAGAATAGTGATATAGTGAATAGTAAGAGGCAGCTGCCTGCTTGCTATTCGATCTGTTGTATAACATTGTCTCATTCTTTTTCCTACAGACAGCACTCATAGTGTGAGCTGCGTAAAATTTTACATGTAGCATCACTCCGATAATATGCAAGTTTATGCCAAATTTGGATGAAATTTGCATGTCAGGCACTACCTACATGTCTTTCCCTACACCTTTCTACGGTAGATGTAGATCAGGTTTAGCCAGGCTAGCACCACTTAGTGCTTCCGCTTAATATCACATTTCGCTACAGCACAGTCAGGGATCTATCCATTCGTTTAGGTTTCCTCCAAAAGAATTTTAGCTGGGAAATCAGCAATCAGAGGGCTCTGGCATTCCCAATATTTTTAAAGTTAAAGTGAAGAAAGTATCCATGAGGAAGGAGAGGTATGCCAATTGAGGGATTCCAGACGCTTTACAGAAAGTAAAACGATGGGAAAGCATTTGGTGCACCAAGCTAGGTCAGGTTACCAGGACTCTGCTTTTTAAGAAATGTTACTCCCTTCTGTGTTACTGTCAAGAACCACTTGGCTGTACACCACAATCTACAGGCCACTGGATGAAAAGTGCCCCCCCTCCCATACACACACACAGAAAAGCAATAAGATATCCACCTACACACATACTCACTTTATTGTGAATGAATTCCATTATCATTCATTTAAATGATATAAAATTGTGTTTCTCTGTCTTTCTCTGTGGAACATTTATGCCAACCAACTGAGAATGTGCGTCATGTTTTTTTCTCACCATTCTCACTTTCATGCACTGAGCCCCTGCAGTCACAGCCACAGAAAACAAAAGTTGCACCAGAAGAGGGGCTAGAGTTGTATTGTTGTCTTTCTGCTACCTGGTCAACACACTGTAACTACACTGTACTGTAACTAGGCCAAAGTAAAGGCCAAAAAATACAGATACAAATGTATTCTTATTAATATTTAGATTTATTACATCAAGCAATGTTCATCTATCAGTAACACGTTTCTTTGTCTTAGTGTTAGCTCATATAGCACCTGCCAAGGCAACACTGATAACAGCTCTCCAGTCGCATGTGTTTTGAGTGTGCTGTGAAAGGCAGTTTCTATGGTGTTTTTGACTTGCACAAACTTTCCCTCATGACAGTTATGAAATGCGATGGGTGAGTCCGTTCTTGAGTAGTTCGTGAATATTGTTGCCACAGCAACACCTTCCTGTGGCTGCTTTCAAGCCATATGTAGGTTGAGCCCCAGTCTAAGAGTGTGAATCATACCCTTTTCACACTTCTGTTTGCAGTACTCGTATTCATAGTTTAGTGTTCAGACGGTTTGCGAAACAATAATTCTTCAGCACAATCAAGGTTCCACACTGCTATTCACATGCAAGAGGGTTTAGACCTACTACACACGCAAGGTCACTAAAAGGAATTCTTGATCATTTCCAACCACTGAAAAGATTATATGAATAATCTCATACCTCTAATATTTTTTGCCTCAAAATCTAAAGTACCCACAACGAGAACAAGAAATTGATCGTTTCAAAGCACAACATCAGACAGAATCTTACATTAAAATTCTACTAACACATGGTAAAACAAGTTGGTCCAACATAATAGCACTGTATTTTTGCCAGCAACCTGACTAATTTGTAAATTCCATGAATCTGTCACCCCTTGTTTCATTTCTGTAGTGTAATCTAAGGTTCTGTCCCTTTTTGTCATTAGAATACACATATGTGTGACATATGTATGACTATGACCACGTCAGTAACAAGGGGTGTGGTAGGCATATGCAGTGTCTCTCCTATTCAATGCTGGGTAGCATACTGAGGCTGCCATCAAAAGTGCTAGTTTTGTGTGTGGAGAGTTCCTATGAAAAAAATGTTTGAATGTAATGGAAGAGGAGTACTTGCAGAGGAGGGTTGTTTTTTTTAAGTGGAAAGGTTTTTTTTTTTAAATGGTAAGGATTCTGAATTTTCTTCTCTCTTCAAAGACTCATTGCCAAGTGTATATATTTTTAAAGAAATGTACTGTTGAAAGTTATTAAATACTTGACATACTAAGTAACACCAGTGTCATGGAATTACAAAATATATGAGTAGTACAAATTTATTACACAAATATGTAGTCAACCAAGAAAAGTAAACAACATCATATACCGTGTGGTGTGTTGCTATATTCTCCTTTGACTATGACTCTTATTGCTCAATAACAATTAAGGCATTAAGTAATTTTGTCAAGATATGGAGAAAAAAACTAAATGTTCAGAAAAACGTGGTTTCCTCTGGCTTGCCATGCTGTTTTGCTATTTTGTTTCCTCAAATTTCCTCAAATGAAGCTGTGTGCTGTGAAATGACACGTGAATTTCCCTTAAGAGGAACAAAACTCCACACTGTTGAGTCCTGTCATAGCAGGGCTTACATATTGGTTGGTTCAGTGGCTGTGTAGAGTATTTGCAAATGAATTCCCCCAAAATAACAGAGCCACAGAGCACATGGAAACCACAACTATGTCAGAAGTGTCAATGTGCGCCATCGAGCATGGAAATCCCCTTCTCTGCACAGATTTTTTTTTTCTGCCGACAAGAAGACAAACAACAAAAAGCAGCATTTACCGTAAACATTACACAAAGTCTAATTCAATAACAATAATTATAAAATTCATGTCTAGTACTAAACTATGTCACACTGTAAGCAAACTTTACTAATTTGGATCATTTATAAAACACTAATAAGCACTACCAGCAAAAGTTATTAGAAATTGGGTGCTGCACTTTTGTACAGCCTCATTTTTCTTACAGGCCCCTTTTAAATGGTCTATCAATCGAATCATCTTTTACTATCCACCTTTAGCTCAATAGAAAACCTCATCGGGTCATCAAGGATTCATAACAACGATTCTAAGAGAATCTGAAACCACTTACACTTATAGGAAGTGCTGATTTAGGCATTAGAATTTCAGTTCATTTCCTAAGCAAAAAAAGAGAATCTGATAGAAGCAGTGGTGCAGTGACAGGCTTTACAGGGATTTGCCACCATTTTTGCCAACTCAGTCATTTTCCACTCGGAGTTAATCAATTGAGTATTACCAGCAGTTTTTTGAGCTTCAGGGTGAAGATAGTGAATGGTAAAGCTTCTGGGATGCTAATGGCAACCAAAGGATTTAATGATATAGGCTAACCTGACCATAAAAACACTACTGTCAGACTGAAACAACTGCTGGATGAACTGAAGAAAGGTAAAACACAATTTAACTCTAAGGGAGGTGGAAAATGAGTAAACTGTTTGCAATGGTGGCATATCCCTTTAAGATATCTAAGTTTCTCACAGCTTCAACTGAAAGGCAGTGGTTATGTGGATCCTGTGTTCAGTCACAGTGATTCAAATTGAAACATGATGTAAAGAATTTCTGCTCTGTTCACATACACCATGTGACCATTTTGTCTTCTGTTGCGATTCTGTTGCCTTTTTTCTGAATCAGAATTGATCAGCAGTTTCTACTATTCCTCGACATCTGGTGCCAGTAGAGATTATCAGAATGAATATCTCGGTAGCCCATGGTGTGGACAACGCTACTCTACAGGATCTAGGCAATCCGCTCACCACTGTGGCACTTCCATTGATCTACATGTTTGTGATTGTGGTTAGCACCCCATGTAACCTCCTCAGCTTCATCTTGCTTTGCACCTACACCAAGAGGAAGACGTCCACCATCATCTTTGCTATCAACCTCTCACTGGTCGACCTCTTGTACAGCACTTCTTTGCCACTCCAGGTACTGAGGCCTTTGTTTGTATTCATAACTTGAAGGGATTATCTGGAGCCAAGCTGTTGTTTGAGGTAGCCAGTTGCTGTTAGACAATTTGGTATAACATAGAATGAATTTGTGAAGTGTTAGCTAACGCTAACTGAACAGGGTACAAGAAAACAAAACTGAAATGAGGTTTCTTTGCCCTTATCAGTTAGCATTGGCTAGCATTTCACAAATTCAGGCTATGTTGAACCAAGTTGTCTCTTTTTTATGCTTCTACTTACAGCACTCAACAACCTTGAACAGGGATATGGGTTGATTGACTCCAGACTATCCCTTCAAGTCAAATTACATCTTGGATCAAGATGAATAAAAACTTTTTTTCTTTGTATTTCTATCAATAATGCAGCTTTGAGGTGTTTTTTAATAACATTTGAATGACCCTTTCATTAGTTACAGAAAAGAATGTCTGTTTTTTCATTACCAGGTGATCTATCATTTTTCGGGCAACAATTGGCACTTTGGCGTGGTGGCGTGTGGCTTCACCACTGTGGTATTTCATTGCAGTATGCAGTGCTCTGTGCTCATAACCTGTGCCATTGCCGTAGAGCGCTATCTGGGTGTGGTGCACCCTATGAAGGCCAAGCACTGGTGCAAGCCATGGCGTGCTGGCCTGGTGTGCCTGTTGATGTGGGGTGTGGTACTGGCTGTGCAGACACCACTGATGCGGCACGACCTGACACTGTACGTGGAACAACTCAATGTGACCACCTGCTTCGATGTGATCCCACAGGGGACCTTTAGCACTCGCTCCCTTACCTATACGTATTTTGGCACCGTCTTCCTGCTTTCCTATGCCGTGCCACTGGTCGTGCTCCTGGTGTGTTATGTGGCTGTGACACGGGGGCTCCGGCACTCACCACAGACAGACGGTGAAGACTACTCGCGCCGCTATGCGATGATTATGTGCGCCATAGCAGCAGTAAGCTTCATCTTGTTTTACCTGCCCAATGTACTTCTCCAGGTAACACATTTAGTCTTTCGGTCACAAAAACGCAGCCTCTACCCATACTACAAGTTCACCCACGGCATCAACAGCCTCAACTGCTGCGTGGACCCCTTTGTCTACTACCTGGCCTCACGCGAGTTCCGCAACACCTTCCGGAAAGCTCTGCGCCTGTTCCAGTGCTGTCGCCAATGTGACTTAGACGAGTTGTCCACACCGTCAGAGATGGCCAGCTTAGGCAAGGCAACAATGTGTAGTAGCAAGCTTTGATTCCTCTTGCTCAACACCCTCTGGGCAAAAACACTCAGTTAAACAACAGCATGTAGAAAAATGTTTCTTCTATATAAATATAAACTAAAACTGAGTGTTTCCTTGTAGTTCACCAGTTGATCTGTTTTTTTATGTAATTTCTGAAAAAAAAAACTGAGAAAGAGAACTCAGGAAATCGTATCTATTAATGTGTCTGAATACTGTTGAATATGATGAGATGTTTCTGGGATGAAGACGAAGTTGAAATGTTCATTATGAAGGAATCACAATAATCTAGACTTATTTGAAGAGTGAACACCTGTATAGCACCAGGGGAAAACAGCCTTACAACAGCCTTCCCTTTGAGTATCATCATTATGTTCACTATGTGGTAGGGACTATTGGAGAATGAATGTAATGTGTTTATGCTTCTCGTAACTGTACATTGGCTTTGCAGTGCCAGTTTCCTGCACAGATGTCATGCCAGTATAAGTGATGTGTTAATCAATGTTGGTTCCAGTTGAATCTAGATGGCCATAGGGGAGGGCCTTAAACACTTCCCCACAAGTAGTGAAACAGTCATAATGCTGGATTGTAACATTGTTCCCACGTGACTATAAATGGTTAAACAGGAGGAAGAAGTATCTAAGCTAACCTACCGCTGAGGTTCTGGCTGTTAAGAATTGTTCTTTTAATTGCTCTTGTTTTAAATATGCCTATTCATAGTGTGGAGTATCCGTTAGATTCTGTTTGTGTGTGTATCAGGGCGTGGTTGGAATTGTGATGGGGAAGAGTGCTGAACACTTCCTCCCAGGAAGCAAGGTAGTTGGAGGTGTGTGCAAGTGTTCAAGTGATAAGATCAATTGTGGCATTCATGTTTCAAAGGTAAAAACTACTTTCTCATTAATTTATATCACATATGGAGTGTTCAAACTGAAGCCCTGTAGGAACAGCTAATTGACCTCTTGAAACGGTCTATAAACTGTTGTTCTACATTTGAGTCTTTACATTTGATTGTTAATGTAGCTGTGTAAAAGTTGGCATGTGGGACATGCATTTGTCATGCTGAATAAATTTTTCACATAATACATGCTCTGATGCCAAATGATTATGCTTGAGTGATTTATTATTTACTTTACAAACCCATCTTTCAGAGTATACATTATATATTCATACCTAAACTTAGAAGTGTTCTACATGCACTGCAACAGATGTGTTTTTAACCTAAAACAGCATATGGAGTGTGTTAACTTGTTGCGAGTGGTGGAAGAAGTACTGTAACTCAGTACTTAAGTAAAAGTACAAATAACCAGCAAAATATATACTCAAATAAAAGTAGAACTACAACATCAACAAAACTACTTAAGAAAAAGTAATAAGTACTTGCTTTTGAATGTACTTAAAGTATTAAAAATAAAAGCACTGGTGCAATATGTTGTCTCTTAATGGTCTATATTTCAATACAAAAAATAGGCCTATAGAATTTGCTCCCATATTAAATTGCATAAAACTTTTTCCACGGAAATGCTGATAACCAAAACTGATTCCTGAAGGAAAAAGACAAAACATCCACTAAATCAGATTCAGATATTTTAATGATAGGTTGACTAGAAAAAATGATTAAAAAAATGCCATGGTCAATATATTTGACCCCTTACATGCAGTCAATAGTGCATGTTTTCGGTCTCAAAATGGACAACAATGGCTCGTTCTACCAGGGGCTGCTCCATCGCATCCAAATTCTCCATCTCCATCCTCGTAATTGTTGACAGCAGAGTTGAAAGTTTGTGAAGTGGAATAGGCTACACACAGTCGCTTAGGTAACTTTAGGCTTAGATGACACTAGTCAAACTGGGACGCAAATTCATAAGAGTGGAGCAGCATGTCCATGAAAAGACGCTAATTGACCTAGCAGGTAGCAAGCTGTAATTAGCAAGCATGACAGCTAACAATGGTGATGCTAAGGCTAGAAAAAAGCGCCATTACACTAATCTAAGTTTATTTGTTTAACTGCTATTAAATAGAAAATATAAACACACACACACTCTATCTACCTACCTAGTATGTCTAACTAGTTACCTACCTAGACATCTTTTTGTGTCAGATCGTGAAAAGGGAGAAAAAGGGTTTTTCAAAATTAATAAAATAATTTCAAAATAATTTCTTTTACAAACACAGAACAGTGTGTGTGGATGATGATGTACGTTGGTGAATGAGAAAAGAGCAAAAGATTTTTGAGTGATTCTGACTGTTAAATTCTCTGAACTGTTCAAGGATGGATAGATCAGCAAGAATTGTTGAATTGAATTTATGAAGTTGCACTTCATAGCGATGTAGGCAGACAGTTGGCTATAGCTCCTTCATCCTCCTAACCCCTTATAGAGGAAGCATTCATGTTCGTAATAACATACATTTATTTTATTTTTCAGTATGAGCTGGGTCTCATAGGACAGAAGGAGAAATATATTGGCTGGCATGATTGTGAAACATCTTCCATCTTTTCCAAAGACAAAAATAATAATAATAATAAAACATCCCGCTGACTTAATACATCTGATGAGTAAAATCTCCCGGTTTTGGTCATAGCTATAAATCTCAAAAAGTCAGCCGTAAATAATACGATTATTTCATATATATTGCTAACTTATCACTTCTTCGGACGTTAAACGAACCACTTTGGGAGGCATGTTTGTGACAGTCGCAAGCCTATGAGAATGCGCCCCATGAACACATATCGAGTGAGTGACGCTGAGCATTAAATCTAGCCCCTGGACGAAACCTGTTTTTAGGGAGTCCCATATGTCATCTGCACTTTTGACACTTACATTCAATCCTGTAAATTTTGTTGAACAGTCCAGTATCACCTATAGTTCATACCATTCTGTACATGTCAACCAATAAAATGAATGTAATATGCCTGATGTAACATTGTGTGAACTGTTATCTAGCTAAACATACCCACTGCTAGAACTGCTGCAAAAATGTCAACAAAACCGACCTACATGAAATAATCAGTAACTTACCAAAATTACTTCTTTGCCATCTTTGTCAGCATCGCAGCTGCTTATCGAAATGTGTCCTCCACTGGCCTGAAACCTCTCTGCCCTATTTGCTGGACAGCCAGAACAAATGCAATAAAGGCCCTGCTTGATAATTATGATGCTGCAGCCTCTGTCAGTTGAAAATGATGCTGCTCTCAACCATGACCAAGCACCACCTAAATAATCGCCTCTTCCTCCACATCCACAAACATTTCACGCCTGACCAAGTCTATGTGGTTCTGGTTCAATAACGTAGGTTATAGTTCTCGAAGCATTGACGAACGGAAATTAAATTGTTTGTCAATTAATGATTCTTTAGGGAGTCAATTTTCATTTTTTTTTCTTTCCATTCAAATTAATTAACAATACGATGTGTTTAATGAATCCATTCACTTTATATAGCAACCTTTTATTCCATGGAGTAAAAAAGAGGTTTGCTGTTGGGACACTGATACTGGTAAAGCGGCAGAGCTAATAATAGACAAAAAAGAAACTACTTGATCATTTAGTGCTACTTCAATGCAGAATGGTACCAAAATAGAGAGTGGCTTTCTTTGCAAAACGACGAAACAAAAATGTGTTTTTCTTTAAGACCAGATGGTCAATACTCAAACTCTGAGGTAGAAATCCAAAGCCCGCAAAACTGACCTGAACTTTAACGCATTTAGGATGCTCTAAAATGATAGCCTACTGATGGCGCATGCACGCAGCACATGAAGGGTGCATGATTTGTAGACTTACACATTATACAGTCTGATAATTCTAATAAAACAGATCTGAATTCACAAAACACACAAAAATTGTCTTTTGCAATAAGATGGCCTAATGTAAAGGATAACAACTTAAAAGGAAAACACACGAGAGTGGGACAATTCAGTTTATAGCCTGTTGTGGAAATTAAACTTGTGACCGTCTTTTTCATTTATGCATGTTGGAATTCCCCACACTTAAAAGGGAGAACTTAAAAATGTAGCCTTAGTACAGACCTTAATAATATGCTTCAACAATCCAAAAGTGAAAGAAATAATAATTAATAAGAATTAATTAATAATTTTAATTCAAACTAAATTCTAAATTAAGATCCACGAAAATAGTGTGCTGTGCTGAGGCTGATTTCAATCTTAGGATAGCCTATCATATGCCTGCACATTGCAGATATGTCTGAGGCTGATTATACACAACATACACCTACAGCCACTTAAAACAATCACAGGGGGATACCGGTCTATCCTGCGCATCAATTTTTCTGCTTAGCGAGACAAAAAGGCTCGGAGCAACCCCGCTCGTCAACCTTTTACAGCATGTACAAACCTATTTGCATATCTGGTGGGCCGGATAGGTCCGGCTACTCACTGCCTCCATTTTTCATGTGTGATTGGTGTCTGTGTTGAAATTGTGCCCTCTGCATTAATTCCAAACATATGACAAGGACATTCAGCTGTAGCTTTCACCATCACAAAGACGGACTTCAGCAGTTCTATCTACTATCTGACCAAGTTCTCCACTACAAAATGCGTTGGTTGGGCAGGCCTATATGGCTCGTCTTGTCTAGCAGGGACATCAAATACAAAAGTTGCAGTAAGTGTTGCAGTGAGAATGTAGGTAGAAGGAAGGAAACCACACAAAATAAAAGAGAAGGCTATCCGTTTCCAAATGTAGGCTATTCGTATGCAATTTTGTCTCACCTGACCCAAATTCAAGCATTAAACCAATTTGTTTAACCAAGGTACTGCCTAGTTTACATTGCAGCATATAACATGACATTGGTTCCCTAAATTAGTGTGCAGGTCTCTCAGAGTCTGTGATGATATGATTTTGTACCCAAACAGTTAGAACAAACACTCATAACATAATGTGAAAAGGAAGTGGAGAGTTTTTGTAATAATGTCAAAAAGCTATGGATCTGCAGTACCCTGACTGATCTTATTTTCCCTGGACACCTAAAAGGCCCACACAACCTATCGTTGCCCTTGTTCATATACGGCATTGGTAATCAGGAGATTTGAGTGGATTCCCAAAGGGCCAGTTCACTTTCAAATGTATTTTGGATGGTGTGGGGAAAACCATAGCCCTGTTGGACGTGTTTGTCGAGGGCTGTCAGTAGGAAGGAGAACAAGAGAATTTTGTATAACATGTATAACATATAACAGAGAATGTGCAGTTCAGCTAACTGAATGGCATCATTCAGTTAGCTGAACTCAGCTCATTTTCACTTTCGTTACCCATGGTAGGCTTCCATTCAGTTAGCAGTAGCTGCCAGTTAGCTATTTGGTAAATGTTCCAAATTCTCATTCTCCTTCCTAATGACAGCACTGAGCAATCTTGTGCAACAGGGCTATGGTTGAAATTACTCCGAAATATGATTTGTGCCTGACAACAGATGTCATGGACAGAATGGCTGTCAGTCATTATAAGCTTCATGAATACTTTTGTTGTATTTGTTATGGGTACTTATTGACAGATATTTGTATATTTCTCTACTGATATTTGTATATTTCTCTGCTGTGGTCTGTTGCACAGACTTTATCATGATAACACTAAAATGATTAAGAGCAATGTGGCACATGTTGAAAAGAATCCCTGGCTAGTAAAGCCTTATAAGACTGATACAGGTATCAGCTATATCAAACAGCACTGAAAAACACTCAAAATGCTTTCTTTTTTAGTAAAACGTTTAGAAAATCCCTTCATGCATTTACTTCTTTTCTACTCACTTCTTTCTGGGTAAAAGGTAAAAGGGCGGAGGTAGCGTAGTGGTCCTTAACCTGACTAGCCCTAACCCTAAGCCCTTGAGCAAGGCTCTTAACCCGAAGTTATGTTATTACATAAATGTAATGTAAAAAGTGACATCTCTAGGTTGATATTGATGGTGTCTATGTACAGCGACAGGTTAATTGCTGCACATTGATTGGAACAATGGCAGCTTATGAGTGAAAGGATTTTCTAAACTTTTAAATCATGTTTATGTAGGTTATGTATCTTTGAAGGCCAACCTGTCTTACTAGCCAGGAATCCTCTAAAATCTCTATGTCTTATGCATGTGTATTTTGTGTATTTATATGGGTTATGTGTGCAAGAATATGAACACTGGTGCATTGAAAATAAGGTGCAAAAGCAAAAGAATTCAAAAGCAACAAATGGTAATTAGTGATCAAACAGTTAGCTTAGCCATTTCCTGTCAAACACTATAAACAGTATAATGTTGTGCCTTTACCTTGAACAGCTTCAAATTTATTTGAGGATGTATGTACAGAATTACATTGTTGCAGATGTATGTATTACCCTTGTTCACAGAGTGCATGTGGTGCATTACGGTATTAAAGTGTCGGTGTTAGTAGTGGATACTAACTAATTAACCAACTAATTGGAGTTTTGGGTTTTTCACATTCCCACTAATCCTGGCCCATCCGTAAAGATTAAAGACCTACTAGAGAAACTTCACCACTTCTCAAATGTACTTGACGACCAAGACCAGTAACCACAATTAACCAGTATATGTGACAAAAGAGATTAGTGTGGCTTTTACCGCAAAATGTAAATGAAACCTAATCTGTGAATAGCAAATGCCACTTTGGGACAGTAAAACTCACTCAACTTTGGCTGACAGAGGACAAAAAAAAGGTCTAGCCATCTGTGGCTTAGAAAGACTGGTGAGGCCCAAAACAATGTCAACAAATGCATAAATGTGCAAACTACTGAAGTCCACTGAAAAGTCAAGTCAAGATGTGTAAATATTTTAAAAAATCTAAAAAAAGAAATCTACACTGTGAATTATTATCAGAGGTTAAATAGGAACTGAAACAGAAAAAAAACAAATATGTAATCATGTTATTTATCAAAAAAAAAAAAGTCATATTATGTCTAATAATGACTGTTAATGTCTGTATCAGAGCTGCAGCAACACTCCATTATATCACTGGCATGGTACAATAACATTAACTGCTAATTTTACATACATTAAGCTAGGTCATTGCACTACTAAAAATGAGCAATATGGAGTGTGTGAACAGTGAAGTGAAGTGCCTGCCTGTATGACTAGCACCCTCCCTGCGGTGCAAGCCCTGTGTTAGCCAGTCAGTTTGCCTTGTAGGCCTAAAGTTCTCTGAGAACACTCAATATGCCTGTTTTGTCAGGTCCTCAGTTAATTTTTTAATATATGAAGGTTGTTTTGGATAACAGCATTTGCTGCTAAATTTATATGCTAACGCAAACACAACCTATTTCATCCAGCAACGCTGATAGCATAATGCTGTTAGCTGTGAGGGCTAGCAAGATAAAATAGACATATGTTGCCTCAATCTTGGTTAATAATTTGAATATTAATTAACCAAATTACATTCTTGGGCAATGCAGTTTCACCTACTGAATTTTGGTTCTCAGAAATGCCTTTCTGGTCTAAGTTAGTTGTATGTGGTGTATGTAGTCTTACTGTCAGGTAATGCCAGAGACCCATGAAGTTAGCTGTCAAATTCATACTCAAACTCATTGAACCATTCTAGTGACATTATGGAACGTTAGAATGACATATCTTTGTGGCCACGTAACAAAATCAACAAGCTAAATCGCATTTTTTTGGCTTGCAGTTGCTTAAACAGTTTTAAGTATCTTACCAGACACTCATTCTACACTTTCATTTTAAACAAAGGCTCTGGACATTCGGTGGTGAGCTTCGATTGCTTGCTTGAGTTGTTTAAACCAGGCTAAATAAAGACAGATAGCACATCCGTCATGTAATATTTACTTTTCCCAATTCCCTTTCAGTTCCTCTTAAAGTTGCAGCAAGCTCAAGCTTGTGTTGCTAAATGCCTTTTGTGCTGGTAAATGCTTCATTTTCTACAGATCTGTTATTATGCTTGTTGCCACACTACTGATATGAAACTACAGTTGCAATCCAAATATCTTTTCAAAGTCCTTTGAGTTCCCCTCTTCCTAATCTACCAACTTGTGAAAGAAGTAATACAGTGTCCAAGAAATATTTTTGTTCTAATTTGTGTAATGTGGTGTGTACAGTGCAATGCATTCATAATGACCCATGAACTCTTGCTAGTATAATAAACAAGCAATGGATAATGGCGTTTGAGGTATGCTGTTATATGGAATTAATGAACAAGATAGAGGCAAAGAACTTAACGATGCGATTGTGGATTGAAGTTCTCTCACGCTTACAACTCATGTGTGTAAGGAATAGGCATGCATTTAAAACACATACACAAGCATGCAGTTTTAAAGAAACCTGTTCAGTTGCTGTACTACTGTTTTTTCTTAGCCTACTAACAACATTGGTTATCACTAGTAACAGCTGATTCCATTTCTCCAAGTGATAATAGCAATATATTCTGCTAAATTACCAACACCATCCTACATCTAGGCAAGCACCAGTGAGTCAATGCACTACAAAGGAAAGGAAATTCCCAAACTTAAATTCCACAAAGACACGTCATTACTGTAAAGTAGAGCTAAAGATGACATATTCTCAGAAGTCATGGTCCTGTCATGTTCATACAGATGTTCAGCAATGCTACAAATTACTGAACTGATTTCTGCATCATTGCACTGCATGCATGTCAATAAACTGACAAATGTTACAGTACTATTAGTGGTTAAAGTGGGTATCACAGTGGGTATCAAGTATCACACTACTTATTTGCTTGACATGGTTGTATTTTCTACACTGACTGACATTTTTTACTGGGTTCCTTCTCTATACCACCACACCACTGCAGCACATGATGCATTTTTACACTCAGAACACCCTAACTTCCTGTTTGAGAATATTTTTCATGTTCATGTGAGATATTCCAACAATCTGGCAAATTTTGTTCTGTGTTAGTGCTACTGGTTGGTTGGGCTGTGGATTGGAATGGGAAGGGCATGGCTTCTGATGCTGGGCTGTGCTGGGTTTGGCAGTGGTGCTGATACTGAGTCTATTGATTTATTAATTTATCTGAGGTGCTGGTACGCAGTACCGGTGTGTTCCAGCCCTCTTTAACCCCTGGTTGGGGGACCCCAAATGAAATTCTGCTTGGAGCCCCATAAAGGCTTGGGCTAGCCCTGCTTCAAACACCACATTCTGTGGTGTCACTAACTGCAGTCCACATCCTGTCTTGTGCTTTCCAAGTATAAAATTACAGTTACAGTAGTTTCAAGGCAAGTTTGACATTCCATTATCAATGTCATACATCCATAAGAATATATATTGCTTGCAGTTGTGTCACACTTCGTTATCACTGGTTTCTGTTTTACCTCAGCCTGAACTCTTTCAGAAATTAGATTCTGTGGCCCCAGAGAAAAGCACATAAAATAGTTGAGTTCCCTTTTCTCAATGTCTGATAGGGATTTTGGCCATTTGTCACATTTTGACTATGTGATATTATTTATTTAAAGCAGGAATTGTTTTCTGCTAGTGTGCTGGTGCCACCAACTGACAATGAGGCTACCTAGATTTGTATTTGTATTTTGTATTTGTAAATCAGTTTTTGGCAAAAATGTAATTCTTGAAAAACCTGAAAAAAGTGACTTGTGTAATTATTTTCGCAGGGTGACGATTTGTGTGCCTGTATTGATTTGATAAAGCATCTTCCAAAAAACCTTTGTGGTTTAGTAAAGTAAGATCTGTAAAGTGGTTTTGTGTATATTATACAGTACAGTAAAGGTAACCTGTCTGGAATGTTTTATGGAGCCCCAAATACAGCATATAAACACAGTTTGCTAAATTCTTAACAGAATAATTCTTAACAGACAAACTATGGGACAGGAAACAGTGATGATCATTTTTTAAAGGGTTATGTTGACTGAAAGGTAATAAACATGATTCATAATTGAGCAACTTTTGGTTTCGTCCTTCAGTGGCTTTGGCATCCTTCAATGTGGTAAAATTAAAAAAAAATAGACCAAAGTACCTGTAGTGAACTATAGTGTACTATAGTGAAATATGATATTGAGTGCAAGCACTAGGTGTTGTCAGCATCATTTAACCATAAAAGTATAAAGTATAACTACAATTCTTGTATACTGTACCTTTAATAAAACAGCAAAAATAATAGACATAAACATTTCAGATGAAAGATAAGACATACACTAGTGAGCATGCTGTGTAGTACCAGAACAGAAGAAATGCTGAGTGAAATTGAAACACTAGAGGGCAGTAGAATTCTTTCTGCTACATGGTACTCCATATACAAAAGTCCTGTTTGAAAAATTATTCTTATTTTCTCTATTTCTGACCATGATCTCAGAAATACATAAATGCATCCACCAAGACCACCTATCTATCTATCTATCTATCTATCTATCTATCTATCTATCTATCTATCTAATGTAATATAAGCCCATATTTGGTCATGCCAATCACACTGCAGCTGCCTGTGATCTAAATGACAATTACAAATATGAATAGTTACGTCTAATGATTGTGTGCAGTGGTTATGCGTCACCACTGCAACACTGTAGCTGATTGGTCTGTTCTCTAGCTGCCTCCTTGTTAGTGGCAATAACGTAATTTCCTGTTCTGCTGCTTTCCAGTAAGTGACAAAGAAGCGGACTTCCCCTTTAGTGCTGCACGACTATGTGTATGTGTGTGTGTGTGTGTGTGTGTGTGCGTGGGTGTGCATGTTTGTGTATATCGTCTGTGTCTGTGTGTGCGGAGGATACACCTCTACTGGAGTTTTGAGTGGTAGTCACCAACATCTATGAGCCCCAGCCTGAGCTCTGTAACCTGGACTGTACTGGACTGGACATAGTAGAGGTTAGACCCTTTTAGTTCATTACAATTTTTCTGATACTCACATGGCTATGATGTCTGTCTCTTAAAGACTATCTAAAGATCTATCTATCTATTGGACTGTGTTTAATAATAAATAGATATTTTGTTGAACTTTTCACAAACATTAGTTTTGTCACAAACATAGTTTTCCCCTACAGCGTCATGTGTATGTGTTTGCCATGGTCAGTACTGGGCCTGTGGTTAATCCTGATTATCTCAGTTGTTGCACAGGAGGGTAAGTGAGTTTACTGAAAAAATATGAAAAACTCATGGATTTTTTTTTCTTTCTTTCTTTCTTTTTTGTCAAAATGAGATAACAAACATTGTAAAGTACTGAACTGGTTTAGTTTAATACATTGTCTTCCACTATGTAGCTTAAAAGTTGTATTTAATTTATGACTTTGTGGTTTATATAGGGGACAATGAATGTCCAGAAAACATGTTTCAACAATGTCATGAAGACCTGGAAGAGCAGGTAAACAGTGGTAAATTATACTTCTCTGTAATGTGTTGATATAGATTCCTCATGAATTTTTGACACAAATATAAAGTTGATTTTGTTTCTTACTACAACTGCAGTTCGTCTGTGTGTATTCGAGGAATAAGGATGGAATAATGAAATTGAATGGATCATATAGTCTTGAAATGGACTACCCAGAATTTCCAGACAGTAATGTCATACTGACCTTCCTATAACACACTCCTTTTTTGCAATATTAGGCATGTTATTACAGAGCCTTTCTAGTTCCTCAATGATTTATCTTTTTATCTCCGCATTTTCTTGTTTTCTTAGGTCGTTTGCCTCTAAATATCAGGTGCAATGTGAGTCACACGAGTCAGGAGACCCATTTATATATCAATTGGGATACCAGTGATTTTCCAGACAATGCTGAGTATTCTATTTGCTATCGGTAAGGTTCAGTCTTAGGTTTTTTTGCACAATGCAAGTTTATCATAGCATTCATTTAATGTAATGCCATACAATATATGTAATATGCACACACACACACAAACACACACACATACACACACAAACAGAGAGAGAGAGAGAGAGAGTATCCACCTGAGAACAATGAACGTGACATATTAGGTGTATTCAGAAAAAGTTTGGATCCATCTAGTATTTCTGTAGCCTTACAGTATCCCTGGTTAGTAAGACATGTTGGTGAGATTGACATTGGTGTCAGCTACATAAATGTGATTTAAAAACACCAAAATGTTTTTAGTTTTATTAAAGGTTTAGAAAATCATTTCACTCCTAAACTGCCATTGTTGTTTATGTCTCATGCATTCTGGGTAAAATGTGACATCACCCAATGAAGGGATTTTCTAAAAGTTTACAAAAGCAGTTTGAGCTTTTTCTAAAATAGCTGACTCCAACATCTTAGAAGGCCAACATGTCTTACCAGTCAGGGATCATTTTAAAGTCAACATTTTGTGAAATGACTTCCAGTACACACAGGTAACCATGGTGATAAACATGATGACTGCCACTGTCTCTTACTTACAGCTTGTTCCAGTGAGAAATAGATAGATAGATAGATAGATAGATGTACTTTATTGATCCCAAACTGGGAAACTCACATATATATATATATAAGAAAACCAGAGATATAGATGTCGTTGTAAAGTGTGATGACATATGGCAGGAACGATTTCCTATATCTGTACCTACGACAGCGGAGTTGGAGACGCCTGAGTGAGAAGACACTCCGCTGTCTGACCACCGTGTGATGGAGAGGGTGCTTGACATTATCCATGATAGTTAACAGTTTGTTCAGTGCAGAAATACCTTTCATACCTTAAGCAACATCCAGTAGCTGAAAAAAAATCATGTCTTTGTGATCTGTCTTACAGTCCATTATGTAAGTCATTTGAGAGGTCGACTGCTTACATAGAAGATGTGTTGAATGTTAGTGAGAAGGCATAGTGTGGTGAGGGTATAGGGTCATTCTGACATCTTTTGGGCCTATCGTAACCTCATTTTGTCTCTGTAAGTGGAGCAGGAAGCTGTTAATCATTCATGCTTTTATATTTTTGTATTTTAAGTATTTCAAGTTTTACAATATTATTAGGTTGTACCATTTATGAAATTGTTTACAACACTTTATATACACTGCCAGCACCACGTCCTCACAGATCACCACTGCTGGGTATGGCAACAAAGTAAATATAGTGGCCTAATTAATTTTACATTTTACTTTTACATTTTCACATATTTTCACAATTTCACATATGTTCTTACTTGCTTATCGCACCAAGCCTATAAAACAGGCTGACAACTATAAAGGCTTAGCATTGGTCTGTGGTTCATAGGACAACTTCTAGCACCCACTTGACAGGACAAACTATTGGGACTCAGCAAAGACAAAAGTCTCTAAATTATTTAAAATTTGAGACTTGTATGATTTAATGCAGTTATACAAACAATAGCACACCAAAGTATAAAAATAAGACATAGCCTACCATCTACTGACAAGCTAGTCTGTCACTCTCTTCTGGCTCAAATGTAGACCGAATCTTAACAATATATCCACTAAACACTCCAATAAGCAACTCCATCTTGTGTGCTGTTTATTTGAGATATCATCTATTGTACTGTAGCCTGTTATGCTTTCGCAATGGCAGATTATTTTGGTGAAACTTCGTGAAATGTTGTAAATGCACACCATGCAAGGCTGCCTTTTTTACCCTCCTGCTTCCCCTACAGTCGGCAATTTAAAAATGCAAAAAAAAAAATGCAATTTCACTCCCAAATGGCCACCACCAGCCCTCTTTATGGATACTAGTTTTAAGTAAAGTTACACCATTTCTTTCTTACAACAAAATTAGTTCATTCATATTTTCAATGATATTTTGTGCATTTGTACAACTGTTGCACACAGTGAGTACAGCACTGATAAAATGTCCTTCTCTGTTAGCCTCTCACACAGACTTTCTAGTAGAGGTGAGATACTTGACAGCAAGAGACTGCATGTTGAAGGTCCAGTCTACCACACATCGATTCCCAAGCACACGGAATCGTTTATTTTGCAATTGAACGTGTCCTTCCAAGACATCTGGTTTATTCAGAAACAGGACTGGAAAATCTGTGTTATTGGTATGAGATCACTTTACTTACTTCCCCTACTTTGAGCTCGAGATGTTTCTTCTCTGTTTCGAAGATCCTTTGTAAACAAACAAAAAATAAAGTATTTGAATGCCTTTATACTCCAGGGAGTTCCTTCTCTTGTTATTAACTTGTCACACTCTTTTGAAGCACTGGATTACATACTGCAACTTCTGATGATCAGTGATGTTCCTTATGTCTGTTTTACGTCGTCTTTGTGTTGCAGAAAAACCGGATCCTCCTAAAATCACAAATGCAACAATTCAGTCAAGCAATTTATACCTTGAGTGGAATCTGCCCAAATGTGCAGACACAAACCCTATATGCTTTGAGTATGAACTGAGGATCAATGACGAGGTAGGTACTAATAATTTAAAGAAGCTCTGTGCTTCATACATGGTTGTTTATATGGGTTGCATGTGTTGCAGTATGCACTCTAATTCACTGTATGCATGCATGTGTGCTCTGGGTTCCCATTCACAGGTTAGAGTATTACAAGGGAAGCAAAGCTATACTGAGCCAAATGTGGATCCAACCCAGGGGTACAAAATCCAGATGAGAGCAAAAAACACAAAATGCTGTGACTCTCTGTTCTGGAGTGACTGGACTTCTGTTTTAGGTAAGACCTGCGGTGTAATAGAACTGTCACACATGACACACATTGGGCAGAATCTTGTCAGGGGGAAAGGGAGGTAGGGAAAAGTATATGCAGGAAGTGTATTTAGCTTGAGGCCATGCAGGCCTATGTCTTTACTTTTGCATCGACAGTGGTGGTGTGTGAGTTACCTCACAGTTAGGAGAAACGAAAATGATAGCCAACCCTATCCTTTCATATCTTACTTTAGATTTTTTGCTCAAAGAATTTGAATTAGTTTAGATTGTGTTGATTCTTGGTGGTGTACAGCACTATTTGGACACCTCTAATAAAAGTCATTTATAATTTGTAAATGTATAACTTCTTTTCAACATATGTTGAATATAACATGTACATAATACTGGATAGAGATAAAGTATTAGATTGTAAAATCCTTGAATACTGGATATCTAATATCTTTGACTATTTGTCACAAAAAGCTTCTAGGAGGGTATTCCAAGTAGGTGAAGTGATAAACCTGGGTAAGTTAAACTAGAGGAAGTGCCTCCTAATTGAGCAGCCTGTTTGCTTTGTTTAGTTCAGAGAATGATGACTCCCGGCACTTCTATTATCAGGTCAACCACTTCCTCAGGCTTAAATTGACCACCTGCTTGAAATACCCCCCAGCTCAATCAGTTTTGATGGCTGCTGAGCTTGGGTCATCCTCTTCAAATCAGCCATTAGACTCTCAATGATGAAGTCTGTGGACAAGGATGGCCATTATAACACTGTATATGGGCCTCAGCATAAATCCCTCTGTAGATTTTGAATAATGCTTTGGATTATTGTTATGCTGAATCAACCAACAGCAACATTACCTTCATTTGACTTTCTTCAACACTTTTGTAAGAAGTCTGCTGATACTAGGTGCAATCTTTGCAATGCTAAACTTTTACTAAGTTCGCAGGACCTGTGCTAGCCACACACCTCCCTAACATGAAATACCCTTGATGATGATTGATGGAAATGTGATGCATAAAACCTTGGCTCAACTTGACAGACCAGAATCATTCCATATTTTTGCACTTATGTGGACAGATGATGGTAAAGACAAGAGTTAGGCCCAGTCCCATTTCTCTTCTTCCCAAAGGTGATACCCCTCAACTATGAAGTGAGAATTGTTAAGGGTAGATATCATGCAAATTTGTGTTGCCAACGTCTTCACTTGTGTAATGCGCAGCAGTGACATGGGCTACCAGTAGTAGGTTTCACTCTGTTTGAAAACGCTAGCTTATGTCCACAGGATTAATGTTCAGATTTCTCTGCACTCGTATGAACGCCACACCCCTGAAATTACGGAAATTGGGATAGCGTTATAAACGGCATATTTTTGTTGATGTAAACGCCGGCATACTCATTCATTATTGGAAATGAATTGATATTGAAAAACACTCCTGGCATATATTTTCATATTGAGGGATTTTTTAAAGTTCATGTTCTGACTCAACAGAATTACTTCACATTTGCATCATACTAGTATCATATTTCTAGTTTATGATAGTATCATCATATTAGCGACATATTTTGAGATTTGTATGTTTAACTGTGAAAATATAAGTTGTGTTCATCTTTTCCGGAGCTGGCCATCATTCTTATTTTCTGGACCCTTGCTGTGTAAATCCACAAAGGTATCCTGGGTACTCATATCTACACTCTCTCCAGTTGAGGGGGTGGTTTTAAGGATTGAAAAGCGTTTCTCCTTGCTCTTAAAAGACCCTTACACGAGAATGTTCAAAACTGATTTGGGTTGGGCAGGCACAGGCACTAGAAAGGTATTCATACCGTACCATATAATGTATATGATATTGTTGTTATTGTTGTTGTTGTTTGGACCAGTGCATCAAATATACTATCAGTGCTTTGAGTGATGCCTGAGGTCTGTAAATTAAATGTCTCTTCATCAGAGGTTGGTTCACCTGCGACACACCTAACAGACCTCCATATTGGGGTGATCATTGCCATTGCTCTCGGACTTCCCATGATCCTCTTGGCCATACTACTGCTCTGCAAATTCCAAAGGTAGTGTAAAGAAAGCTTTTTCTCACCTATCTGGTATGATCTATCAGTATAAAACTGGATGCTGTCTACAGGTGATTTATGAATTTTAATATAGGCTACTTTATTTGGTTTGTAGAAAACAAGTAGAGAACAAGAAAAGAAGTTGAAATTGTGTAGCCATTGAGAGTATTTAAAGACATCAGGAAGAGTGCTTTCACCCTCATATTATGCATCCTGAAACTAACCAGCTTTCAGTTTTACACACAAACAGGGTCTTATCATACTGTTTCTGAGATTCTTCAGCGTAATCTTCAATTCCTAGTAGTTAGTGCAAGGTCACTGGTATTGGTCTAGTAATGTAAATAATGTCTTCAAACTCATGTGCTGATGTATACTTCACTTACATTGTTTTGTTAGTCTATCTTATCATCATGGGTTGAGAGTCTTACTATTGGAATGGAAGGTACAGAGTGCAAGATGTAACCCAGTGTATTTGACATATCATTAGATGGGTTTCCATCCAACTAATTGGTGCGCATAGTTATGCAAATTAGAAATCCTCGGTTGGAAACACATCCCCTAATGCAAATATACATTTAATTTGCTCAAGGGAGGTGGATAAGCTCTTGATGCGAATAAGGCATAATGCAATTAAAATCGATGGAAACAGTTTATTTGTGTATATTTGCATTTACTGTGTTTCTGTCCATTGACATTGATCCCACAGCTGGTCAGAACTTGATTCACTTGATTAGCCTAATGTAAATTTTTTATTCATATTACACAGTTGATGGAAACGCATGCAGACACGCCTAGCCTTAAGCTTTTTGTCAATGCAAATAAGTTGAATGGAAACACAGCTATTAAAGGATTTGTCTTGTGATGATGCTTAGACTGTGTATGTGACATTTCACGGTTACATACAAACAAATGTGCCTTTTGCTTTCCCAGCCACAAAAATAACACTACTTGCATTTTACAAGGTGTAGGTTGTTCAAAACAGGAACTTGAATTCACAGAAGAAAAACATTTGATACACTTTCTCAATATGAGAGTTTTGTTCATTTGACTTTAAATTAAATATCATCGGGAAATTCAGTCTTGTACACACCATAACACATGGCTGTAATAGGTGATCCTCTGAAACTGGTGTACTTTTATTTGCTGCTGTTACTTCAGTCCTTTCGATGATGCCATTTACTTAATGAGATTAAGGGTTTCAACTTTGATTAGTACACCACAGACTAACAGGAGTTTTGTTTTAACAGGGTTTTCGATAAATTATTCCCACCAATTCCTGGTCCGTCCATCAAGATTAAAGGCCTGCTAGAGAAAGACATCACATCTCAGGTACCTTATAGGACCTCTGCTCTACCTCTACAAACCTGATGACCAGGACACCACAACACAACAAACACAACAAACCAGTTTATGTTAGACAAAAGACTCAAGAATGAGGCAAATCTGTAAAATGTGAAATGTTACAGAAATTAAATTGAGAAGGAAAAAATAAAGAGTGAAACAATGGGTTTTGTGTTTAAACTGAGACAGTCTTGACAGCCATAGTTTGCCATTTGCTTCTTAATTTCACATGGGATTTGTAATTCTGTTTTTTGCCAAACTATACTGATGTGAAACTGAAGTGTACAAAAAAGGCTAATGTCTTGTGGGTTTTCCCCTTTCCTGTTCTTGTAATCTGTGAGAGAAGTAACACAGAGATCTATGTAAAAACATCTTATTCAGACACTCAAATGCTCTTTTACAGTGAATTTTCAGTAGTGTACATTTTCCCTGACTCACATAACACAAACGCACAAACACTGAGACATCTTTTCTTTTCAGAATTGTGTGTAATGTTGGCTAAACAAACACTCTCATGTCATACCTGTTCATCAGATCATGCCACACAAGTGTGTAGAAGAGATCACTGAAGTGGAAGTGAAAGAAGATGAACTGGAGGAAGAGGAAAATGAAGAGGAGCATTGCTGACTTGTGACACTGGAAGATGAGGCACTTTATTCCATACAAGGATACGGCAGAGAGGAACTGCTTTGGACAGTGAGACTTTTGAACCCTGTTATGCATGTTCCGCACTCCTTTTACACCATTTTGAGGACCTTACTTAAGACTGCAGATTAGGCAGTTTTGCTTGTTCCTTGGAACTGGGTGAATTACAGAGAAAATGCTCTACAAACTCATTATGATGCATTATTAAAAGGCTCTCCAGAACGCTGCGGAAGGATCTATTCACTTTGAATGGGCCTTCCCAACATTTGGGGGTCTGTTATTTCTGTATAATGACCACAATGGCAACGAGTGTTTTTCTTTCAGCTTCACATCTGCATATTATTCTACAAGTAGAGACCATTCACTTACCACAATGGAACTTTGTTGAAAGTAAAAGGAGATCAACTGCATTCTAAAGAATGTTTCAAGTTTGCGCTGCAAACTATTTGTGTATCCGTGGAAGCCACAAAACAATAGCTGATTAAATTTAAAAGACATTTGTGTTGTTTTCGTCGTCGTTTTGTCAAGTAGCCATATACGAAGCGGGTTAGTATTTCCCTATAATGACCGTTGGACAATACATTACTCCTTACACATCAGCTGGGACTTTACATTAGCAATAAGGCCTGAGAGGCAGTACCACACGGGCCCTTTACGACACAAAGTGAACTGCCAAAAATGTACTTATCTGTTCGCTAATCATGAGATAGTATGAGGTTTATTGTTTTTCTAAAATGGGTAGCACACATACTTGGCACAGTTACATAAAATAATGATCCAGTGATTAAAAATATAACAATTTCTTCATGAGCAATAAGTGTGTCACCAAGAAATGTACTTCATCTAGCTGAGTGTTTTCTTTTATAGGCAACATTTATAGGTTAATTTACCAGCTTTGTAGTCACTTTGATGATTAAATGGCTCATTACGGGGTGAATGAAGGCTCTCTCAGACACTTCTAGAAATATTGCACAGTTATTATGTCACATGTAGGGGGCGCCAACGTTGCCACACCACTTTAACCAAACTGCCACTGAGGAGCATACTCTAACCAACAGGGACTAGTGGTAGGAGTTTAAATTAAATATCATTTACATGTGATTTACATGTGTACACACTGTTAGATTTTGGTGTTTTTCTCAGCTTGACTTTTCTCCTGAAGTCACTGTTCATCTTAGAGTTGCGTTGTGTTTTGTTTCTGTAGGGATAAAAGATTGGACGCCTCAGTTGCTTTTGATGAGGGTCGTTTTAGAGGCTGCATCCGCCATTGCATTGCCTTTTGCTTCAACTGTGTCATCTTTAGTGTGAGCTTTTACTTTTAACACCGCCAATTCTTTGGGTAACTGCATAGCGTCAAGCAGTTCTATGGGCATTCTTAATGGGTGTGTCTTTAGCCGTCATGAAGTCTCACAGTCTCCATAGTTGACCAAAGTCGTGAGCAATTCCAAAAACATATCTTGAATCTGTGTATTCCTTTGCTGTTTTTCCCTCTGCAAGTTTGCAGGCTTCAGCCAAAGCTATAAGTTACAAAGTTATAAGTACTTGCTGGGCTGATGTTCCAGGCGTCAGGAGATTTCAACACCTCAAAGTCGTTGGTCACCGCCCATCCAGCACATCCATAAGTCTTCACAACAGTGATCTTCCTCCACTTCCATGAAACTTGGTGTTATCAAGGTTGAGGGGTTAGACACAGTAGCTTTTGGAGATGGAGAATGGAGATGTTGGGCGACTCCAACACTGCTTGCCAATTTCCCCAACGGCTGTCTGACACCTTAACAACTTTCCTCATAGACATCAGAGTGTTCACGGCATGTGGGCACCGCACTGTCAACTGCTGATCCAGCACTAGGCTTGCGACAGCTTGGACTGCGAGGAAGACAGCTTGGACAGCTCGTAGACAGGGGCCAAACCCCAATGCTGTTGTATCGAGCTTTGCTGAGTAATACCCCACAGGTCTCTGGAGTCCACCGTGTTCTTGAGTCAGCACTGCAGACATGAAACCGTCTCTCTCATTGACATAGAGGATGAAGGGTCTGTTGGGATGTTGGGAATACCTAGTGCAGGTGCTTCACACAAGGCTTGTTTCAGCTCTTCAAAAGTTTGCTTTTGTTTGTTGGTCAGACAGATTGCTTTGGATTCCAGATTCCCTTTCAGTAAATCCATCAGTGGCTGCGCTTTCTCACTGTATGATTCAACCCATGCATGTAGTTGCACAGTCCCATGAATGAGCGTAGTTGCTTAATCGTGCTTGGCTCAGGTGTTTGCTTGATTGCAGTTGTGCGCTCAGTGGTGATTTCTCTCTTTCCTTCCGAAATTCTCTGCCCCAGGTAGGTCACTGCCGGCATTAACATTTGCACCTCTTCATAGCTCACTTTGTGTCCTTTCAGATGGAGATAGTCGATCAACGCTCGCATGTCTCCGTCATGCTCCTCCTCTGTTTCTGAGGCAATCAAAAGGTGATTCATGTAGCTTATGACTTCTGAAGTGATCTTTGGCATTTCAGGCAAGGACAGGTGTCGTCGTAGAGCTTGGTTGTACAGGGTGGCGCTGTTGTGTAGGCCTTCAGGAAGCCGAGTCCATTTGTATTGATTTCCATCCAATGTGAAGGCGGTCCAGTCTTGTCATTCTGTAGCTAGTGGAATACTCCAATATGCACTCACTCGAGTCAGTTTGTTTCGAGTTTTCCAGTCAGTTTTACTGGTTCCATGTCCAATAATCCACAGTCATTTTTCCCTTTGGCCCAGATAGGGTGGTCTTTGAGGTCGCAGGCTTGTATTCTCCTTAGTCTCCATTGTACTTGTCCCTCATTGAAGTCAAGAATCGCCTTCAACTTGAGCATCACATC
Organism: Tenualosa thibaudeaui; assembly: GCA_027481765.1. Lineage (NCBI taxonomy): Eukaryota > Metazoa > Chordata > Actinopteri > Clupeiformes > Clupeidae > Tenualosa > Tenualosa thibaudeaui. The sequence goes on along the minus strand of JAIFZK010000021.1, from coordinate 8,129,180 downwards.
CATTCCCAGGAGTGGTTCTTTGATCTACTCACCCACCCATATGCAACATGGTATTTCAGCTAAGCCAATGTTCAGATCAATTGTGGTCGTTTCTTGCAATTTCAATTTATCCACACCAGCACCGTATCTTGTATGATCAGAGAGAGAAATGTTATGGCATTCTGCAAAATTTTTGGGAATAATTGTGAGTTCAGCTTCAGTATCAATTAAAAATTAAATTCAACATCACTGTTTATTTGTGCAGGCACATAAAGACTGTTTTGTTCTTGTCTCACAATGGCAGCAATTGGACGGATGGTTTCCGACACAGCATTCATCAGTTGCTGTAGTTGTCCTTTGTCCATTTTATTGATTTTGCGTATTGCTTCTCTGCGACATTCAGCCTCTTTTCCAGACTTTTTGTATCGGCAGTCTTTTGCCCAATGCCCTTGTTTACCACAGACATGGCATTCACCTTTGTTCGGCCTCTTCCTCCCGTAGGAAGACGATAGGTGATGGGGCTGGCATTGGAGCAGCAGGTGCAGGAGCTGGCTGATCTTCCTTGAAAAGCTTATCAAGGGTGAGTTGGCGTATCTCGAGCCACTCTCACGGCTGTCTGCACCACAGTCTGTAGCATGGTTCTGTCATACTCCCAGGTTCCAGCCATTCTCAACTTTGTTGTGCAGGCACTTTGTTGAGTTGTATTAGAGGCGTCCCTCACACACACGGCTCCGTCAGTACACAGGCGAGTTCAGATGCAGGTCAGCGGGGCACGAAGTGCAGCTCCAGGTCAGAAGATTTGGCAGCTCTCCCACTGGATTTTTGGCAAGTCACTTAGTTTTTTCTGTATCCGGGTCACGGCACCAACTGTTAGATTTTGGTGGTTTTTCTCAGCTTGAATTTTCTCCGAAGTCACTGTTAACCTTAGAGTTGCGTTGTGTTTTCTTTCCGTAGGGATAGAAGATTGGACGCTTCAGTTGTTTTCGATCAGGATCAATAATTTATTACAATATCGGATTTCAATTGTCGATTGGATGAAATAATAAATGAAACAACTGAAATAATTGGAATAAAATTAGATAAAGTAAGAGAGCGAAGTCTAAAGACTCTGAAGTTACTCTTCTGTCTCGCCTGTAGCATTGCGTGGCTTGTCTTGATCCTTCTCTTCTGGTGAAGGGTAAATGGGCTGTACCATAATTTCAAAAGTCGTAAATCTGTTTTAAACAGTGGAAAATAACTCAAACAGTTTCTAAGTCAGGACGGAGCTCCATACAAGTACATAACTCAGGGACGCGTTCAAGGGTATAGATTTGAGCAAACAATTCAATCGTATATGATATGCAGCGCAGGTGCAAGGCCTTGGTATGTGCATGCACATACCAAGGCCTTGCACCTGAGCTGCATATCATATACGATTATTAGTCAAGGCGACCTCTAAGGTCTGTCTGTCTCCACCATGCTACACAAGTTGTTGACTTAACAGTTGGTACAGACTTTAACTCAGTATAACTTCAAACAATGCACAGATGAGGATAATTCATTTGACAGTCAGAAAGGACTCACAAAAATCATATAAAATTCTACAGCACCCACAACACCACCCCTTTACAGTTTACAATAAGTGACTATAAGTGACTTTTTTCACAGCAGTCATAAGTTAGAAGGTTCACTCTGCACTCGCTTGTAACATTCAAAGGTGTATGTAGGCTAGGTGGGGAGAGGCAAGTCAGCATATAACAAAGAAGGTCAGTTCAGTCCAAGGCAATAAGGTACCAAGTCACTGGCAAAGGGGGGAAAGGGGGGGACATTTATCAACATAAGTCAGAAGGGATGGAGCACTTAACTCTGGGAGGGGTGAGACAATACCACTACTCAACCATCCAACAGTCAGGCAGTAACAATACTGCCCAAAAGCATCCAGCAGCTCCAGGCCATGTCTAGTATTCAAGCATTCACAGGCACTGCTCAGAGGTCTCCAAAATGCACAGCACCTAAAAACAAACTTGACACGAGGGCCATATACTTTTTTATCATTCCATATCAATGTTCTATTGAATGGTAACTACAACAGCCATAGTAAACTACAGTTGAACTAGCAAGCAACAATGGAATCAGCTGTTAGCCTATCAAGATCACCGTGGTCACTAACCAAAGCAAATAGTGCAGCAACTGAAAAGGTTAGCTTCTTTTAAAAGTGAACCGCATCTTTCTATAATGTTTCAAATGCTTTCTTATTGTTTATATGCATGACTTGCAACCAGGTGATAAGGGGGATAACGGCTTTCAAGGTGTCCCAAGAATAATGGACTTGGCAGAGACAAACGCCACTCCATTGAAAGTGATGTGGTTTTCCCCAGTATCGGGATACCTCGGTGGTTATTCCTAACTTATACCACTGCTTGGACAAATTTCCTGTTGAGAAGCACTTTTTAGAATGTGGATTATTTTCTGTCACCTCTCTTATCAATGGTATTCTCTTTTCTGATTGTCTGATGAGGTGGGAATTAACCTTTTATAACTGACTACCTTTGAAGAAGAAAAATCTGAATCACTGTTCTATATCAATGTATATGATAGGCGTATATCAATCATGTCATTCATAGTAAAGTATTTCACACTGTACTTCTCCCCCTTAACAGTAGCTGTAACAGGCTGTTTTCTATAGTTCATGCACATGATTCCCAAATATAAAGAAAGTTAAAATTATATTCTAAATACAAACAAGAGATAATCGGGATAACGGCCTTCAAGGTGACCAGTTCGATAGAAGTAATGATTTGGCGGAGGCAACCCCATCTCGCCATTATTTCCATCAAATTGGTCACTTCATCGCCCGTTATCCCTTATATATTTGCAAACCTATGAAGTAGTTCCACTTTATGGCCATATATCAATTTGCCAAACATGTTAAGCTTAAATAAACTGTAATGTGAACACAGGTTGCAAGTTATGAAAATGTATAAAACATTACAGTGTGAAACAGTGAGTTAGTATTCACAGCACTGAAATGTAATTTTCAATTTTGTCCTTTGTTATGAAACTTAAAGTCTTTTTATGATGAATAGCACTTTGATATTTCTCATAGTGTGTTTGAGTGCCTTGAATAGCACTTCAAAATAAACTATACGGGTAGTTTGTTTTACATAATTTACACTGAGCTCACATTCCTTTTCAACACACAATTGAAACTGCTGCACTGCTTACTGTATAACACATATATGGGTGTCAACCCAAGCACATTTAAAGTAACTTGAATGTGGGAAAGTGTATGTTGTCCTATACTGTGTTTTTGTTAAATGCTCTTGATATGTTCTTTGTTTATATTTATGTTTGATATAGTATCTTTTAATTGCACTTTTAACAGACTGTTCCAAAAGACTCAAATTACTTTGTCCAAAGAGAAAATAAAAATGTATGCATAATTGAAGTAATGTATTTTTGTGCGTGTATGTGTTTCCTCCTATTGCCCTCATACAGACAGTGTTGGACAGAGTGCACATGGAGAAGCACACCATGATCTTGGTAGTCCCGACTGACATGCGCAGGTATCGTTCTCAGACCTGACATGTGAGGAGAGCCCTGGCCACTGCCCACTCGAGGGGCACAGTATGGCACCTGTCACCCGCACAGTGGCAGCTGACGGCCTTGTCCATGAACGGGAGAGCTCAGCTTATCTTTCCTTCAATAGCCTATCTGTTTGAGGAGAGCCGTGCATTCTCAACACTCAAAGTCTACCTGAAGGCAGTCTCTGTGTTCCACATTGGTTGGAACGGTCTCACCCCAGATGCACAGCCCCTGGCTGGCCATTTCATCAGGGGCATGAGGCCTCTACCCACATACCCACCGCCACACTGCGACTCTAGGGGGAGGTAAGAAATCGTAGGCTTGCCTGGTACTGCTTTAATGTACTCTGGAAGAGTATGTCTCACATCAACACAGTACAGCATTTCATTAATCCACTCTGCTGCATGTTTATAGGACAATGCACTTACCAGCTTTGTAGTCACTTTGTCTCATTACAGAGAGATGGATGAAGGCACTCTCGCCCCCCTCTAGTAACTATTCCAGCAGTTACAACACTTGCAGATCTTTGACAGTGAGCCAGACAAATAAAAACTGAAACTGAATGAAACCAAAATCTCATTTATTACATTATCCTACTATTTAAAAAAAAACTGCAACTGTAAGTTGGAGTTCTGAGGGTAAAACATCGCCTGCCTGGTATGCCTTTACACTCACATTGACATAATGTGAACGAATATGATGAATCTATCATAAATTCATGAAATCACTTTTATTTACACAATTTATATACACAATTATTTGTTAGTTGTTTAATATTTAATTTAATAATGATTTACTTATGATGGAACAATTACTAAATGTTAGTGTAATGTATGCTTAACTACTGTTGTGTAAATTGTGTAGCATTATTATGTTGGCTTTAAAGAAATATATTTCAAGCATTATTTTAAAGCACCACTGTGTAAGATTCTTTCATCTAGTGGTTGAGATTGTATATTGCACTCTGGATTATAAAACGTGCTACTGTAAGCAAGCCTACAAGCAAACACATGCAAAAGCTGTACTTTTTTGTACCTTTTCATTGATAGGCAATTGCTCATTCATGAGAAAATATTCATGGATAAAAATTATTTTAGCCATAAAAAATTACACCACAATCAAACACACTTCATAAGTATTAGGGGGAACGGTTATAAAACTATGTTTCAAATTTTATGCATTTTACCCTCATGGACTTTAATGTATTTTAATTGTATTCTGGCAAAGTCAATAGGCTACACTATTCAGGAAAACATTTCATTGGCCATAAGGAAACTTGTTTTCAAGTTAATGTATTTTAGCATTATGCACTTTTAATACATTTTACTGTGTTTGTACAGATATGTTATAAGGTCCTTTCACACTGTTGAATACCCTGCAATTATTATCCGAATTTTGCGGGGCGCGTGTTCCTTTCACACTGACCGATACAGGGCTGGGTGTCTACTCGAATGCTCAATTGACCCGCCTTGAACTCTAGTCTTTGACAAATAGGTTTTATTGGAAAATAATCCAGTTAAATATATACAATAGATTGTGGTAGTGGCCATTTTCCATGTTTCCAAACAATGTAACAATAGAGCAATAGAGTTCAGGAAAACAAACTAACTAAAAAAAAAAAAACACCCCACCCCAGTGCAACCTATGAGAAAGGAGAACGCTTCTTTTTCCAAAATGTAAGACAAATAAATGAATAAAATTAAATTAAAAATAAAACTACTTTTGTTATAAGATATTCTGTAAAAAGGGCCTGTTTTCTGTTAAGAAAAGTCTTATTTCCTCCTGGTGTAGGGTGATTTTAAGGTCACTGAGCCATGGCTGCAAGGAAATGACTTGGGATATTTTTAGTCCCAGTTCCTCTTCCCAGGCCACTTTAATTGCAGTTGTGGGTATGTTGAGAGCTTGCAATATGCCATAGAGAGAGAAGATGGAATTACTTATTAGATTATTTCTAAGGCATTTATCTAAAATAAGAGGGGCTAACTCTTACACAATCATGTGATTGTATTTGGACATAGTTTGAAGAAACCTGAAAAAACATTGCTCCTATGGAGACCATATTTCTCCTGGAGTTGCACAAAAGATGCAAAGATCCCATCTATGTACAGATCCGCTATGGTGTATATGCCAATATTCTTCCAATGCTGAAAGTCGTTGGCCAGTATTTAGGAAAAGAGGGATTATTTGCTATGGAAAGTGAAAAAGATAATGTGTGCAATGGTAATTTCTTAAATTTTGCAGAGCTGCCTTGCTTGTGTGGCCTATCACCAAATTCAAAGTGTTTCAGGTTTATGTACTTGAATGCCGATATGAGCCTTTGTGACAAAATTTGATTGTGTTCAAATCTAAGTTTAAGTATTCTCTTATGCAGTTCTAGGGATAGCTTTTCTGCATTTTCATGGTCTAGATGGTGAATTTCTCTTTCTATTTTTTTAATATAACTTTGTTATGTTTATTCCTTAACCCCTTGATTGTGATGACACATCCCCTCAAGTATGCCTTAAATGTCTCCCAAAGTAAAGATGGTGAGGTGTTTAGTTGATCATTAGCATCAAAGAACATTTTCATCTCTGAACACTGATAGTCACAAAACATAGAATGACTTACAAGTTGTGGGTCAACTCTTCACAGTGGCTTGGTTAATGAAAAATCATTCATTAACCAAGCCACTGGGGGGCACCACAGTTGAAGGACATTGGTGTTGCCCGTGGCAACAAAGAAGCATCTGTTTTCTAAGTATGATTTTAACCACTTGGTAACTGTACCAGTGAACCCAACCCAGTGTTCATGTTCTTGTAGTAATATGTTGAGATCAACAGTATCAAAAGCAGCACTGAGGTCCAATAACACCATGACATATGTTTAGCCTGCATCAGTATTAAGACGTATGTAATTCACAACTTTAATACTTTTACTTTGACTTTAATAAGAGCTGTTTCAGTGCTGTAGTTGGCACGGAAACCTGACTGAAACTTTTTGATGTCAAGAAGGCAGTTAAGTGATTAAAGACCTTCCCAATGAATTGGATATAGGCCTGTAGTTGTTAAGCACTGAAATATCCAGGTTATTCTTTTTCAATAGGGGCTTTACAACTGCTTTTTTAGGGACTTGGAAAATGCCATTCTGTAAAGATGGATTTATAATCTGGAACACATCTGCTGCTACAAGGTGTAGAACAGATTTTTAAAAGTTTGTCAGCAAAACATCCAATTCAGATGTGGAAGAACTGAGGAAGAACTGTGGAAGAAGTGTTTCATAGTCAATAAAGCTAAATGTTGACATAAAATTTAGTTCCCCTCTCATTGAAGACATTGGTTCTAGGTGTTGAGCTATTTGCAGCTGTGAAGTTATATTCAGTTTTATCTGATCAATGTCACCCCTGAAAATGCAAACTCATTGCATTTATCAACCAAAAAAAAATCAGGATTGTGATTGAGCATTGTTAACGTTTCTATATTTTTAGAAGAAATACTGTCTTGCTTTACAAATTTCATAGTTATGTTTGCTAAGCATCTCCTTATGGATTTGGTAATAGATGGAGTGGAGACTATATTTGTGCCATTTTCTTTCAGTCTTCCTACACTCTTTCTTTATAAGATTAACCACTGGATTTTGTGTCCATGGTCTTCTTCTTGTCTGTGACTCTTAATTGGTTTTACAGTCTGGCACATGAATTAAGTCAAGACCAAGACTACTATTTAGAATTCTAGATTTGTAGATTTGTAGTGAATTTTAGATTTCCACCTGGATATTTAAGTGCTAAAACTTGTGCAGTGTTGCACTGTCTCACACTACAAGCTTTAAACTTGGCACGATTCATGCCCCTAGACAGGGGAAGTGATTGATTGAGGTTTTGAGCTATCTGTTTCCAAACTGATATTCACTTTAAAAATTGGTTTACGCAATTCACTGCTTTGCATACATTGCAATCCCCCCCCCCCCCCCCCAAACACACACTCACTCAACCCCAACATATCAATTACATTTCGGACACGGTATCATGATCTCTAAACCCTCTTGCCCATTTAAAGAAAATGTTGTGTTGACTCTCCATCTGACTTTTATTCAGGTGTGCAGTGAGCTTATTTTGTCTGTCTGCTGGCTGATTGCAAGGCTGCAGAGACACAGCTAAGCTAACACAGACCAAAAGAGATGGGTTGACAACAATGTGACAAGCGATGTGTTATTGCTTCAGTAAGTTGTTTTGAATAAAATGCTGAAAACATTACCTGCTATAATTTGATTTTATGACCATGATAAATCCATATGAATGATGATTAGGCACCTGTTTCCGAGTCTGTGTAACTCAAGTAACAAAGTCTCTTGACACATCACACACACACAGCCTACCGTGTATCACTACACACTTTTGTCTGAACTATACTAGTGTGCGTTACTATCTACTACAGCCAAGCACTTCAAAGGCATGCCTATTTATTTACTTATCTATTTATACTAGTTTTGTCTAAGCATTTCACCCCCCCCTCTCCTACACCGTCTTCCTGCCCTATCCCCTAAATTTCTTACAGCACATGGCCATCTTCTCCTCAGCTCTCTTACCATCTGCACTTTCACACACACACACACATACACACACACGCACACACACACACTTATTGCACAGGATATGCTGCCAAACAGGTGTTATTTCACTACAAGTCTTACACTTAGCATGTGACAATATAAAAATGCTTCAACCATTGTAATAAAGCATTAACAGTAATAGCAACAGCACAGATGAAAGGAATGCTTTTAAACGCATGTTTCTCCCTGCAAAGAATGAATTCTTAGTGATATTGAAACACTGGGTGGCAGTAAAATTCTCTCTGCAACAGAGGACCTCATAGATACGCCCTGTTTACACTGAATACATATAATGTTTCTTTGTCCTAATAGAACAATCTTAGGACCATGTTAATCCTCATATATAATTTTTGTAATCCCAGCCAACATTTGTATGTGGGACACCTTTGACACATTTACTTGTGACGTTAATTGTAAAAGTATTAGATAGGTTTTTCTTCTAAAACATCTTTGTCAACTGAAAGGTGTTAAATTCTTTCATTTATGCTGCTCACACAGCAGCTACCCACAGTACAGCCAATCACAAATATGAATGTACAGTAATAGGCTTGGACTGTTGCAACTGTGTGATTGGTCTATTCTTTAGCAGCCTCCTTGTTAGTGGCAGTGATATAACTTCCTCTTGTGCTGCTTTCCAGTAAGTGGTCAAAGAAGCCTACTTCCCTCTTAGAGCTGCACGACTGTATGCACACATTGTGTGTGTGTGTGTGTGTGGGTGGGTGGGTGTGTCTGTGTATGTAGAGCACAAAGCTTTTCCATGATTTTATGGGAGTGTTACTGGTGTGGATGGGACCCTGCCTGTGACCCGGACTGGATGCCTAGAGTGAAGGTTAGACCCTTCAACTTCATAACTGTTTCTAATTTTGTGGATTACATATCATAATACTTACCTATCTGTGGTTCTTGTAACACAACATTTAAAATACAACTATGAAATATAACTTTACTATAGTGAACATTTTCACAAATATTACAGTCACGCTGATGTATTTTTTGATTCTTCTTTTCTCAAGTTGCTATGTGGGATAAAAGATCAGACTGTTTTACACTACCACAAAAATGTATTAGGAAAAACAAACTGTGTATGACAACTTGTTCAACCCTTAAACCATGTGCCCTTGTGCAAGGCACTTAACCATAAGTTGCTCTAGGGGAGACTGGCCCTGAACATTTGATAGTTGACAAGTTGTAAGTTGCTTTGGATAAAAGCATCCGCTAAATGCATAAATGTAAATGTAAAATATGGTGACTGAAGCAATAAACTAGTGCCTTTTTTTGGGGTGGGGGGGGTGGGGAGGGGTTAACTGACTGTAAAATTAATCAACTAATAATGTAAATCTAGCTGACAATTATTTATTTGATAACATGCACAAGTGACTCGATGATGTAGAGTCTGAACTAGTAGTTTTGAAAATTACAATTCTGAAAAATGCACCAAAGCCACTGAACAAAACTACAACTGTTTTTTTCCCCACAGCACCATGTGGTTGCCATGGTTAGCACTGAGCCTCTGCTTAATCTTGATTCTCTCTCTTCTTGCAAAAGGTGTGTGGATTTGATCACAAATGTCTAAAATCCTATGGAACAAACATACAAAAAAAAATAGTATCAAAGTGGCTTAGTTTAAGTTGTATGCAATGTATGACTTTGTGTTTCACACAGGGGACAATGAATGTCTACAAAACGAATTATGTGAAGAACTGATTATGGAAATTCATGGTGATGTTACAATGAACTTCCTGCAATCCAGTTTTTTCATACCATACGTATTTTAGATGACTTAGTTGCTGTTATAGAGCCTTTACAATGGATCAGTTCTCTGACAGGTTTGCTGGTTTTATCCTCTACATTTTCAGGCCAGTCAGTAAGTCTCAGCTGCATTGTGGATCAAAGGAACCGTCTAAACATCAGCTGGGATGCAAGGGATTTTCCAGGAAAAGCTCAGTATTCCATTTGCTATCTGTAAGATTCAGTCTTGAGTTTTTGAGTCTATGCACTGTGGGTTTTCTGGACATTTTTTTCAGTAAGAAAATCTGGATGTAGGACACTGCACAGTTGAGACCAACACCTTTCCAAAATTAGTTCATTTACTAACCGTTGCAAAAGTTAAAAAGAGCAAATGTTTCAGCTCAGTAGTTTTTGTCACTGCTTATACAGATGCAGGGTTTGAGCACATTAGCAAAGTCTTAGCACTTATGAGCACATTTTAGCCAAGTGGAATTTAAAGTGTTTTTGTGGGCAGTACATTAGGGTACAATTAGTAAGGTCCTTAAGGTAATTTGGCACTCAGTCATTTAGAGATCTGTACTGTAATTTCCTAATTATTAACAGAGGTTAATACATAGGTGAGGGCTATATCCAGAATTGCATTTCTTTTCACCATTCTACTTGATCTGATCTGATTATGATTGAATAGGCACTGTTTAGCAAACTGAGGTTAATACATGGGTGAGGTTAATACAAGGGTGAGGTTAGTACATTGGCCTGAGGTTTAGACATGGTGCAGCTTATATTAAAAAAAAATCTGGATATTAAAGGGAATACTTTGAAATGTGTCCCACTTTTGACAGGGAACTGGGCAGAAAGACAGATAAAGGGCTGCTTCCAGAGTTAAAGAGCACTAAAACTAGGGATTCGTTCATCTGCATCTCAGAAGTATATGACTTCTCCAATTCTGAAAGCATTGTGTAGGTTAGTTGAAAAAATCATGTCTTTGTGTAGTTTTACAATATGTGAGCCAACACAACGTGATCGACTGGTGGATAACTGCACAGGATGTTAATCATTGTTTTGGATGCTGGTGAAAAGAAAGTGGTTAGATGGCTAGATAGTGTCATTGCCACAATCTCACTATCTCATATGTTTAGGGCCTATTATAACCTCATTTGTCTCTGAAGCAGGAAATGCTGGTCATGCATGCTTTCATGCCTCCACCTTAAATAGTTTAACTGTTGGGTCAAGAATATGGAGAGTTATTTCAATCATTATACAATTTATTATTATTATTATTAGTAGTAGTAGTAGTAGTAGTATTTAATAATATTAATATTTAATTTGAGATTTTAGACAGGACACTGGAAAAACCCCTACTCTTACAATAAGTGCTGTGGGATCTTTTATGACAACAGTGAGTCAAAACCTATGTTTAATGTCTCTCTCACTGGACAGTATTTCCCCTTACTATACTCGAGCATTGGGAGTGATTGTCCAGAGACAAGCATTCCTTCTACTTACCATCCACCAACACCAACTTCAGCTGCAGCTCAGTTTTCCCTGGGGAAAAGTAGGCAGTAGACAGGGTGTCTACGGCTTTTCATGACTGCTGGCTAATCAATGAAGTTGTCCATGTTACATTCTATTGTTAAACAATGGTTGTGTTTTTTTCTGCGATTTGAGTAAACAACTATAATTAAAACTGCTTACATGAGAAATGTGTTTACAGCACTTTCAGAGTTTTCATTAAGAGTTTAGTGCTTCGGTTAAGCTTTAGACATGAGACTCACTCATCTTCAAACCCACTCTCAATCTCGGCTGTGATACAGTCTATGTTTACCCAATCAAATAATTTGTTTATTCTCAAGCTGTTGACAAACAAAGGTTGTGTCCAAGTGAGGCCATCCTTGTTCAAAGATAATTCAGATGAATGTACAGTATAGTATTGTCCTGAAAAATGACCTCCTCCCCCCACCACCCTTCTGATAACTGCACCCTGTCCTATAGATTTTGCTCTGAAAAGTCCTATGAGAACAAACGGGTAGATGTTGAAGGTCCAGTTTACCACACACTGATTCCCAACCAGACTTATTGGATATTTCTGCAGCTCAATGTCTCCTACCCAGACCGCTGGGATATTCAGATACAGGGGTGGGACATCTGTGAAGTCGGTAAGAGATCGTTTTGCTTTCTTCTGCTGTCTTGAACTTCTGATTCTTTATGACTCTGAGAAAATGTAGTGAATATCGAAGCATCATTCTTTCAAGAATATTTTATTTTATGTCTTTATGTTCCAGCAAACACCTACTCTACCACTCATTTTGTAATTGTATGTTAGGCTTTTATTGTGTTAGGGCAGTGGGTGGGACCACTGGGTCCCCTTTGGGCATCTGCCCTATTATGACACAGGTGCTAACTCCAGTCAACTGCACCACCCCGCTTTTTTCTGCTACTTGTTACTTGTCCTACTCCTGAGAAACATTGGATTACACTGTGAACCTAGATTATATGTGATGTTTCTGCTGGATGATGATAAGTTCTTTGTGTCCCAGAAAAACTAGATCCTCCCCAAATCACAAATGTAAACATTCTATCAGATCGAATATACCTTAAATGGAATCTGCCTAAAAGTAAAAAGACAAACAACGCTGATTGCTTTCTGTATGAACTGAGAATCAATAATGAGGTATGTAGTAGTTTATAACCTCTATATTTTATGCAGGTTTGTTTATATGGGTTATGTGTGCTTTGATATGTTGCATATAAATGTGTGTGTGCACATGTGTGTGTGTGTGTGTTTGCGCACTCGCACTTGGTCTTCATTCACAGGTCAGACCAATCAAAGGGAATCTAAATTATACTGAAGAAAATGTGGATCCAACCCAGAGGTACAGAATTCAGATGAGAGTTAAGATCTCCTCTCAGTGCTGTGACGCTCTGTTCTGGAGTGACTGGACTTCTGTTTTAGGTAACATGCCCTTTACCACTGGTGCTTTTGACAGCTCATCAAGGAAATTCAATCTTTATGTACAAGACCTACTGTAGTTGTCATAGTTGAACCTGTGAAACTGTGGTATGGTCTTATCTTATGCTGTTTTCACAACCCTATGGTCCCTCTAAATGCATAGTCTTGTTCTTCAGTTGAAGTCAAAGCTCCCAGTGCTTTAGATGATGCATTATGTTGTCATGTCTGTCTCTCTCTTTAGACGTGGGTTCATCTGCAACACTCCTAACAGAATTCAATATTGGAATTATCTTTGCTAAATCTCTCGGACTTCCCATGATCCTCCTGGCTCTATTACTGCTCTGCAAATACCAAAGGTAGGTATACCTATCTGGTTTGATCTTTCAGTTTAAGATGATAGAAAAGACATAAAAAAGTGTATAGAAAGCATTTCAGTAGCATTTCATTTCACGATTCAAAGGTATTGTGTACCCATGACTATTTAAAGACAGCATTTCTGTGAAAGAACTCCAACACAGGGAAGTCTTTCACCATCACATTATGCATCCTGAAACTAGACCAGCTTTCAGTTTTACACACATACACAAATAGGTTCTTATCAAGAGTCTTACTGACATTCTTCAGTGTAATCTGTTAATGGGAGATGTAAACTCAAAAGCAACAAAAGATAGTATGAGTAATTAAGCAAGTAGCTGTAATGTACTTTTTTGTAATAATGTAATAATTGTATTACTAGTGCAGTTTCCATTTAGTTAAACATACCGAAAGAGTAATTTGCGATGTTCTTGGCAGGCAAGTCATACCCTTGTTTTGGTTGCCGTGTTGTTGGAAGATTTCTTTTGCAGAGGCATGGGCAATGTCATAGGTTGACAGAGGCAATGTGTGTGGTGAAACACACATAGTATTTTGCAACACTGTCTTTTGTAGATCACATACAACTTACAGCACTATTTAGCAGGTCTTGCTTACCTGTGAAAGTTTGAAATTTGTTTGAAAGTGTATTGAGACCTTACATAAACTGATTTTGCACAATAAACAATACATTGATTGATGGATATTCCTTTAATTTATAGATAGATAGATAATATAGACAGACAGACAGACACACAGACAGATAACACATTAAAGTGACACAGTGCTGTTAGTATGTTGGTAGGAACATGACCCTCTGTTTGAGACACACTGAGTGCTACACTGCCATTGTGATTCTCTTCTAATTTTAACCACACCTAATACTGAGGATTACTGTTAGAGCAGTAAAGTAATTAGTAAATAAACAGAACATGTAAAAGATGTACACAATGTACTTAACATTAAGGGATTTGTTTCTCTTGTAATGATGCTTAGAAGTACTTTGTATGTATGTAACACTTCACACATTTACACACAAAGAAATGTGTCTGCCATTGGTTTGTCACTCTCAAAAAAGCCAATGCCTTCATTTTACACTTTTACAGTGTTGGATGTTCAAAACAGGAACTTGAAGTCACAGAAGAAAAACATCTGTTACACTGAAACATTATAGGGTTTTGTGCATTTGACTTTAAAATACGCCTCCTAGAGCTTTTCTGGGACTAAGGTTTTCAGCTTCGGTCCTTTACTGTATTGTGCCACAAACTAACTGGAGTTTTGTTTTAACAGAGTTATCAATAAACTGTTCCCACCCATTCCTGGTCCATCTGTCCAGATTACAGGCCTGGTAGAGAAAGACATCACATCTCAGGTACCTAATAGCACCTCTGATCTGCTTCTACAAACCACCAGGACACCACTTACCACAACAAACAAGTCTGTGAGAAAAATAACTCAAAATTTGTCTTGAAATGAAGCTGAAGGAAAAAAGAGTGAAACAAAAAGACTTAAACTCTGACATTAAAAGCTTAAACTATAACTATATCTTAAATAGATTGGTCCATCATCACCTGTGGTCCAAAATGGTGTTTGAATGGTTTCTTTTGTGATGCCTCGGTGGTGGAATAAATCAGGGGTTCTTGATTTTTTTGAGTAATCACCCCTCTAAATAGCCTGGTTGGTGTCATTAAACTAGCCAGGCTAGCGACATCTACTGCTTCCGATCAATTTCTCATTTAGCTTCACCACTAGTCAGGGATCTGTTTGTAGGCTTTGGTTTGCACCGTCTCTGAGCTTTGCGGACCAGTCAATAAACAGAGGGAGAGCTGAAAGCGATAACATTAAACTCAAACAGTGCTTTCCAGCACGTAACATACATCACGACCAAACAATAGTGATTGGCTGAAGCAGTTGGTATCTGCCCACTCTGGAGCGAACATATGCCAGTGGATAGGTTTCAAATGTTTTGCTAAGGTTAGGGATATCATTAGGCCTGGGCATTCAGGGCCTCAGTTCATTTCAAGATCTTTCAAGATTTTTTTTGTTGGTTGGTTTTGGGGTGAGCCCTGGTTGGTGAGCCTCCTGATGTCTCAACATCCTGACAACGTCTCATCAACGGTTAAACAGTCTTTTTTACCTTTTAGGTCATCTCACACAAGTGTCTAGAGGAGATCACTGAGGTTGAAGTAGATAAGAAGATAAGTAGATAAAAATCATCAAGAAGATAAGTTGGAGGAAGAGGAGGAGGAAAATGAATAGGAACGTTGGTGGCTTGGGCATGGATGATGGGGTATTTTCTGCAGGGAAGTATATGGCAGAGAGGACCTGCTTTAGACAGTGAGCCAAATCCTTTGAACCCTGTCACTTTTGCATGGATGTTTTCAGTCAGATGAAATGTCAAGGTTTAACAGACTGCCTCAAAGTGCCTCAGACCCCAAAGACATCCAGCACCATGTAAAGGTTACATCAATTTAAATGTATTTCATTACAATAGCAGCATTTTATTACTCTTTGTAGTGTTTTTACCATTTTGTGTGGATTTTAAATCAAACCCTTAAGATATTTGTGATGACGTATAAAGTATGTATAAAATACTGCATTGTGAATCAGACTGTTGGTATTCAGCATAAAATGTAAATTACAAACTCAAATTTTGATCTTTTTATTTCAGTCAAACTTTTAAAGTATTTGTACAATGAAAGGTATGTGGTGATAGGCATTTATTTAAGGTGTCGTTGAATACCCATAGCACTTTCAAAATAAACTTCACTTCTAGTTTCTTGCTTACTTTTTGTAAATGATCCACACTGAATTCACATTTGAAGACAAAGAATTTTATGTTCTTTTTGTGTTGTTTATATATATTAGTCATGATCGTGACAGGAAGATAATCTTACTTTCAAGGAGGTGTCATTGCTAGATATATATAGATATCTAGCAATGACATCTCCCTGGGCACATGTGTGACAGATGCAGCAAGAAGTGCAGTAGTATGCCATTTCAGGAAGGGTTACTGAGCCAACAGGATTCAATGAGGGAGTGACCAATGATGCAAACTTGGAGATTTATGGTGAAATTAGGGGACCAATCCTTTCAGTAATTTGTCATAACCCTCACACACCCTTCTTCCTTGAAAGTAAGATTATCTTCCTGTCATGATCATGACTAATATATCTACATTAACATGACTGTGAATGACTCATTTCAGAGGTTTTCAAGCTATTTGAATTTTGAAGAATGACTTTTGAAGACTCTTGGGATAAAATTATGTCCAATTGTCTGCCTTAGTTTATGTTCTAGATTGGAACAACAACTCTCTAAGCTCCGTGAGTACTAAAGGAAAGAACGTCTATAACACTCAGTCCACTCCACTCCATTGGACAGTGAATGACTATGCATTGAGAACTGTTCTTTTGTTACATAGTAGGGAGTGAGTTTACATTTTCATGTTTTTGTGCCTTATAAGGTCATGTAGTGCAAATGTGTCACCATGCTCTGCATAAAAAAACTCCGCCTTGATCACACAGATGAGTTCAGTTTTCTCTAAAAAGTGTCATACTTGCCTGCCTGACTGCTCTTGTTGCATAGCCAATATGCATAATTCCTAAAATCCTAAAAATATATAATTTCATGATTTCCCAACTATGTGTAGCCATAGAATGATGAGAGACAGCACTCACAGTTTCCTAATCTAACAAGAGGCATACTTGTGAATTTATTGCAAAATAGTTCATAAAAAGAAATAAAATATAAATCTAGTCTGTCTGATGGAGATTCATAGGTGGCATCATCCATCTCAAGGAACCCAGGGGTGAGTAAAGATGGACAGGCCAAGGGTCTTGGGAGCCAACTTTGCAGTGATGGAAGAAGTATTGGAACTCAGTACTTAAGTAAAAGAACAAATAACCAAGCAAAGCAAAATATATACTTAAGTAAAAGAACTACAGCATCAACAATTCTAATTAAGTAAAAGTAATACTTGCTTTTAAATGTACTTAAACTGGTAAAAGTAAAAGTCCTTGTGCAATATGTTTTCCCTTAATGGTCTATGTTTCAATAAAAAATATATAGAATTATTAGCTCCCATATGAAATTGGTTATGGCATATAACCTTGGTTCTCTGAAGGAGAACATGAGACACCACCACTGCAAAATCGTCTTTGGTGATACCAATCCTGCTGGAAACCACTGTAACCAAGCCTGATCTAATCAAGGCAAGAAGCGTGCATGCACTGCTCTCAGTCCTCAGGCTACAAATGGCATGCACGCCATCTTCCTCTTTCACACTTGAAAAGAACGCATGATGAACGCATGACGTTCAAAAACAGGGGCCACACTTGGCCCACCATAACACATCAAATATATAGTGAGGTATCCGCGACAGCAGGAGCGTCACTTGGAATTACGTTTTACTGGGCCACTGTCCCCCCAACCCAACACCCCCTGCATTTTATAGCCTGAGGACTGAGACCAGCGCATGCACGATTCTTGCCTGATTACGTTGGTTTTCAGCAGGATTGGTATCACCAAAGGTGATATCCTAAAGGTGGAGAACTCCTACTTTTTCCATGGAAATGATGATAGCTAAAACGGTGTCCTGAAAGACAAAGAAAAAATGTCCACTAATTCTGATTCAGATATTTTAAAGAAAACAAAAAAAAGAAAAAAAAATGGCATGGTTCTTGCACGCAATTAGTAGTGTACATTTTTGGGCCCAAAATGGACAATTGTTTTTTTTTTTTGCAATGACTGTAAAGTCAATGTTTTTCTTTCTTTTCAGACTAGATAGGTACATCTAGAAAGATCATAGCTCGCTGGACTGCTCCGTCGCATCCAAATGCTCCATCTCCATCCTTGTAGGCCTAATTGTTGACAGTAGTGTTGAAAGGTTGTTGGTAACATTAGGCCTACATATTGAAGATAACGCTAGTCAAACTGGGATGCAAATTCATGAGTGGAGCAACATGTCTCACAGAAACAACTGGGCTACTTATTCATATGAAAAGGCCTGGAGTCCATAAAAAGCAGCTAATTGACCTAACAGGGAACAAGCTGTAATTAGCAAGCATGACAGACAACAATTGTGATGCTAAGCCCTGAAAAAAAAACACTCCGGCCCAGAAAACAGTACTTTGAGTTCAAGATGTCAAAACATTTTGTACACCATCTACTGGGATAAATGGGACTCTCAACATTGCATCTGTGAAGTGGCTCACGGAACAGAGCGAGTCGGACCCAAAAGTGTCACGTAAATACAGTTTATTTAGGGGAAAGGGGAAAGGGGAGTGTATGGATGCTTTTCGAGTGGCGAGTCGGTTAACCGGGGCAGGAGAGCAGAGCGTAGGTCGTGGGCAGGCACCAGGTTAGGAGCCGGGGAGCAGAGCGTAGGTCGTGGGCAGGTGGAGGTCGAAAGCCGGGGCTGGAGATAGAGCGTAGTTCGAGGACAGGCAGAGGTCGATACCAGGGACAGGAGAGCAGAGCACAGGTCGTCAACAGAAAGGCAGATAGTCAGGACACAGAGCACGGAGGACAAGGACAGGCGGGAAACAGGATGGAGACACAGGAACAGGCGGATGACAGGAACACAGGTAACTTTGGGAAATGGGTTTCAGAAACGGGAACAGGAGCCAGGGTCTTTATGGAAAGAATCCCCCCAAACCCCCACAGGTCAAGGAAGTATTGGAGGAAATATCCTCAGTTGTACATTTATATTTCATATTTCCAGGGACATAATTTTTTTCTCCACATGAAAATCTTTTGTGTAAACCCTTTTTTGCCTGAAGAAATTAACGATGCGCTGGCACAGAATAGTAATGACACCATGTGCATGTCACGAATGCACAGTGCGCCATGGCATGACAGGGCCCAATGTTTCTTATTAGTTTAAACTTCCAAGACAGTCAAGCACCTTCAACAAAAAAGTGATTTTAGAAATGTGGTGGAGTAAAAGTGCAGATAATAGCTGCAAAATGTAATGAAGTAAAAGCAAAACTATTTATAATTATTTCTACTTAAGTAAAGAACAGATACATGAAAATGTACTAGATGTAATACGAACTATTTGTTACATTCTACCACTTGGGCCAACATCATCGGTAGATAATCACAGCAGTTCCATCAGTGCTCCACCAGATGGATCAATAGGTGCGATTTCCAACCACATGACAGAGTATGCAGAGGAAGGTGGGTGACTGGCCTACCAGTCCACCTCTCATTGTTCATCTCAAGGCAATGTGCATTTACTTCTTGTTTTCAGTATGTACCACAAATGCCACCAGTTTGGCCCATAGATTCTGTATGGCACAGAAATGTATTTTATTTCCCCTGAAAGTCACAAAAGAATATGACCACTGTTCCAAGGAAGTAAGTTTTCTCTCAGGAAATGTGTTTTGATAATAAAATGGCAATGATAACAAAACATGAAGACAAACAATTCACAGAATTACAAGGTTATTAATGGCTGCATAGCATATAATCTCTATAGGGCCTTATTATTGACTTACAAGTTACTAAACATGATTTCATACAAAGACTATGGCATGAGATGTCATGTTGGCAGGGTGGTGACAGTCATATTGCAAGGTTTCCATTATTGAGCTCAGTTACGGTTATCGGAGATCCGTCTTCCTTCATATTACATTATCTTTGGCCATCAAAATAATGTAGACACCTTTCTATTAAAGTTCAAAGCCATGCAGGATTTTTTCATTTTGCATTTAACTAGGTAAGATTAGCATTTTTTTCCCTACATCTTGGTGGGAAAGTGAATGAGCTGTGTGACCATTATGCAGCTCATTCATGTGTAGATGTAGATCTGTAGATCTGTAGATGGAATGCTGTAGATGTAATGTTGCTCTGAGTTATGTCAAATTAGTAGTCAATCAGTAGTCTGTATATATATATATATATATATTTTCACAGACAAAGGTCCTTGACACCTGCTCTCTATAACTATTTCAGTCATGCGTTACTCCTCATATGACTGATGTTTCCATGGTCTACCACCCTTTATACTTTGTTTTTCATCATAACACTGCTACAATTCATGTTACATGGCATGCTAATCTGAATGTTTATATATTTTATATTTGTTCAGTACAGTTTTCTTCAGTACTTGTTACTGTATTATTCCTTGACCTTTCAAGGGCATTATCTCAAAAGAAATAGGATAGGCCTTAGAATTGGCAGACACACATTGTTGTTCTCATTGTGTTTTTGCCACACCTATTCCGCCTGCAGTCAAGTAAACACTTTTTTATACTTCCTTGTTCCAACTAAACTTGTTGTGACTTGTTATTTTACAGCTAAATAGAGCAGGCTTATGGCAGGTCATAGGCAGAAAATGCAATATTTTGGACACAAAAATATCACAGTACTGCATTACATAAAAATATCACAGTACTGCATTACATTAAAAAACTTCAGTCTTTTGTCAGACAACAGTGGTTATTAAAGGGGGAGAAAACATACTGTATGGCTTTATCCCAACTTGTAGCTTTAGAAATATTTACAGTCTCAGAATTTATCGAAATCACATTTACACAGCATTATCATAATATTTTTATGTTGCTAATGCAAAATGGGGTTGACAAAACAAAAGAGACTAGGAGTCACAATGTCAATGTCTCTCAATGTCTTGTTGTGTCCCAGATGCATGCTACAAATCCTGTTAGTGCGGCAACCCCTCACTCACTTACAAAAACAACCAACCTGTTTTTCCCCAAAGTCTTTTGGAACTAAAGGCAAAACAGGGTTAATTAATTAGTCTTTACCTGTTCGTTAAACTCGATAAACTGTTTCCTGTACACACAAAATGCTTGAGTGAACTCTGTGAAGGGTACTTTCCCTGAGTGTGCAAGTTGCTGACAGGATGACAAGCTTGGTATATTTTAAGGAAACATCTGAGGCTGATGGAAACACTGCCACATTGAAAACAAGTACTGTTTTCCCTTTAAAAAGAGAAATAAGTCAATAAACATACATAGTATATATTACACATTATATATTATGCACTGCATTGATTATAAATGATTTTATTGAAGCTGTAGGGTAGGACATGTATCTAAATGTGATTTGTGCTATTCTGCGACTGTCTACTGCCATCTAGTGGTAGGGTCCAGGTATAGCAAAGTAAAACCCAATAATTCAGTGGACATGAAAGCATGAGATTACCTTTTTATTTCATAGTATGATGTTAAAAATAAAGAGAATGCTTCACATATATCAGGGTGACTGTGGATTTATTTGTGCAAATGATGTTTTAGCAATGTATCTACATGTTTATAGTAAGAGTTATTATTCTGAAGAATTCACTAGATATACATGTACAAATTATGGTATCAAAGTCTTGCTCTGCCTCACACACACACACACAGAGACACACACACACACAGACACACACCACACAACACACACAATCACACAAGTAGGTTTTCATGTTCCTGTCACATTTCCCAATAACTTGGACCTGTTGAACAAGGAAGAACATTAGGATCAAGGACATTACATACATAGATACAAACATAGTATAGATTCTTCACATTCACTCACCGACTCACACACTTAATTCCACCATTCATCTCTCTCACTCACTTTCTCACTACTGATTTCCTCCTTCTCACACAACCCCCACCCCACACCACACCACATAAACATAAACATACACACACACACACACACAGCACATACACACATCAAACAGAGACATACATACTGTACGCTCGCACACACACATACACAAACACAAGCACACAGAAACATACTCACACACAAGCACACACATTTACACACAGACACGCCACACATACACATATGCATACACACACGTACAGCACACACAAACACACACACAGTATGACTGTCTCACCTAGGCATTGCAGAGCATCTGTGCAGAGTTTGTCTTTGTCCAGAGGATACAGAGGGGGCTCCATGTTGCGTGGGGCCTTGGCGCTGTAGCTCTCCACTAGTCCGGCAACAGTCTGGAAGTACTGAGGTTTACTGCCGCTTACTGTCTGCAGACCACCAAAAACACAACAAGACACCTGAGCTGCACTGGTTTTCATTGACAAATGATCTTTTAGATTACGATTGTAATCAAGTAGATACATGTGTGTGTGTGTGAGTGTGTGTGTGTGTATATATATTTAAGCAATATAACACTCATGTTCGTGGGTTGTTTGTGGATATCCTGTTGTATATACATTTATTAGAATGGTGTTTTAATGTATATACACTGTATGTATATAAATTAAAACTTTTATAAAAATATTCACTCATTTGGAAGATGGCCTCTTCCACATTAATGAAAATTATTGCATTGATTGCTAAAAAAATATAGTAAAAGTACAATTTATTATACAGTATTGACAAAAAAAAAAAGAAAAAAAGAAAATCATTGTCTGCACTTGACTGTGAGGACAGTGGTAGTGTGTTGTGTCCTAAACTCCATGGTTACTACCTGGGCAATGACTACATGTTACTGATCTTATGTATGATTAGCTAGGAAATGCATACTACAAATGAATCAAATCTTAGTGCAGTGATTCGGCTGCAAAAAGCCAGCCACATGAATCAGAATGACTCAAAATCAAGTTGTGGTAATGTTTTCTTGCCAATGTTGTTTTGAAACATGGTAGTCGAGAGAGAGAGAGAGAGAGAGAGAGAGAGAGAGAGAATGGTTGTAAGTGACAGCAATGCTTGGTGTTGTACCAGTCCATATAGCACCTCTTGTAGGCATTAAAGAGAACATGCTCACACACAAAGGAATTGTGATTGTGGTTAATAACAATAATAATACTATATAATAGAAATAACAGTAGAAACTGTGGTATGACCGCCGCAGTGTATTGAAATGTGGGAACCGTTGGTATGATGAGTTTTTGGTAGGTCAGTGTTGTGAGGTGAGAATTTGTGTGGAAATTATTTGCTAGAAGTGGGAATGGATGTGGGTTTTGAATGCATGACATTATGTGTGTTTGTGTAGCGTGTAAGAGTGACTTGTGAAAGCATCATCTTTCTACAGTAGTAAGTTTTTTTTTACAAAACCAATATGACCGCTTTCATAATAATATGTATTGCATGCAGCTTTGAGCTGCAGTTCCTGCATGAAAGGCAGTACAAATACTTTACATTATTATTAGTAGTAGTAGTGGTAGTGGTAGTAGTAGTAGTAGTGTTGCTGTTGTTATTGTTGTTACCATACATGTATTTATAAAACATCATTCTGAGACAACCATAATTGATTAATATGATTAAACAAAAACAAACTGTAAAAACATAGCTAAGATAAAATATTTTTCTTTTAGGTCTGCCTGTTCCAGTTAATAGCTGCAAAGAGGATGCCTCCTGTATGCAGAACACATGCTTGTGAGAGTACAAACCACAGACGTCTCTCAGTAAACCACTGCAGCATTGAAACTAGGGAAGAAGTTGTTGTTCTAGTAGTTGTTGTTATCTGTGCATGGGTTTGGTTCAACGTCTCTGGCAGGCGGCGGAAGTTGTGTCGCAGAAGAGAGAAGCAGTGGCTGGGCTGGCGCCACGCTAGTGGACTGTGTGTTTGTTGTTGTCACGTGGGAAACAGGGTGATAGATCAGCAAGCTCTGCTGAGGTGGCACAGGAAGAGGTTAAGGGAACTATGTACTAATTACTAACTAAATATAAAACATCCAAAAATCAACTATGCATATTAATAGAGTTTGAAAAAATAACGGCACTGATCATGCGTATATGCACTACATTGCAGAGATCTCCGCTAGATCTCCTCTAGCATGCTGACTGACTAGTGCCAGGTTGCCCTGTCTTGTAATACCAGTTTATGTCTGAGGCGGCGATAGTGAGTCACATACCAGCCAAACCAGGGCAACGACACCTAAAGATGAAGAAGCCGCACTGCTTCTGGGCTGCTTGAAAGGTGACTGGAGCTTGCTTGGAGCTGCTTGGATTCTCATGTTTGTTGATTGTTTTGTAATGTTACCCTAATAAACATGCATTGTGAAATTTATTTAATGTGTCGGTCATCTTACGGTGGTACGGTGGTGTTCATGGGCACTGATGCTGTCTGTAGACTAATTCATTCCAGTATGATAAAATAATTAATAAGGCTAAATGACAATTCAATGGTTTAATTATATCTAAAACCAAGAACACAGTTGTTTGTAAACAACACATTTTAAAAATGCTTGAATAATGGTCTAGCAGTGTAAGCGATGCCATCTACGTTTTGGATAAAAACAAATGCATTAAACATTATGTCTAATAACTCGCAGGCATTCTGTCCAAGTGTGAAACGTAGCCAACGTTTTCTTACTAAATTGAAGACGATACATTTTGATCCATTTCGCTTGCCGTACATGCAGCTGTTCCGGTACTTGTGTAAGTTATGTGACTACGCACGGTAACCTAGCAACTACGCCAGACTTTTGTTTATGTTAGCGTAAGGGGGAACATGAACGCCAGGCGAACCAAATCGAATGCTTCACCGGCAATCGGGCAAATCTGGTGGTGTAGTGCATATATAAAGCACTACAACTTAGGGACATTTTTGTGTAGAACGACTATTTCAAAATTCGCTGTAGTGCAGACCTTGTTGGCACAGCCAATTAGAAAAGGGGTTACACTACCACAAAAATGCGATCCACATAGACTATCTAACTGTGGAGATCCAAGGGGGTGGGAATACGTTAGCATTTCATTGGCTGGAGTTAATTTTAGCGTCACGTCAAAATCAAATAACTACATGTGAAATACCCGATACCATGCATGTCGGCTCCATTCTCTCCTGTGTCATGTTATTGCCTTGTAAGAAATTTGTGTATGAGAGGCGATGCTAAGAGTTCACAACACAAATTCAGCGACGGCTAGTGACTTTTGGAGTGGAATTTACTGTACTTTCTTGATAGTGTTCTGTCAGACTTTGGGAGTCCAGATATGTTAGCGTCATACTTACATAATGAAAACACAAACATTTAAAGTAATTTAAACAAAACGCTTAGGAGCACTTAACAGTCACAGGACAGTCACGTTTTACAGACAGTAGAAGATTTCCGATATCTGTGTCATATCTGCCAACATTGCTGTTGCTATATCTACAAGCCAAATTACCGTGTTTGGGTTTGTGAGATTAATGTGACTACATCGATTAAGATTAAGCCCAGTCCAGGACACTGGGCATAACTGAACATTTTAAATTCTGCCTCAACGCCTCCCTCTAAAATCGACGTGATTCCTCTGTCCACTTCTTTTACTGTCTATGTGGTGATCCACTGGCCACGTCAAGTATAACTCGTCACAATTTCAGTTCATTTTCTATGGAGCGTGACGAATTGTCAAGCAAAGCACGTAGCTCCGTCAGCTTTTGAGTGACAGATTCATTGAGATGCGCGATGTGCAATAATACTCACTATGCAAAGTTACATTTACATTAAATTTGTGCACTTAGCAGACACTTTTATCCAAAGCGACTTACATTTTGTCAATTATCGGTTACATCAGGACCAGTATCCCTTAGAGCAACTTAGGGTTAAGTGCCTTGCTCAAGGGCACAATGGCCACCACCACCCAAAGTAGCCCTACAGTTCAGTTTAGTTTGAATAACTGTATTTTGACAAATAAAACTAAAACAAAATTAAACTTTTTAAACTGCTTTCCATATGTATGAAGGAAAAATAGGAATATGCCTCCATTCAACTGTTGAGCATCTGGCTCACAGAGATGCACAAAGTTTAGTTTAGCTTTCTCTGAGGTTTTGCTTGACTGTAAGTTGAAAATGTTTTTAGTTGGACACCATTTCAGGTAAAATTAAGCAGACGTCTCATCTTTCCCTCACAGTGTATTAACTCATTCTTGCTACTTATACCGATGACTGATGTAGGCTTACAACTTATAAATTGACAATGTCCGACTTGAGCGGAGACTGTACGTTGCCACAGCTATGAATCAAATAGACAAACAGTGCAAGGAATGAGTTGAGCTGACTTTGTGTGTGGTGGAGAAGGGTGGGTGGGTGGATGGGTTGGTGACTTGGGTCCTGTCAAGAAAACAATTGCCAAGGTCGAATTTTGTTCCCAGTCCGACCCTGGACTCAATATTTGACTCCCTGTCGGTGAAATCAAGTAGCATTAAATTCAGGTGAAGTCATGCCATTTTGTAAGAACTGGAATTTGCTCCCTGTTGTCTTTTTTTCAACCTACTGATCAGTCTACACATTCAACATCAGTTTTGAACATGAACATGAACATCCCTCAGACTGCCCAGCATGTAGACAAATGACACCAAGTGGTTGAAGAGGAATACACAGTGCAGTTAACCAACCTGACCTGAGGTAATTTCCAGATCCTTCCCCATTTTGCTCCACTACTAATTTCCTGTCAATCTTTTCTGTTCTATCTGAATAAGACAAAAAAAAAGCCCCAAAAATATACTACATGTATATTTAAAAAAGTGACTCACAGGGTCACTTGTATGATCTGTCTCACCAGTTTTTCCAGTAACATGCATTTTTAGAACACCTTGACAGTCACAGAGATGTCATTCTCCCTATGACTCATCATAATCAAAAATGATCAGTAAGTGGGAAGGTGTGATACCCATAATGACTGTGGTAATTTGTAGTTTGTAGTGATCGGTGACCTGAAACAATAGGGATATGGATTGACTCAACGGATTTCTCCTTTTAATCTTCCACAGACAGTAGGGCAACTAAAGTTAAATCCATTCATGGAAAAGTTAAACCATGTCAGCCAGCTGGGTCAGTTAAGGCAGGTTGAGTCATGCTAGAATCAAGTGTTTAAATCACAATCTGCATTGTGATTTTCTCCAGAGGAGTGCCCCTTAACCTACCACGTGTCATTGTGAAACACATCTCTACTAGATGAAGGTGCACCTTTACAAGCACTGTGTGGCCAAATGCACTGCTGCAATGACAGAAGAAAGGCTTAAACAGAGGGCTTTGTCTGTGTCAGCACAAGGGTCTTGCTTGTGAAAAGGCTGGAGGCTGACATTATTTTGTTTTATCAAATTCATTTCATACATTGACAAAAGTAGACCACAGCCATACAAGCATAAGCAGAAATATTTAATGTGGACTAAATGGCAATTCAATACACTACAAAAAATCAGCCATGGAGGAACAAAAAAGATTCAACATAGATTTAGGAGTAATAGAGAAAGAAATGAAATTAAGTTCAGTCTACAAGTGTTTGCTACTGTTCATCTAAGTCATACCTAAACAATAACAATTATTGGAGAGTTATTTAAGCAATAAGCCCTTTGTGTCCGTTGTATACCGTGAATATAGCAAAGCTGAGGGCTGTTGTTAGCTATATTCATGGTATAGAACATACACAAGAGGCTTATTGCTTTTCTAAAATGTTGACCACATATACCTTGAAAACTGGTTGACCTACAAAATGAACAAGCTGTATCTGAAATTTGTAAGATGTTCAGTGGCGTAGCATAGCGTAACGTAGCTTGCCCCCAGTGCAAGTCTTGTGCTAGGGCCCCGATGCCAGACTTGCATTATGTGAAACTATATATGTAAGCATGTGTGTGTGTGTGTGTGTGTGTGTATGCATGTATGTATGTGTGTGTGTGTGTGTTTGTGTGTGTGTGTGTGTGTGTGTGTGTGTGTGACCAGATGACCCCGATTTCCTGGGACAGTCCCCGATGTTGGTGGTCTGTTCCCAGTAAAATACAAGAAAACGCACTTTGTCCCCGATTTTTGAAGATACAACATTACTTATTTTAATGATATTGACTGTAGAAATAGAAATGTCCCCACTCCCTAGGAAAATTCAGGTAAATGTTCCTGATCTCATGACCCCAGATCTCAGAGGTCTGGTCACCTTAGTGTATGTGTGTGAGTTTGTGTGGTCACACATCTCACCTCAACTGCCCAGCCACGTGCAGCCTTCTCAATGCGATAGGTGTGAACAAAGGGTGCCCTCCTGCATGGACAGAGAGAAATAATGGTTGTTAGGAACACATCCACCACAAGTCCTATTTATTGTATTTTGCAAGTGTGTCCATCCAAACTGACTTACAAAATATAAACACATACATTTGTAATAAAAAATCATATTAGAAAACATTACATTAAGCATTAAGTATAGTGTTGATATTAATGAAAACAACAATAGCAATCAGAAAATCTGAAAAAAATAAAGAAACCAAAACATACACAATCTACAAACAGTGGTGGTGTAATGGTTAATCCATTTTGTTTTATTCGTCAAAATACAGTTATTCAAACTAAACTGAATAGTAGGGCTACTTTGGGTGGTGGTGGTGTAGCAGTTAAGGAACCTGGCTAGCCTGCTAGTAGTCTGGATATTGTGGGTTCTAATCCTGACTGCTACCATTGTGCCCTTAAGCAAAGCACTTAACCCTAAGTTGTATAATGTAAATAAATAATTACATGGAGAACAGATGTGTCTGCATTTGTTTAACATGTACTTATCATGCCTTTGCGTACAAAGTGTCACACAGAGACTAAAGTACACACAACTTGAGCTCAATCTGAGGTCTTCATCAGATGAGAAGCCCCACCCCACAGTGTTTCGCAAGGTGTTTTAGATGAGAGAAGTTATGGTTCATTTTTATTAGCACTTCCATAGAAAGTAGACTTTTTTGTATCACATCTAACGGCAAGAAATGGCAGGTATTTAGAATGGAATTGAGCCATAGAGGTTACATGAAAAAATGGTTCAGAATATTTAAATAATGCTTATAATGCTTATATTCTGGCAAATCTACACTGTGTAATTGTATAGTAATATACAATGTGCTGTACTACTAAGCAGTGATTTCAAAGGAAAAATCTGGAGTAAACACAAAAACGGAACTTTCTCAAAACACATGTATGAATTTCCCAAACATGCAAAAATAGCCTAAGAAAGTATTTTTCCTTTAAGCACTTGGTTTGGTTCTGTGGTTTACAGTTGTGAAAGTCGGGCTTCAGAAAGCAAAGGTCCGGCCATGTATTGTTTCTACCTGTGCACTTAACACAGGTGATTCCACTAATTGGTCTACCTGGCT
The DNA here is from genome assembly GCA_027481765.1 of Tenualosa thibaudeaui. Lineage (NCBI taxonomy): Eukaryota > Metazoa > Chordata > Actinopteri > Clupeiformes > Clupeidae > Tenualosa > Tenualosa thibaudeaui. The sequence goes on along the minus strand of JAIFZK010000021.1, from coordinate 8,099,992 downwards.
GAGGAGTAGTCATGCTAAATAGAATCAGGTGGTTTACTGTAGGGGTGGAGCTAATATGGAAACAAATATTGAAATAATTTCTGAAGCAGGACCTTTACACCTCTGCTATGGTTGGGCATTCAGGCACTGTTGCATTAAGACCGAGATCCAAGGAACAACTCATCTCCGAATGCTGCCAGCCATGGTGCATAACTATTGTGTACTACATCAAATTGTGTGTTGTTAAATAGGCTTGGTTGTTGATTGGCCACTGAGTCTAAGTAATAAGCCCCAAGACGCTGTAGTTTCCAGTGACCTTCAAACAGTTAAGGCATGTTAGGCATGACACAAAGTGGAGGACCTAATCTCCTCTTGACTGTCATAAAAAACTGGAACCTATGGACATGCAAGGCTTGTTTTAATGGTTCCTACGAACACAATGGTTACTGTAAATATAAGCACAATTTAAACATTCAGTTATTCAGCTACTATGGGGAAAACAGTTACCTGGTTTTGGAATTTTTAACATTTCAATTTCATAAAAGGTACACTGAGATAAAATCCATTTCTTTGTTTTTTTTTTGTTTTGTTTTTTAATTAAAGTTGTTAATTATAGAAAATATGAACAAAATGCTTGTATGCCTTTTATGTCAACATTGCATTGTCTGTCCACTAATGGTTTAGTCTACTAAAGCACCCATGTCATGTTAAAGATAATTTGACCAGTTTTAAAACAATGCCTGTAAGTTTTATTTAATTCCCTAACTGAACTAGTGGCTGAGGGAGAGGAAGACAGAGAGAGACATGTTGTTCTATGCATTATTTCACTTGACCTTTTTGTCTAGCCAATAAAACACAGTTGTCACAATTGAATTCAGTTTCACTGAATTGAGACAGTGGCAGTGAAAGGTCGCTAGAACTTGCAGGGCGATAATGTTGAAGATTTGCAGATTCCACTGTTCTGAAGAGTAGCTAGAGAGGGTTGAAGCAGAGTTGGAAATGAATGCTGTTCTTCAAAGCATCACACATATAGTTGAACCAAAAAACAAACAAAACATGAGAGAGGTATAGTGAACACAGTGTGCTGTTACTGCTTGAGGGGCAGATGATGGGCTCACATTTGTTTGGATTTGAGTAAGAAGACCTGAGGTTTTTTTTTTGTTTGTTTGTTTGTTTTTAACTGTGTTTACAGAGAATAGAGAACTAAGGATATACGAAGAGATATTTGCAGGTTCGGGAAATGAAACCTTATTGTCAGTTGGCCATGCTTCCCTACCACATCTACACTACCAGTCACCATTTCAGATTTAGATTTAGATTTATTTGTGTGTGTGTGTGTTTGTGTGTGTGTTGTGTGTTGTCTCTGTGGAAATGCAGTGTAGTTTTTCTGTTATAGTTCCCTTTGACCAATGATTAAGATAGACATCAAAGCAAAATAAAATTCACTGCAGTCGAGATAAAAAATAAGGAAACCTAAAAGTAGACCCACACTTCTCCCATAATGGATTTCAGTTGACACTTCAGAGGGCCTAAATCACATGAACTGTTTTTCTTCTTTTTTGTGTATGTAGATACATAAACTCTTTCTGTAAACAAATAGCAGCAAAATAACTTCACATTGTACTAATATTTGCTGTTGTTTTGTTTTGTTTCTCTCCACTCATGTAAGGCACTCTTTTTAAAAAAAAAATCTACATTACAACACAAGAACACTAGCAGTAGATACTGTAAGTACAGCAAATATGTTATATTCTTACTTATGTTCACTGCTTTCCAAAGACCAAAAACATGAAATATGAACCAACATATTACGTGTGCATGTCTCTATTAAAACACACTGGCACACCTCTTAAAAACATTGACACAACTTTAAAAAGAAATTAAATTGTATTCTTTCTCTATGGCCAAAAACACAAATGTCACAGACACAGGATTTCTTTCATCACAAGTGCCTGACGCTGTTTTCCTTTATGCTCGTTTCAAATTAAAAATTAAAAAAACAAAAAGAAAAAACAAAACGAGACATTTCAGGAAGAATTAAGCAATACTGCTTCTCTAACAAATCATAAACAAACACATCGCTCAAGCTTTTCTACTGTTATACACACCTGACACAGAGGCACAGTGCTCCAACCACGCTTTCGCTGTCCCTGAGGAGGTAGCTCCCATCTTTCCCATACCTCTTCAGAAGTCGCTCCGTCTCCTCCTTAGTAATCTTCCCATAATAAATTGCCTCCATGAATATGGCTTTGGGCAGTGTTCTGTTAACACAGCACAGCAGCACCATTTGAGTGTGTGTTGCGTGCGCGTTGTGTGTCTTGCTTCGTGTTTGCTGTCACAAAGGCAATAGGATGAAACCAAAGGCAGGAACTGGTTCTTAACACCTTTTTTCAGCGTCTTTCTCCCAAAGTGTCACACATATGAAGGTAACAACAACTTTGCTCTCATTGTGAGCTCGCCACAAACCAACTCATCTTTGCACGCCGTATGTGCAACAGAGCAGGTGGTCGGGCCATTGAAGGCCTTTTATTTTGTGCATTCATTGGAGACTATAAGCACTGGTATACACACCACTGTTGCACATCAAGTTTGTATTCAAAATTGCATGTTGTATCACGTGTCGCATTTGTGTTCTCAGTATGGTCTTGTAGGTTCAGTGCACTGTTTGTACAGGTTGCTATTAATATCATTAGACAGGCTATAAACCTAAACAATGTAATGCAAATACACATACAGAATACAAACTCTCAAGTATGCATATTCCTCTCACAAAAAGGTTTCTTGAATACTGTTTATGAATAAATGAGATCTGGGCTGTCTTTAGTCTCTGTATGATTTCTGCCTAGGACATAAAACCTGCACATTCTATTCCAAAAGGTTATTTTTGCAGTTTATTTGAAGTAGTGTGGAATTCTAGTACAAGTTTTAAGCTTTATGCACTTTTGAAACAATTCTGTAATCTTAGAAAGCTTTCAACTGACATATCAAGTGTGCAAAAACTGAATAAGTAGTTGTAACAATGTTCCTCTGTAAAATTACCATTTTCAAAGTCAGTGTTGTGTGAAGAACTTTCAAATGTCAATGTTCCTCACACAACATTGTTTAAAGACAATGTCCCCTGAAAGCATACTGGACAGATCAGATGTCTTTTTTTAGTCAGCCAAGGAATCTGAGTCTCTCATTGTTGTCAGCCTAGGTATTATAAACTTGATGACATGTTTGACCAAAAATGAATTATTCACTTGTGTAATTCAGTATACTGTTCTGTAATAAAGTGTACATTTTTATTGTTGTTATTGATGTGTTTTTGGACTGTATATTTAAAATATTCTTTTTCCTCTTTTTTATGTATAGGTATTTGGAACCTTGAGGCTTCACATAGAAGGCAGATTGAACCTTACAGTTCCATGTTGTAAGGTTTCTCAAGTTTCCTCATAATCCATAATGCTTTGTAAACATACTCATAAAGGTTTGTGAAGTATCCTCAGTACCTCCATTTTTTTATTTAATTTTGTAAAACTAACTTATCATGATCATGATTTGATAATGGTAAATAAAGAAGAACACTACATAATAAATTTAATACTTAAAAATGAGTTTATAGAATACCATCCAAATAGAGTGATTGAAATGAATAAATGAAATGAATGTCAGTAGTTGTTCTCTGGGTTGCCACTCAAAATGAAAAAAAAGGCATGATTCTTTCGACACAGATTTCATCACACTTCACTGATTACATCTAGATAATGCAAGATACACTGCTTTCCACCAGCTACATCCTGCACTTCTAGTGGAGAGCAGGCATTGAATTTCAGCGAGTTATCTGGGTCCATCAGGGTCACATAAATGCCACTAGTTTAGTTGCAGTCAGACAGTGCAATAGCAATGCTTAAATGTTTCACACAAACTCTTATTTCAGTCTTTTATACTAGTAATGAGATTTAATAAGACTTTCTTGAGTCTTACAATTCTCTAATATGACGGTAATTCTCTATATTAAAATGGAGTTAAAACATGTGACGTACATACATATTTACTACTTGGGCCACCTAGAACTTAAACTCTTTATAAGTTTATATATTGTACTATAGAGAAATGACTTCAAATGCTACTTATTAATATATAACTGACTTTTATATTTAATCATGTATTGTATGGCATGTTGCCACTAATGATTCATAACATTAATGTCAGAGCTTTGAACTCAACATTGTATGTGTAATGAGACATTTAGCGTTTAAATTCACACACACACCTCACTGTTCACAACTAAGCCTTTATTATCAGATTTTTAATTCAATTACCTGAATTGGCCTAAACCAAATTTAATGATTATTCACAAGTAGCATCATAAATTCCTGTGTGCAGACACTGTCTGCGGTTAGTGCAAACCTCAGGTTAGCATGTCCCAACCATTCTTTCCACTGTTATCACAGCGAACGCTCAGACGAGCTTCGCCTCCGAGTCGACCCCAGGGTGGCTTAAGGAAAGTTCTGGGGCTCAATAAACTAGGCCAACGCTGACCAAAGTTCATACACTTGTTTGATCACAAACAAGGCATACTAAAGTTCACACTCTCAGTCTAAAAGAGGCTGACAAAGTTCACACGCTCAATGCAATTAGCACAAGAGCCTCATCTCTTTTGTTTTTTTTGGGAAATAGCAGTGACATCAATAAAGAAAGAAAGCTGAATGTGGGAGAAGGGAAATTTCAAGTTCAGTTAGATTTGCATTGACAGTACTAATGCACATGAGGCACACACTTTAATTTCACATCTTTTCTATGAGGTGACGCTGCCTCCTGTGCACCTGCTAGAAGTTGCTGTTTTCATCAGGAAGTGGTTAAAACAGAACACATCCAAAGGCGGGAGATTGTGTTGCGACAAAAACAGTGAGACACACACACACCCACTCACACACACAAAGATGTGATAGAAACGACAAGCAAGGAATGAATCATAGCTTCTCTGACTGTCAGTGAAACCTGGTGTAAACAGTATTTTGGTTTATATTACTGCACATGATACAAAGCAAGTAATCTGTCAATGGCACTTGCACAGGGGGGGGGGGGGGTTGGGTGGAATCGATATAGTGATATAATCAGACTGCTGAGAGTCCACTAGTTTTAAAGTCCTGGGCTGCTGCTTTCTGCTCCTGTGCCACCCTCTTTGTTCCAGCTCAGGCGAGCGGTCAGCTCCTGCAGCAGACTCTCCTCTGCCTGGGCCCAGCTGTCCTCCCAGTCTACACAAACAAACACAGAAACACAAACACAAACACACAGTCAGTCATGGAAGTGCACCATTTGTCCTAGCAAATTATTGCAACTACAAATGTTTCCATATACATATTTCAGAACAACACAAAAAAGGCAAAGAAAAAAGCCAAATTTCATAAAATTTTACACAGAACTCATAATATTACAGAGGCTCTGTATTGAACACCCCTAATATGCCATTCTACTTTTTACAGAAAAGGAATGCGGTTTACAAAGAAAAGAACAAGGTATCTAAAGTCAAATATGATGAAAGTTCAAATATGTTTTGGGGTTGTCGTGCTGCCTTTGGCAATGGGTACATTGACTGTGTACATGAACACTTTGGGGCGCAATCGAGGGCCCAGTGTCTGAAAGCTGTTTGTGTCACAGGTCATGGTTGTATCAGCAGGACAATGACTGCAAAAATACTTCAAAAAACATCCATGGTTGGATACAAAGCACCGGAGAATGCTGTCAGCAATGGGTCCAAATTCAAATCCAAAACTGCTGTCGGGAGAAGGCACCGTTCAAATATGAGAGACCTGGAGCAGTTTGCTTCCAGTTGTGAGATATACGAAGCATGTTGATGGTTATAGGAAGCTATTTGATTCAACTATCTCTTCCAAAGGATGTGCAACCAAATTGTGAGTGTGCCAATTTTTTTTCCTGGCCCATGTTTGTAAAATGATATGAAATTAGTTTTTTATCAGCTTTTTTGTGTTGTTCCAATGCACATAAAGGAAATGAAAATGTGTATACAAAAACATTTTCTGAAAAAAATCCAGGGGCCATGACTCTAACTTCCAAAAGTATATGCATGGATGCATGCAAGTACACAAGTATATCAGTATTATGTTTGTAATGTGAGGTGGGTGGTGTGAGACTGGTGTTAAGATACAGTTGTCTGATATATAGCATAAATACAGCATGTCACTGATGCATACTGATGCATGCCAGCATGCCAGTGGTGTGTGTGTGTGTGTGTGTGAGTGTATGTGTTTGTCAGAATGACACGCATTTCTGTACCACTGGACACGCAGGCTTACCGAGCTCTCGCTTATTCTCCTTTACCAAGCTCTTGCTTATTGTCCTCATTTATCATGTGTAGATGTAGGTGGTTACATATATTAATAAAGAAATCTGTTTGTAGAATTCTTATGGGCAAACCATAACATAGCATATTCTGCCATGTATGAAGCTTGGTTAAGCCTAATATTCATTTCTTTCAGTTATGGTAGATTAGCAGTAGTCCATTATGACATTTCCAGTGCCTTTCTGGAAAGCTGAGATGTTTTCGACCACACACAGCAAAGCAGCAAGTGGCAAAGCATTCACAAAAAAGGTGTTGAGTGCAGCTGAGTGCAGCACCTTTCTCTAAATGTGGTGGCACATAGAAAACTAAATATATGAACACTATAGTTCATCATTCTTTGCCTCTGCCATGCCTTCGCACGTTCTTACACCTCTCAACCGCTCAACCTGCTTGCTTCTTTTTTTATGAGTGTACATGTGTACGTGTGTGTGTGTGTGTGTGTGTGTGTGTAGCCACATTTGAGTGCTTCTGTAAATGTGTGTGTGTCAGGGGTTGGAGGGTGTGGGTGTATCTTTTAGTGCGGGTATGCATGTGTGTTTGTGTGGGTATGCGTATGAATGTCTGAGCGACTGTGGTGTGGTGCTGTGTGTGCAAAGGCAGGGAAGGAGGTTTGTATCATAGTGCTTTGTGTGTGGGTCTGAGAAAGAGAGAAAAAAAAACAAACAAAAAAACGAGAAGTTCATTACCAGGACTGGAGCAGGAGAAAGGGGCTGAAAATGTGACTCGGACTCCAGGCGGCTCTTTCATTTCCTCAAAGTTGGGCGCAGGGAGTTTCTTCCGTTTGAACCAATCGTCTAGGGAGTTTCGTAGTGACCCACTGGTGCTTGCATCTGTCAACAGTGAGTTTAGTTAGCAGCTAATATATTAAAATGTCTGTCCTCTTTCCAGTAATCAGTCATGTGCAAATATGACACAAAAAGCACTGACTTCTGCTTACATACTGTAGAAAGTCTTCCTTTCACACAATTTATGAAACATGTCACCCAAAAATAAAAACCCCAACAAAATCATGAGCTAATTCTCAAGTTTTAACTAGGTTGTCAATGTCCGACAGACTTGGCAAAACAGTGTACACGTGCCCTAGTTCACATCATCACAAGACCAAGGAGCTGCCCTGTTAGCCGCAGTAACAATAGTTATAACTTGTTAGTTATATATAAACCTTTAGTTAGCATGCTATAACTATTAAATAAACAAACACTCAGCAAATCATGTATGCTGTATGTTAGTTAGTTAGTAAGCATTTTCTATCCTCACCAGTTAAGTATTGAGTTGCTCACCTGTGTCCACACCAAGTATTTTGAGAATGCGTTTGCTCAGATAGTTCCGCGCCTGCTTCTTATTAGTGTTGCTCTTGTGCTCCAGCTTGTAGTCAGTGAACTTCAGCTGAACCAAAGCCTTGTACTGCTGGGCTTTGAGGGAAGACACTGGCTCACCCTGGCCAGCCATCTTCAGCAGATCACTCAGCCGCTCATCGGCTTTGTCCAGAGTCCCTAAGAATCCAGATATGCCAGAAAGGCGGCCCAGTTTGGAAAAAGCATCCTGGAAGGCTGCCTGGCGGGCTTCTCCCTCTGATGAACCTGAGGGAGCAAACGTGATAAGGTGTAATAAGGTGGAGGTTTAACAGTGTTCTTACTGTACTGATTTATAATTCAGCTCTTCAATCTATAATGCCTTCAGAATCATTCTGATGACACACAGACGTACACACATTTTGATGACATACAAAACACACACAATGGCATCTCTGGCAATACTAAGGCAAACCCAGACAGCATTGCACTATGTAGTTTTGTTGCTCTGGAACAAACATGACTCTTTGCGTCAGTTGTAACAGTATGGTATATTGTGTGCATTATGTATTGTGTGTTGAAACTGAGAAAAAGGGAGACTCCTACAGTGTGACAATGCACTGCAAGCAGAAGTAAAGAACTCATCAACAACACCCATTTTAAATCTTTACCTTGGCCTTCATAAACTAAATTACATGACACATTTGTTAGTGAGCAGGAAAAGGTATTTTCTTTTTCGCCAAATTTCTCTTCAGGAAAAGGGAACAAACTTTGGGTGAAGAACTGTTTGACTTCTTGGGTTGATTGCGTTTCATCTGAAAATAAAAAAGCACAAGAAAAAAAGGGTTTTGATATTGTACCATATATATTATAGACAATAAAGCATCTTGAATCTTAAAATGTACCCTTAAAAGATGATGAGAGAAAAAAAGTGAAAATATGTAGAGAACAACAAAGAACAACACCTGCTCCAGGTGAGCAGATCCCAGTAGCAAGGGCAAATAAATGGAAGGCTTTTCGGCAGGCCTCCTTCTTGTTTTTGAAGTAGCCTGGACTCGCAAAGGTATATCCATCCAGTTTAACACTCACACTATATGTGAACCACTGCTCCATGCTGCACTTTTCACATGTGACCACAGGGGGCAGCAGACCCAACACCTTCAGTAACTTTTCAACCTTCCCATCTGGTAGACATACCCAATGTGTAACAAGAAGCATAGATGAATACATTACATTAAAACACATTTGGAAATAGCAAATGAAAAGGCAGGAGGGAAACAGAGGTATGAAGTCAAACTTTTTCAGAAAGTGTATTTTTGAAACTGTATTTTGGCCTGTTTACTGTGTGCAGGTGGGGAGCTTGGTTCAATGGTAGGGATCACTGGAGCTACAACAGCAGTGTCTGGGTTTGTGGACAGAGGTCTGAGCTCAGCTTCTGATGGATGCTCTTTGGAATTTGAAGCACTGGTGCCCCCTGGTGTCGGATTCATGTTACTACTCCCAGCAGGCTCAAAGCTATACAAGGCCACTGTGGAGGTGAGAGTAATGGTGATTAGGAACTTTCAGACATTATGACAGCAATTTTGAAGTTTATAACTGCAGAAAGTTCAAAATAACACCAAATTTACCTGAGTGACCACGCTCATCAGCAGATCCCTCCTTCTTAGTGATGTTGTAAGATGGCTGCCCCAGACCCAGGGCCTCCAGTTTCTCCTTTAGGTCACCCTTGTAGTTTTGTCCATTGGGCTTCCAGTTCAGGACCTTTGAGAGTTGCTGGAGGGCAGTTTTAGCTGCCTGTTGCTCTGCCTGCCTTTTTTTGGTGGACCCCTCTGGTTTTAAAAGGAGTTTAAGTTCATTACACTGGCAAATTTATATTTTGAAGAAATAAGAAGAACTAAATCCTAAACTAAATAATTTGATTATCACATCACATCATTACCCAATTCATTTAAAAGTGGCAAACATGAGCTTTGGTGAAAGAGTGAATATGACACAGCAATGATAGTCATCATTATATGTAACCCCTAGTTAATGTTATGGCATTACCTTGGTCTAAAAAGGTGAAGGTTCCACAGAGTTTGAGACTACAGCTGATCTTGTCATTGGGGCATTTCTGCACATTTTCCACAGGTAATGGGTACCCAGACCTCTTAAAATACATCTGAACCACTGCTCTGGAAGAACCTACCAAGGCAGGATAAAAAAAATACTCTCTCTCTCAAATTACATCATACAAAAGCATCACATTTTATCATTCAGTAATTTATGAGGATATTTCCACTCTAACCTGGTTCAGTGTTATCAAGGCCAAAGTTTTCAGCTAATTTCCTGTAGGCATATTCCATGGCCTCTCCTTCCTGAGAATGACCCTCCTGGTTCACAACTCCTGTATCCAAGGCAACAGTCACACTTCCATAGTACAGGGAGCCAGATGCTGGAAGGAGAGCAATTATGGGATGTAAGTATGCAATTTTCTCTGACAAAACAATTAATAACCTTTTACATAACGCTACAAGGGAGCATTTATCTAGATAGAGTCTATGTCTGTTTGCATATGAAATATGTTGCCATATTTAAATGTATGAAAACATGATAAATACATTTGACTTTCAAATGCACCAAGTACCAAACATCTATTGAGGCAGACAAAAAAAAAGAACAGACATTGTGAAAACATCACAAATGTTATTATTTACATGTGCTGTAGAAAATGAGCCTGTGAAAAGCAATCCTATAAATATCAACAGTTGTTGATACTCTAGTTTTGTTGGGAATGAGTCACCTTCTACAGAGGTACTTGTTGACTCTTCCTTGAAAGCCGTTGATTGGGTGTCATCTCCTGAGATTCTAGAGGGGGACCTGTCTGAGTGTTCCAGTTTTCTATGTGTGTCTTTGCTACAGAACTCCATGTTGATTACAGGTGGTCCATTTACAGTGACCTGTGGTCCCCTGTTTTCTGGAGGAGGGTGTAATTGTAAAATTAATGTCAGTTCATTTGGTACATTTCATAATTAATACAATTCATAAATGCATAAAGTTCATTCAATAATTCATAAAATCACTGTGATTTGAGTCTCTAGCCTAGACACACATGCTCACACACACACCAAGGGGAGATACTGCCAAAGAGAAATAATGATATCAGAGGGTCAGAGATCAGGAAAGGAACCTTTACCTGGGTGGCCCCATTCATCAGCAGATCCCTCCTTCTTAGTGATGTCGTAAGATGGCTGCCCCAGACCCAGGGCCTCCAGTTTCTCCTTTAGGTCACCCTTGTAGTTTTCTCCATTGGGCTTCCAGTTCAGGACCTTTGAGAGTTGCTGGAGGGCAGTTTTAGCTGCCTGTTGCTCTGCCTGCCTCTTTTTGGTGGACCCCTCTGGTTTTAAAAGGAGTTTAAGTTCATTACACTGGCAAATTTATATTTTGAAGAAATAAGAAGAACTAAATCCTAAACTAAATAATTTGATTATCACATCACATCATTACCCAATTCATTTAAAAGTGGCAAACATGAGCTTTGGTGAAAGAGTGAATATGACACAGCAATGATAGTCATCATTATATGTAACCCCTAGTTAATGTTATGGCATTACCTTGGTCTAAAAAGGTGAAGGTTCCACAGAGTTTGAGACTACAGCTGATCTTGTCATTGGGGCATTTCTGCACGTTTTCCACAGGTAATGGGTACCCAGACCTCTTAAAATACATCTGAACCACTGCTCTGGAAGAACCTACCAAGGCAGGATAAAAAAATACTCTCTCTCTCAAATTACATCATACAAAAGCATCACATTTTATCATTCAGTCATTTATGAGGATATTTCCACTCTAACCTGGTTCAGTGTTATCAAGGCCAAAGTTTTCAGCTAATTTCCTGTAGGCATATTCCATGGCCTCTCCTTCCTGAGAATGACCCTCCTGGTTCACAACTCCTGTATCCAAGGCAACAGTCACACTTCCATAGTACAGGGAGCCAGATGCTGGAAGGAGAGCAATTATGGGATGTAAGTATGCAATTTTCTCTGACAAAACAATTAATAACCTTTTACATAACGCTACAAGGGAGCATTTATCTAGATAGAGTCTATGTCTGTTTGCATATGAAATATGTTGCCATATTTAAATGTATGAAAACATGATAAATACATTTGACTTTCAAATGCACCAAGTACCAAACATCTATTGAGGTAGACAAAAAAAAAGAACAGACATTGTGAAAACATCACAAATGTTATTATTTACATGTGCTGTAGAAAATGAGCCTGTGAAAAGCAATCCTATAAATATCAACAGTTGTTGATACTCTTGTTGGGAATGAGTCACCTTCTACAGAGGTACTTGTTGACTCTTCCTTGAAAGCCGTTGATTGGGTGTCATCTCCTGAGATTCTAGAGGGGGACCCGTCTGAGTTTTCCAGTTTTCTATGTGTGTCTTTGCTACAGAACTCCATGTTGATTACAGGTGGTCCATTTATAGTGACCTGTGGTCCCCTGTTTTCTGGAGGAGGGTGTAATTGTAAAACTAATGTCAGCTCATTTGGTACATTTCATAATTAATACAGTTCATAAATGCATAAAGTTCATTCAATAATTCATAAAATCACTGTGATTTGAGTCTCTAGCCTAGACACACATGCTCACACACACACACCAAGGGGAGATACTGCCAAAGAGAAATAATGATATCAGAGGGTCAGAGATCAGGAAAGGAACCTTTACCTGGGTGGCCACATTCATCAGCAGACAATCCCTCCTTCTTAATTACGTCATAAGATGGCTGCCCCAGACCCAGGGACTCCACTTTCTCCTTTAGGTCACCCTTGTAGTTTTCTCCATTGGGCTTCCAGTTCAGGACCGTTGAGAGTTGCTGGAGGGCAGTTTTAGCTGCCTGTTGCTCTGCCTGTTTCTTTTTGGTGGACCCCTCTGTTGATAACAGGCAAATTCCATTGCTATTTATTTAGTGTCAACTATGGATTGTTTAAACAATACGCCAAGTAGTAAGTTAAGTGGCTTATTGCTTTTCTAAAACTGTTACAACAAATCTTTGATAAGATTTCATAAAATACAGCTACAAAATTTAAAAAAATAAAATAGTGTATTAATAAGCCATTCTTCTGCCAAAACATATAGTAACTTGGGGAAGTGGTTGCTGGGCAACACTACAATGGTGAGCTAGGCGGAGTAATATGGAAGAGGCAAATCTTTATGTTTGTCTTTATGCTGGATTTACAACGGCTTGGAACATGATTCAGCATGATTTATTACAAGGAACCAAACAAGCCGTTTTAGAAAAAGCTACCTCAGCTCTTTTGCTTGATTATTGTTCTAGCTAATCTTCTATCCATCAGTATGTACTTTTGACATTTTTGAAGCACCCTTTCTTGAGTTAACATAAAGTAAACTATTGTTTAGATTACTAACACACATTCTTGGGGAACTAGCAGTCACCTTGGTCATGAAAGGTAAAAGTTCCACACATTCTGAGCTTGCAGTAAAACTTCTCATCAGGGCTTTGACTGCTGTCCTCAACTGGCAGAGAGAATCCATGCTCTTGGAAATGCCCCAGAACCAAGTCCTGTTTTAAAGACCCTATCATAAAAGACATCTCGTTATGAAACTTCAGTAGGGTGATTAGCAAACAGTAATGTAATGTTGGTGGTTTACTAGTACTGGGGGGTATACTACGAAGCCAGGTTACTGGCAAAACTGGAGTAACCGCTGATCTAAAAACAACATGTCACTTCAGAAACAACTGATGCTCAATGGAGGGTTCTTTTCAGATCAGTGGTAACTCCCAAAGCTACCCAGGTTAACCAGTAACCTTGCTTAGTAGTACATGCCCCTGGTGTCCCACCTCTTTTAGCTTCATCCAGTCCAAAATCTAGAGCCAGTTTTCCGTAAGCAGCTTCACTGGCCTCCTTTGCAGTACCATATCCTTCCTCAGAAGCAACCTCAATGTCCAGATCCACCATCACGTAGCCATAATAGTACTGGGACACAGTTTTCACAACATCCTGCCCTGACATGCTTTCTTTTTATCAAATAAACACACATACACACAGAGGAAGAGAGAGAGAGAAAGAGAGAGACTACAATTAATGACTGTGAAAATGAACATGACATCATCTCACCAAAACCCCTAGAACCAATCACAACCAGTTATCCGGCATAGGGTGGGCTTTTAGAGGGTATCTGCCTTGCTGTGCATGGTCAAACTATGCATACCATGCAATTAAACTAAACTATGCCATTACAACCATCAAACTTGAAAGATGCATGTGCTGCACTTCCAAGGAGTTTCGGTAAGAGTTAGTCCTTTCAGTTTAATTGAAAATTTGATGGTTGTTATGTTCCATGAAATGGGCAGTCAATTACTTATCTCTAGACTCATTCTTAATCTCAACTAAAGTGCAGAATGAGTTCACCCAGTATATACAGTACCTCTACCGGTATATACACTACATTTGGCAGATGTGTGACTGAGTTTCATAAGTCCCACACAAAAGTGTACATATGAACTGCATTTTTACAGCCAATCAGCCATGACACACCCTCAGATGTGCTGTTTTCTGAAGGCTCAGTTAGATGCTTCATCTGTCCTCCCTCTCCAGCACTAGTGGCTAAGACCTGCAGGTGGTCCAGGGCCTTTTTAGCAACCTCTTGATGCGCTAGCTTCTTATTCAGGCACGCCTGTTCTCCTGCAAACCTGAGTCCATTCACTTCTAAATGACCCCTATAGCCTGTAAAAAGTAAACAACCCAGTGTGTTAAAACACAGCTCTTGTATCCACATAAAACTGACAGTGTAGTAGAATATATATGATGAGAAAATGTAAACAAATTCCATGACAATTATAGCAGACATGCTCCTGTATTTCTATATTTTATTTCAACATACATGTATATTGAATAATTATTCAATTAAATATGCTGTGAATACAATCAGACATGATAAAGATCACAGCACCTAACCTTAAGTTAACAACCTTAAGATAACGAGACACATCCCAAGAAACACTGACTAGAGGCTCACCCCTGTATTATTACATTCTATCATAAAAGTCTGGGCATGTGGTGAAGCTGGTGACAATAATCATGGTGTTTCACAAGATATCTATGGGAAGGTTCTTGCATAGAACAAAAACAGACAAAAGCTCTTACCATCACCCTCAAGGCTCTCTGTAAACACAGGCTCTGGCCAGCCATACTTCCGTGCCAATTCAAAAACGTAGTTCTTATATTTCATTGGATTCATACTAAAGAGAGGGTCTTTCTTAGGTCCTGTGCAGACAATAAAATTTAAGAATACAGACTTTTATCATATACATAGTGAGAGAATCCTGGATCCAAATGAAACCACTGACTGCATATCAATGAAGGAACCATATTATCCCTACAGGGTTATCCATTTTACAGCTCCTCTTGTTTTACAGCAACTGCAACGTTTAGTAGGAATTTCAATGGGCTCAAAGTGGTACCAACAGTACACATCAAAGATGAATTTCTATGGTTTGTAATAATTATCATTATTATAAATTAACATGTTATGGGATTACAGGAGGGGCTGCCTACATTGCCCAGAATCTGATCCTCTCACCTCGGGTGACCTTCACCTCCAGCTGGTCGACACGCTCATTCAGCACATTGATCTTCCTCTCGTGTTCGTCAACCCTCTTCTGCAGCTGCTCCATCTGTGGGGCCAGCTTCTCCTTCAGGTCCTCATTTTCCAGAAGAAAGGTCTTGATGCCCTCAATCTCCTCCTGCATCAACAGACGTGCACTTTTTCAACAAGTATCAATGTATGGTAAGTATAGTTGATGCATGAAAGAAAATTCAAGGAAAATTATCTTCCTAGTCTGTTTGCAATTAAACCATTAAGCACTAAACAACATTAATGATCTTTAATGTAAAAAAGTGATGGTAGAGGGCTGTTTAATGTTGAAATATATTTCACAGCCAATGGTATTCATCCAACATATTAGTGATGGATGTCCAACGTAGTCTGCTCTCCATCAGTTTAGCATTTGCATTCAGGTCACAGTAAGGAATCTAACAATAATTGTAGTGTTCTAACAATAAGTGTAGTGTAGGTTAATAATTATAATAACAAATAAAAAGCTACGTGAAGTGGATTCTGTGTGATGATCCAAGCAAATGAAACAATACATTACCTTGACACCATCCTGGTCCTCTTCATATCGTTGGGCTAAAAACTCAATCTTCTCTTTCAGGGCTTTCTGCTCCATCTCCATATATTTCTGTTGCGGTGCATCAGGAAGATCTTTTTGCTTTCCTGATGCATTATCCACTATAACACATATCTATGACAGAAGACATTAGCCTATGCTGTTAATGATATAGTTTTTACCAATCACATGGAGATACATTTTCTTTCATGTTTTCTTTTTAATTTTCTCATGCTATTGATACAGGGATTCTTAAAGATCCAAGACCCAAATCAAGTCAAAGCTACATTATGCCTTATGATCACCATTCATATCTGTCATTGGCAGAAAACCTTTCACTGGAGATGTATGTTGACCTTGCCTGGCTGACACCAGACTAGTACTCAAAGAGGAAGTGGTCTGAGGACCCATTGTTCACTGGCACTTTGTTTGAACTATTCACCTATTGATTGTGCCTTCAGTTTCTGTTCGCTGATTGATTGCAAACTTTTGGGAAAGCCTTAGGAGAGTACCTAGACGTAGTACTGTATCGAAATACAATATTGAGCTGAAGTACTATGGTAGCTCTAGCCAAGGCTGCT
This sequence comes from Tenualosa thibaudeaui, assembly GCA_027481765.1. NCBI lineage: Eukaryota > Metazoa > Chordata > Actinopteri > Clupeiformes > Clupeidae > Tenualosa > Tenualosa thibaudeaui. Next base: position 8,083,610 of record JAIFZK010000021.1, on the reverse strand, counting down.
AAGATACCTGCATGTGACGTGTAATACCTACACTACTGGTTGTGTTTAACAGCACTGCTAACTGAATTTAATGCAATCAGACATTGAATCAATGCATATCAATGCAAACAATACATAACACCTGCCCTGTATCAAATAAGCAATTCGAATTGATTCCAGATCTGAAGAGTTTGCTATTCATCTGGGTTCACCCAAGCTTGAAGGGCTGTTTACCTTCTCAATCTCATTTGGCAGTGTCTTCAGGTCTTGAGCATGTTGGTCCATGAGGCTTGCAAAGGTTTTGATCTTATCCAAATGCTGCTCAAAGTCCTGACGGCTCACCGTGAAGTCAGGGGAATGCATCACACAGTTTCTGACATTAATTACCTGCAAAGGAAGCCAGACACACACACACACACAAAGAATAATTAATGGCAACACCATCAAGAAATGCATCTATTTGTTAAAAGCATACACCAGAGAACCGAATTGATATTGATTTCATGAATATGAAACAATTATTTAAATCTATTATCAAGCAAATGCTGTCAGCTGGATGCTTCACTGAATTACCTTGTTTATTGGCTGGTCTTTAATAAACGTGCGGAAATGTTTACAATGGCCCATGAGGTTTAGTAAAGCTGCAATATCAAAATGATCATAGATGGCATGCTCTTGATGTCCCTGGGGCATGTACACCTGAAATATGTTCACATGAACACACAGGGTTTTTAAAAGGATGTTACAAAAAATTGATACTCATCATTAAATTGCATTAATTTTGTGTGTATAAAATAATGCATGTTGAATAGGCAAAAGCCTGACACTCACCTTTGCCACCTCCCATTTCTCTTTTGGCCACAAATATGGCTTGCAGTTCCTCCAATGAATACATGCTTTATTTCCAAAGTAACAGGCCAAGATTGCTTCTTTCCATGGTATACAAATCTTACAGTCAGGTATCTATGGAATAATTCACTCCTGAGAAGTGCGAGATCTCTCGGTCCTAGCATTACCTGTTGTTATAAACAAGTAGTCTAGGTCTATCATAAACAAAATTATTATTAGACAAGAAAACCATGCGCTTACCTTTTTCCCCCAGTGCTTTCCATCACATTTATTTTGACAGGTAGCCTCTTTTAGACTGTGACCAAGTTCATGCAGAAGGTAGCTGTGGTGAGTTTCAGTTTCGTTTTCGAGGAAAGAGCGCAACCCAACCCTAAGGGTATTTAGACTCTCTGTAGTTTTAAGCCAGTTACGGTAGTTTTCATTGTCGAACCGTGCCATTGTCTGTTGCTATACTACATATACATTAGTAGATATTCGCAGGTTAAGCTATAGAAGCAGTATGTCGACAGACCGTCGTCAGTGCGTGTGTGTTCGCCTCTCCTTCTACTGCCGTTGTTACCACGTAGCCTACGTCACCAGAGTCATTTGGGTCAGACGCTGTCCGTATAATACCGCACCACCACTGCGACCTCTTGCTGATTTTCGGAACTTATTTTGATTGGGGGTGCCCTACGAATACGGGGATAGGGGCTTGCCCCAAATACATATGTAAGGCCCTTGTAGACCAGCGGCTTAATGTCTTTACTAACTTAGGTAACTAACTTAGGTTCACTAATGTATTAATTAGTTACTTTATATATTTTGTTTTTCATTGAAAATGACTGCAAATACCATAATGCAAGAGTGTGTTTTGTGTTTATTTCCCGCTAAAATGTATGGCCTTTAACCAATCCCATGTAAGTTTAAAAGACTGGTGTCAAATGGACCAGTTAGAATGTAGAAAAAAGGTGGAATCTGCTGCTAATGTATACGGAGGTAAAAATATTCAGATACGTTTTCGGACAACGAGGTGAACGATGAGAAAGCTGCAAGAGCTTTAAGTTGAGACATTGAGTAAAGGCAGAGGCTCTTACCAAGCCAGTACTCCCTTCGGAAGAAGGCTCGCTCTTCAGAGACTCGTTATTAACCGGAATGCCTGTTGCTGCATCTAACTTGGCTGGCTAGACGTTTGCTCCCTCAACAGAAGATATCCGACAGAAGTGGATAAAACTGGCTTTATGAAGTTGAAGTCCTACCGCGTAGCCCTATATGCCTAGACACGGAGGCAATTTCTCAAAGCATTATTTCAGCAATTATTTATTTTTTTATTGAATATATATATACATATTGCCCAAAATCCTGGGTTATTATGCTAATTTGGATGATTCAAACTGAAAATTCAGGCAAGCCAGATATTCAAAACCGGCAACTTAAAAAAATAGTGAAATAGTTACTTTTTTATCGCTAACGAGCATTAACCTATAGGCCTACTTCTAAACTTTTAACACAGAAAACACCTACAACACACAATTAGCCCAGAATTGTTACAGATGCATGCAGTTCTTTCCAGCTGCTAACACGCTGTTCCAGACTGTAATCACTTTTTTTGAAAACTCCAAGTAGAACGAACCATCAGTCTGTTGTCAACACCTGTCAACTTACAAATTATGGAGCCATCAACACAGCAAATCCAATCTTGGCATTTGTTTAATGTTAAATTCAAGTGAGGAGGAAATTCAATTTGGACAGAGCTAAATAGCTCCATCTTACGAAATAAAAGCCGGAGGGACAGACTTACCGTAAGACTTACTTGTAGCCTACAGCATATGTCACGGGGAAACGAGTGGTGGAGAGCAAACGAGTTTGGGAGCTGGGAATCACACGGGGCTTAATTGGGTGTACACGAAGATGGCTGCGCCCATAGTTTGTTGTCAAATTGCACACAGGTATGGGGCATTAATGGGGAAGCTGGTGATTGGTGTATATGGGGCGAGCAGAGGCTTTTTAGGAGCTCTGCTCATAGTCACAGGGAGTTTTTTTGTGAGGAACGCTAGCTCGTGGCAGGGGGAACCAATTTTCGTTTGTGGATTACGAACGAGGAGGCTTTGCTGACTGGGAGGGAAAAAAAACCCAGCCACGCCAGACCCGCTGCTGTGCCTGTGGCCTTGCTGTGGGGGTCCCGCTCCTGTACTCTGCGCTGTTGGATGATCGAGGGGTGAAGTTAACTGCTGTATTCTGTCCCTGCAAACAACTGCCACTGCCACTGCGCTGTTGATTGTGATTGTATGGTTACTATAATGCACATGCCACGCTGCCCACCGCCCGGCCTCTGTATCTGTTAATTACCTTTTTTGCCCATGGACTGTGGCTCGGTTGCTCTCTTTTAGCCTCTGTTTCGCCCAGCCCAGGACAATTCAGGGCGGTGTAACTCCCCAACGGTCTGGCCTTATTCATTATAGTTTAGTAGTGTGCGCAACCAAGGATTGTGTGACCCTACCGGGGTGCCGATTAGAAACTGTCTTTGCTGTGCGGTTATGCTGTGCTGTGCCTTATGTGTGAACTGTTACTTTAAAACCTGCTAGGCTGTTGGGCGCTCCACTGAACCCAGTCCACCTGTCTGTTTAAGCAGCCAACGTTGTCCAGGGTGAGAGGCTGGACCGCGGCCTGAGTCACTGTGACCACTGGGTGGAGGTACTGAGGCGCAACACCGGAGCGGGGGTGGAAGCCTATACCACGCCTATATATCCTACCTGGGCCCCTGGCCTGACTGACTGAAGGGGGAGGGCAGCAGAGGATTCTTGGCTGACAGTGACTAGTTTTGGTTTTCTTTTTTTGTGTTGTCTAAATAAAATCTTTTCTTAACCAGAGCTTGGTGTCTGAGCGTGCTTGAAGGGTACAGTGGTCTCCCTGAGGTGGATTGAGTGTAAGGCAATAGCGCCCCTCGACTGTGACATGGATTATGAAACAAGTTCGTTGCATATTGACCTAGTTTCTACGGAGCCCCTAAAGTAACATTGCGCATTACTTTGAAAAACGTGAATTTAGCACATGATATTTATCTCCTGTTAATATCAAATATCAAAATCTACGATAGGAGGAAGAGCCTTCTGTTACCGTGCACCCCTCCTGTGGAATAGTCTCCCCCCCACACACATTTGACAAGCGGGCACTCTCAATACCTTTAAGTCTAGACTTAAAATCTTCCTCTTTAATGTTTCCCATAGTTAGGGATGGTGCATGGCAAATCATCACTTCCTTTTGGAAGGGACTGCCTCTGCCGTTTCCCCCACTTGCGAGGCATGGCAGCCACTGACCATCCCTGCAGTGTGCTGGGTTACCATGCATCATACCTTAGTTATGCTGCTATAGCCTAGTGCCGCCACACAACCTTCATGTGTCATGCCGTACATCTCTCTCTCTCTTTCAGCTCTCTCTCAATATATGTATATATATATATATATATATATATATATATATACACACACACATACACATATAGGTATGCCCAAATTACACATTTGCTTTCTGATGTGTGAGCCTGGCCTAATTCACTATTTTCCTCTGTCCACAATTATCTTTGCTGAGTGTCATCCCTGCCTCATTCCGGTGGACTCCTCTCACCCTCCCCTCCTAAGTGGACTACAACCAAGACTACGGGAGGCCCATGTCAGGACCGACTCCCCATCACAGAGGACCTTCCTGGACGCCGATGCTGGGCCCGACTCCCCTTCATGAGGCTTAGCAGCACCCCCTCACAATGGCGCTGTCAAATGGACCCTTACTGTTACCCCCATGACCCATCTCATTCCTTTGAGTTTGTCACTATGCCTGGCCGCTGCTACATTGTCCAGCCATAATTCCTGATAACGACCTATAGACTGACTACCATGTAATGTAAAAGTGGGATAATACTCTATTATGAACTATTATGAACCTTAGCTAAAACCATAGGCAACTTATAGTCTGTCATGGTTACTACTGTTTGTAATTTTTCTCCATGACCCCTGGCAGTTGGGTTAGCCCCTTGAGTCGTGGATCTGCCCAAGGTTTCTTCCTAGAATAACTGAACATAAGGGAGTTTTTACTTGCCCCTGTTGCTCTTGGGTGCTCCTTCTGTGAAGCGCCACAAGACAATACTATTGTAAAAGGCACTGTATAAATAAAACTGAATTGAATTGAATTGGGGGGGGGAATGTATTGCACTCTGATTAGACTAGACCAGACTAAAACCACTAGGTTCAGGAACAGCTTCTTCCCCACAGTCGTCACACTACTGAACTCTGTCCCCCACTGAACCTTACACTGCACTCTGCTGCTATACCCCTTGGACTGTATATACTTAATACATCTGTACATAACTATCTCTAGCACATCTGTATATTGCACATCTGTATTTACTTCTGTATATACTTCTGTACATCTGTATATATTTAACACTTAATACATCTGTACATAACTATCTCTATTGCACATCTGTATATTGCCCTTTATATTGAATCTATATAGCACATCTGTATATTACCCTCATTATCTCTTCACCTTACATGTATATTGCTCTTCTGACTAATTATTCTGCCTATTTATTATTACTACTGTTATCTGAATATCATTTGCTCTTTAACTGTACATATTGCATATACTGTATATACTGCACTTGCTGCTCTTTGCACTTCTGATTAGATGCCAAACCGCATTTCGTTACCTGTATTTATACATGAGTAATGACAATAAAGTTGAATCTAATCTAATCTAATCTCTCTTGATGTGTGTTAGCATTGTATACTAATAATGAAATAACTAAAATTAAAAGTAATTTAAACACAATACTTTGGAGCACTTAAGGACAGTCTAGTTTCACAGACGGCAGAAGATTTTTGTCTGTCATATCTGTTGGCTTTTCTGTTGCTACATAACCAAATTAACGTGTTTATAGACACTGGACCTAACTGAATATTGAAAATTTGGCCTCAATGCCTCCCACTTAGATCAACGTGATTCCTCTGTCCACTTCTTTTACTGTCTATGGAACAACCTCCATGGGATTTTACATAGACATGACATAGATTTACATATAGTAACTATAGTAGTTACTAATTTCTATGGGTGTTTCCGCTGTCACTGGCACACCAGGGGCATGGCTAAAATAGGGTGGCACTGCCCCCCAGACACAAACCCTGCCCCCTGACATAAGCACTGCCCCCCAGACATAAGCCCTGCCCCCTGCCTTATGCCAATTCCAATGAAAACTCAGGTTGAAAAACAGCTATCCATAAGCACATTTGACATCCTTTGTCTCTCTTTTAAGCATACTGAGAATACTTTTAGCTTCTATCTATTTTTTTTTTCAAAATATACCATTCTGCAGCTCTTCAACCCTATCCAAGTAAAACTGCTTAGTGCCACAGATGAAACTAATGAATATTTGGATTAGCTGGTTTACAAATATCATACATTTATACGAATCTGCTATTGAATGACCATTAATACTATCTTATATATATTTAATTGCTTTTTTCCCCACTGTATTTTTCCCTTTTTTATTTGCTAAGCTGGGTTGCTATATGTTGCTAATAGCAGCTTCATTCTTTTGCAATCTTTGCCTGAAGTCAAAAAACTTTAGCACATCATTAAGCTAATTAACATCACAATGCAAAGAAATCTAGGTAATCACATACCTGTCAAACAGTTGTTCTATAATAGCTAAATAATCAGATTCTGTCTGTATCCTAAAAAAAGTGACACAATGTAGGAAAATAGCAGTGCACTGTGCTGTAGAATCTCTTGTAGCAATATTGTAACAATTGAGACATACTGACTACTTGGATGTTGGTTAGCTAGCTGATGCATTTAGTTCAAAGTTCAATCTAAGTAAACAGCAATGGAAAAAATAACAAAACCAAATGTCTTAATAAGTGAAAGTGAATTACTTAATGAACAGAATCATGGTAAGCAGACACACACCCTATAGTTAGCCTAAATGTTATCTAGTCCAAAAAAGACAATTTAGCATATGCCAATTTTGCAAGCTGCAAGTGACAACAGCAAGGTACTCTAGATGACATTGCTGAATTCCAATAACCGTAGCTCTGAGTCCTCAATGATTTAACTGGCATGAATCAATAATGAAGTCATGCCAGTTTGGTTCAGGGTTAGGGATAAAGGTATTATATAAGGTATACAAGGTGTTGTATTTCCCTAATTGTGAAAATACAACAGAATGCAGGAAATTGCATTTAATTTTTCAAAGATTTTCTGGAGGAAGACTCCCCAGACCCTCCTCAGTAGCTGTACACAAGCACAGTACACTTCTACTGGTTGAGGTATAAGTGCTGGAGCAGCCTATTTTGTTACATTATTCTCTGAAAAGTGCCTGGCCCAAAAGCCTTGTTGTGAATCCAAAATGTGAAACAGCATATAGGCTACGTTCCACAACATGCCTATTCATTACCAGGTTTCATTTAATTTAATTTAATCTTTTGGAACCGATTGTGAAAAGCATATGCTGTCTTCAGCTGTACACAGTTTCAGTTGGTCTAATTAGATCTAAACACACTGCAGGCCTATAAAATAGGATAAATCATGCATAGACTACTTGGACGTTAGATAACTGTATGTCCTGATTGATATTTCCCAATCAAAAGTTGCCCATGTGTATCTTCATGCATGCCGAGGTAGCCACCTGTTTCCAGCCACAAAGATAAAGAGCTCCATTTCCCAGGCCACCAGTAGCCTACGTCTGCTATATTTTTTGTGTGTGTCACAGCCTATCTCCCGTTCTGGAAAATGAGATTTTTTTATGAGACTAGGCTTAAGTAGGCTATCTAATCATGATAAATTGACCTAAACACAGATTCACACCAACCCAACCAGAAAAAAGTGCAAAAAAGCCAGTGGCCTTAGAGAAAATTATGAGACGATGCCATTGGGATAATTATACAAAAGCTGGATTGTATTTTCTACTTCAATCAGTGCCTTATCTCCTCATTTTAACTGACCTAAAAACAATAGCAAACAAAAACAAAAGCATAACAATGCTCAGTCCTGGAATGAAAGTGTTTCTTTTTGACATTAGCCACAGAATACAAATAGCACAATGATGATCACATTCAATGGAAGTACAAGGAGAAGAAACAGAAAATTCAGCTTGGTAAATAATTTATTAAAAATCATCAACCCCAAATTAGGTAAAATTATCTGTTTACCAACTTAGACAACTAACACAGTCAAAGTTCTTGTTTAATTAGTTTTAAAAGATACAACTACACCCTCTAGTGGCAGCCAGTTCACACGTTTTTTTTTTTTTATTAGGCTACTAGAGGGAGTCATTGCACAATTTAAAACAATTTACCCAGGTATGTTTTCACTCTGTCAAATAAATAATAGCTGAGGGAGGGTACTGTCAGGTGTCATTTTTTAGTTAATTAGTTAAAGTAGCCAAGCAGGCCAAATGTGACTGAAATTGTTAGTGGTTGTTGGTTAGAATGTGTGTAAATGTAAGTTACTAAGTGGTAATACAGAAGTTGAAGTTGTTCAGCACTTTAGACTTCAATGACAGAACAAAGTCGGAGGAATGATAAGAAGAAAAGATTGAAAAACAATGAGTGCATAAGCAGCTTTTCTGCTTGGTCCCCAGTAAAGAGAAGAAACTGGATTTCAATACAGTGGCTTGCCTCTGCATGCACTGTAATAAGAAGCTAATAATAAGTTTATAATTGCATATGAAATCTAAAAAAAATGATAAAAAAGATACATTTTGAAAATACACACTCAGAAAGGACCTATCAACAGTGTTCAAAAGTTGATAGAGCTGTCAATGTCTTGTTTGACTTGGCTAGATGGCTGGCTAACTAGGTGGAAATTTGGTGAGCAGCATCACAGACTTGATGATCAGACAGGTTTTTACAGACCAGCCAATTGATGGATTGGTGGATGATGTTTTTTTATTTTATTTTCATGACAGAGTATTTAATTGATTCATTGTTCTGGTTTTCTGTTCTGAAGATTTCAGGTAGGCTAATTTGGTAAAAATGGCTTCTGAAAAGCATATAATATAGTGTTACGTGATAAAAATGCAAAGTAATGCTCAATAGATAAGCAAAACAATGGCTGCTTGTGCATTTCCCTCCTTTAGAGTTCGCACATTGACTACTGATTCTCTGTGAGTGTGTGTGTGTACACACACACACACAAGATTATGATGTGGTTATTGTCATTTACTTGTACACCTCTTTAGAGAAAATGTGTGCTGAGAAACAAGTGTGTTAAAAAATCATGTGGTTGGTCATCCCTGGGCACCCCTGTCATATATAGCCGGTGACAACAACACTCTTTCATGTTGGGTGTGTAGGAAACCCAGGAGCACCACTTTGCTGAACCCTGCACTAACCAGGGTGATGTGTGACATTCTTTCTTCACAAAAAAATAAAAAAGAATTCTGGAACTTTCAATGTATGATTAATCACAATAGAAAATGTAATTAAGCTAATTACGTTTAAACGGTTTATTTTTTTAACTGATTCACAGCACTAATAATAATAATAATACAATTTATTTTTAAAAGCGCCTTTCATGACAACACAAATCATCTTCACAAATAAAAACATACAAGGGAAATTAATACAATTATTATTATTAAATGAACAGTAAAACAATAAGTTTCATTTCTTGGTAAATATGCTACTTTAAAAAGATGCTTTTTCAAAGGTATAGGCTACCATTTTACCTTTCCCTTCAGCCATCAGAAACTAACACCAACAAACAAAAGAACTGTAACCAAAATGGACCAATTTCAAAAAGTTACGTTGACTGACAAGATAATTAACGCAATTTCAAATGCAGGCTAGGTTTCCCAATTCAGCTGTCAATTTTGGCTAAAGAGTGGAAAATAACTATATGTTTACCCTTTGAACAGGGAACATCTCAGCCCACTTTTGGTACCAGTACTCCTCAGCTTGTAAACAACATCGCACATCAATTTCATCATATTGCTATGTTCTTTTATATACAGGACACGGACGATTTTAAACTGTTCATATGGTGGGACCAGGATTTCACTCTCTTCTGGAAATGCTGAGTATTTTGACAAAGACGCACCATGACAAGTGATCATGTCAAAACAAGATTTCTTCCCAAATCTTGTGGCAACTTTGGGATCTTCAGATGTTGAGGTAAAGGAGCCGAATCTCACAATTTTAGAGTTATGTTTAAAAGATATGTTGGTCCCTCGATATGTGTGTCTACATCTTTGCTTGGAGTTCAGGCGTTGAATGGCATCTGACAACAAAAAGTGAAGCATGTGATACTGGAACGTGCTCTTGTACTCATTTCTAGCTGAGCGGACAGCATTGTTGAAAGGACCATAGATATTTGGCTTATCATAAGAATACACACGAATGGCAATGGCGTGTTCCCTACTCAATCCATCTAACTGTGGCTGCTTCATTTTAGTTTCCCATTCAGCTTTCCTCCATGCTGTTCTAAAATCTCCCTGTAATTCTTTGTGAAAGATCCGTTTCAACAGGGTTGGCATATGAGCTGAGCATCCCTGATAGTCATCATCCACAGACTGAGGAGACATGTCTAAAGGAAAGACCGATGGTTTCTGTCTTTTGAACTGGAGAAACAAAGAGAAAATTGCTCATCACATATTATAAGGCAACTCAATTTCATCAACAGTGCACATATTATACTGCATAACCTATGCCACTTGCTGCAGGCATAATGGTTTAACTGGTCCAAGTGACTATACCCTTCTGGTGTCCACTGTTGTTGCAAGCAGAACAAAAATCCACAGGGCCAGTAGATCCATTTTCTCCCCAAGCTATAAAGGAGATTATGACAAGATGATGTCTTAGTTTTCAGTTGTGTCCCCAGCCCCCCCCCCCACCACCACCACCACCATGAGAGCATGTTTGGTCTGGTAATGGTCACCTCACCCATATCAGAAAACATTTTCCATGTCATGCTTTGCCTAATTTTCAGTGAAAGGCAAAGACAATTTTTGCCATAATTTATTGGCTAAAGTGTGGACTTAGGACATTAACTGTGAGCCCAACCAATATTTAGCACTTACATCCCAAAAGTCTTTCCCTCCAATGTCCATTTTCTCATAAGCTTTTCTATTGCTATAGTTTTGCTTCAGAAACGATTTATGTGACTGCAAATTCCTCCAAGCACTCTTGTACAACCAATATGCTCTGCCCTCTCTGCCCAAATAGTGTTGCACATTGCTTCACACTTTAAATCAAGCCGAGCTCTGCCAATTCTGTTTATAGGGACCCAATATATTGTCCATTCTAAGATTCCTGTGAAATCCACTTTCCAATGGCTAAATGACCACTCAAAAAGAAGGGACAAAAAGTAATGTATTTTAGAAATAGCAGCCACTGTGCAAAATAAGAACAACTTATTAAACAACTCACCCTGCAATGACATGCTCTTCAAGAAAAGTGAATAAGCCTTGCTTCTATATCCAGCAAATGGATGGCTGAGCATTTGCTAGTAGCGTTAGATGATAAAAATGCAAAGCAATGCTCGATAGATAAGCAAAACAATGGTTGCTTGTGTATGTGACTACTGACCAACATACAATGTGCACAGTGCAACTGACAACCCCATGTTTTACCAGCAATACCTTGAAGACATATAATTCTCATTTTTGCATTCTATGCTTTGTCACTGAAGGGCATGTTAAAGAACCAACGCATCCTAAATATTTTTCATGAATGGCATGAATGTTTTTTTTCATAGTTTCTGGGTGTAAAAAATGAAGTAAAATTTTGTCTGTTTGCCTATTTTACTATCGAAACGTGGTTTGCACTTCATTTGGTTCAGCACTTCAAAAAGGCTGAACTTACCAGTGTCTCCACATGTTCAAACAGTTGAATTGGTGATCGTTAGAGTGTATTTGCACCCCCTAACCACAACCATTTCACGTTTTTGAAAAAGCCTTCTGAAAGAAGCAGGGTCGCTAAGGAGCTCAAGGCTGGCTGAGAAGGGGATGGTGTGGGAGGCGGCTACTCAATTCACTTCAGGTGCTTGTTTCATAGCTATATAATGGTTTATCACAACCGGGAGTTCTACGTCTGGTTCTACGTTCAACTTTTTTGACCCACGCCTATGTCGGTCAATGATAGTCGCAATTGTATGCTAAAGTGCGGGTTAATGAAATAAAAAAACAAAACAGGGCTCGGGAATTTCACACAATCCGGAGAACGGTTTAAAAACTTTAGTGTCCATGTAATTTTTTGACAGATTTTGTAGACTACAATTTGAATCTCGCAAAACACTATCCAAATTTGTGTAATCAGCGCGATCATACTCCACATCATTAGTGTAAAAAAAAAAAAAAAACTCCGAACGAGTCTGATTGCCGTTAGGTCAGTGGCCATGTATGTTGCCTATTACATCGGTCTATTATAACTAACAGCGTTGTAAGGCTTAGTTATCTGAAATAATCGTAGGCCTTCTATAGAGCTATATTGTTGGTGAATGCGTTCTCTCTGTTCAGTGAAAGACAGGTGTCATATTAAATGGACTTTTAATAAGCTATTGTTTGCGAAATATGACGCACTGCAATAGCCTCGTTTACAACACGTTCAGGTTGTAGGCTTCATTTTGTCTGCCTACTCTTGTATAGCCTACGATTTTGACAATCACTGGGTTAAACTAGTCTATACCAGAAATGTATGTCCTGACCAGAAGCTGCACGCAATTATGAAAATCTGATCAAACAATTCACAGTTAACACAATTAAGACAGAACAACACAAAAGTATTTTTGATAATCACATCAGGCCTAGCAATGGCTATTTACCAAAGTACATAAGGCTTTTGTGATTTGATCACAAAACCCTCAGTCAGCAGCTCAAAAAACATGCAGTTTGGGATGCAGTTACACTTTAAGGGTCCATTACACTTGATATGGAATCAGGTGAGGGCAGGGGGTGGGGAATGTGGCTTGTGTAGTTGCAGTGTCAAAATCCATATATGTATCTAGCATGTAGTGATAGATTGGTATTTTAAGAGACATGAAAATGCCCAGTAAGAGGGTAACTTTGGAGGCCTGTCTTGATTTATAGCATACTAGTTCTGCATTCATGCCTCCCTCTGTTCGTTGACTGAATGCAGTAAAAATGCCACCAGTGACAACAAGCTCACTGTAATCAAATCCAGACTAGCACTGTTTGGAGATGATAATCGGGCAGAAGTGGATAGGAAGGGATGGGCAGGCTAACAAAACTGTGGATAGTTAAGTATAGGCTTTTCTTTTTTTTTCTGATATGATTTTATTGTGTGGATTCCATAACAGTAAATGTCTGTCTGACATGGATTCATGTACTGCATCCCTTTTTTTCTCAGTTTTCCCAAAGTGGCCTCTAGAAAATAGAACATAGAACAGATCATAGATGATATAGCCTTTATGTCCCTTGGGCCACATCAGAATGAAGAACTTCAACAATTAAGATTGATGACAAATGCTAATTGAAGTTATTGATGACAACTGGATACGTTTGTTTCTTTACAACCAAAACACTTGAAAAACTCCTATAAAGTCTCTGAGTTGAGTGTGACATCAAAGGAAACCAACAGAGGTCAAAAGGAGGTGGAGACTGAGGACTGATCAAACTTTGTTTGCTCACTGTCCGATCTCTCTCTCAGTTTCTTGGACTGCTTCTGCTGCCCTCTGCTGTCCATCTCTCATAGCATGAAGTGTCTGAAGTTCCTCTCTGAACAGTTCTTTGAGGTCTTCCTGATTCTGTAGGAAGTCGTTGAGACTATGCAGTGCATGCTGCCCCTAAAATTACAAAAATAAATTAATAAATATGTTCTTTTTTTACTCGTTTTACTTCAACATTGCAGGGAATGGAATCAAGTTTTTTGAATACTGACGTATTGTGGACCTTACTTTGTGCCATGAGGACAGTCATGTTGGTGAAGGCATAATCATGTAATGTTTTTTTTAAGGGTTAGGCTAGGGGGAAAGTTATCTTAGACAATTCTAAACTTAGATCCATAAAGACATTTGGTTGAAAGACCTTTTCTGGCCCACAGATTGGTATGGAAGGACTTCATTGGCCCATAGAAAACAAGTTTCTCTAGGATAGCAAACATCTTTGGGATAAACTGGAAAAGTGAATACAAGCCAAGTCTTCTGATTTTACACATACCAAATGGGCAAGAATTGCACAGTCATGCTAAAATCGTAGGTATCCTCTCCAATAGAATGGAACCTATTACAGCTACAAAGCAGAACCAACTCCATGTGGATTTGGAATTGGATAGTAACTATGAAGTAGGGACTCCAATACATTGGATATTTATTTAGCATAGGTGTACTATGGTCTACTCTGTGAGACTGTAAAATTTCACCTGGGGATATATATAAAAAAAATTTAAGTGAATGGAATTGTCAATACACATGATTACGGCAACATTCATTACTTTAACTGCTTTCAGAACTTTCCAGGTGTAACCATAATTTGCTATAATTGTTCACTAATATATCTCACAATATAGTTTTGTATGAGGAAATGTTTAAAGTGAACTCAAGGTCACTGCCAAGCTGGTTCCATTATCAGAAGAAAGCAGCAGGGAACTGCTGAATATGGATAGTGCAGGAAATAGATTTCACATTTTTTCTGCACCCTTAGAGTTCTCCACACAGGAATAATTTCCCAGTTATTCTGCTTCTGTATTAGCTGGGGCTTACCGCTATCTGGAGAACATGGTGCTTCTCAGTGGCTTGAAAGGTGGGCAGTAAGTAGGTCATTGAAAGCTTTACCTCTGGACTGAGCATCTCCTCCTGGTCTGCACAGACCAGTAGCTCATGAAGTCGTTCACGTAGCAGCTCTGCTTCCCACTGGCTTATGGACTCCAGATCTATTTCATTTGTTTCTGACCCATCCACTCTGTCGACTCCAGGAACAAGAACTGACCAGTCTATGGACAGAGTCTGCAGATATATATATATTTTAAATACACATACAAACTCATCTAATTGCTGTAGTTTGGCACATAACTATTTTTCACTCCAGCCAGTTCAAGCACAAGCACTGCTTGGTACTTTTAGTGGTTTAATATCATTACATAATTTCCTAGTCATCTGACTGATGTTCAGACTTTGCTCTGAAAGGTTCAGTTCTGAATAAATCTTTGCTGTCACTTCCCCTGCAATCATACTCCCACCACTTTTTTTTAATTAGCATTACCCACACACCCCAAACTATGACTATTGTGTGATGTGTGTGATTCTAAGTCCTAAGTGAAAGAATATACCTCTAGGAAACTTCACTTTTACAAAAGTCATCATCTTCCTTCTCCTTCCACATGCATCTCAAGTCAGTGCAGTGCTTTCAAATCATTATAACCCCCCACTCACCCACCCACCATCCCCTTCTAACAATCATCTCCCTAACCCTATGCAAGATGTGTGACTTCCTAGAAAATACCACCGACTGGCTGACCTCTTGAATATGTTTCCTAGTGACGGCAATGTCCGGGACATGCTGCAGTGGTTTCAGCAGATGCTCCAGGCTCCTCTTGTAGTGCTGCATCCACTGTGATGACGCATGCATCTCGCACGAATGCATCAGCTCATTTCTGCAACGAATCACCTGAGGGACACAGGCAGCTGGTTAGATCTACTATGTCACTTGCACAACTCCCTCATGAGATGAAGTGTATGTGTTTTGAGTTTGTCTCATTGCAGAAAAACAGTCATTAACCACGCAGAACAAAACAAAAAAAGACGACATGGACAACTATGTTAAATTGGGCTACAAAATGGTGAAAACGTTATGGATTATTCAACTCTGAAACTATGCGGGTAGGTTCAGTAACAAAACTGACAAATTGATGATGTGCGACTAACATCCAAGTTCCATGTTCAGGTGTCTGGAATAGGTGTTTCCAGCAACTGTGTAATGCAAATTAAAAATGGATTTTAGCCTAATTAACCAACTGACCAAATGTGGGATCAAAATGTAATGTTGCCAGAACAATATCTATGGATAGAAACATGGTAAATGCGAATATATGTAAATTTGCATCATGCCTTGTTCGTATCAAGAGACTGAGTTAACTAAGGAGGCCCAGGCCTTCATGTAGCATGGCTGTGCTGACCTCTCTGACGAGCTTCTGGTCTATGTAGCTGAAATGGTCACAGAAGTTGAGGAGGTTAAGGAGGGCAGCCGCATCACACTGCTCAGCTCGAGTCACATCCGCCAGCCCTCGAGGCATAAATGCCTTGGGTAGAAGGATGCACACATGCACAAACACACACACACACACAATACACACTGTGATAAATTGTGTGTAAAAGATTGGCAAGAGATAAAGGTGTCCAATGCTGAACTTCACCACTAGAAAGCTCTACAGAGTGAAAAGTGACTACAATTGTCTTGCAGGCTGTTGTTTACAGCAAAACCTGCCATTTTCAACCCACTGCCCTGCTGTGAGAAGTCATTCCATTGCCAAGTCACCCGATATTTCAGATCTTTTCCCAGTTGAGGTAATGGATTTTAAAAAAAATCATGTCATTACTGCCATTATACAGCTGCAGTGAAATTTTGTTTTAAAAAAATTAACAATTATGTAGGGAACTTAGCACATCTCTGAAAGTTGTATATGTTTCTAATAAAAGTCGGTCTTTCTCAGAAAGAAAATCAAAGCCCTGCAACCAATCCCTTTTGAACTTTTTTCAGTTTGGAGGCAAACATGTTTGAGCCACTGTAGGCTGCTTATCATTGCCTGCAAACATTTCATATATATATATATATATATGTATGTATGTATAATTTGCTTTTGCTAGATATATCTAAAACCTTTATTTAAAAACAAAACTATTTGGAGTACTGCTCCCGGTTTTGGCATGATTTAGTAGAAAAGGATATAAATGTGATTTTATTTTTCAACAAAATCCATGACTTGAACTGGGAGACCATAGGTGAGCTGGCATGGAGTGACCATGAGGTGCATTGAAACTGCATTAACTTGCCCCACTGGTTAGCTTTAGCTGCTTGTTTAATCCTTCTGTTTTCTTCAAATTTTTCTTGTCCTTTTTCTTACTGACAGCACTTGATGTCCTCATACAACAGGGCTATGGGTTGAAAATGGACGCAGTTCTGCTTTAAATTAACTGACTTAGTCTTTGATAAATGTGTTGGTTTGGTCCTATAGAGGTATGTGGTCGTAAAGTTCAGAAAATACAGGCTGACACAATTTTGGATTTGTTATGGTTATAGTAACAATTTTCACTGTATCATCAGATTTAGCAGTTTTATTATTTCAATTCAGTCCTGCATACATTTCTACCCATATAGACTGTATCCCAATGTCCCCCCTTACCCTATACACCTGAACCCTCAAAGACTTAACTGGCATGAATCAGCCAATTAATTCCTGTTAAATCTTTAATGGCTCAGGGCTTGGGTTAAGGTAGACACATACAGTGTTCAACAGAGACTAGGATAGAATCAAACACTTAATAAAATGTTTAGTTTTAAAACCTATACCTTTGCAAGTTCCCAGTGTTCAGTTGACCAGAGCCATGGTTTGCAGTTGCCCCAGTTCACCACTGCCGAGGGGTTTGTGTGGTGCTTTAAAATCTCCCTTTTCCATTCACTGCATAGAGAACAGAGCGAGTGCAACTGGGGAAAGAGACATGAATGGCAATACAGTAAGCATCACTGTCATCTTACACTGTATGCGGTGGCCTGTCCACGGCACAAAACACTAACTTAACAGATGTTTATGGCTGATATTAAACACTTACTACTACTACGTTACAAAATAACAATTTTATCATAGGCTCCTAAAAACACACCTGGTTTCCCTTTGCTCTGCAGTTATTTTTGCACACTTGGCCTCGACGTAGAATGGTATTGTTGTTAATGACACTCTCATGGAATAGTTTCATTTCATTGTTGACGAAACTTTGCAAGCCGTCCTTTAACTTCTTTAAACAGTAGCCGGCTTTAAGCCAGTTCTTGTAACCAACTTCATTCAAGCGCAAACTTAACTCTGCTAAGACCATAACGTTAGCGCTGATTGCAAACTGCGATAGAGGATAGATTCTACGTTTTGATTCAGTTAAAACACATATGGGCAAACCGGTTACAGCTAGCTCGTTACACCACCACACAGAGGTTTGGTTAACAATCTTTTCACCTCGAACTTGTATCGCAGCGATAAATCACAGGCCCAACCGTTTTAGAAAAAGAGTGTAAGTGTTAGTCTCTTAGGGATATATATAGTGATGCTCTTATTGTCCCTCGCTTCCTTAAATTGTGGTACTTAGTGTCAACTAACGTTACATCCCAGTCGTCTTCTTCCGTGCCTTGGTTGTTTAAGATCTTTTCGTCTAGCAGTGTAAGGCTTGCGCAAAAGAAATAATCCGTGGAGTGAAGTGATCGACTGCTTATCATTCCAGGCAGAATGGTGAGCGTGGATGTTATTTTACCCCACTTCGACAATGTAAATAACGTGTTATAAATTCAATAATCTGGATATGTTTCCTGTCCTAAAGACACACGCGATTTACGGTTACAAAGAATACCTTTGGCAAGCAGGCGTGGCCTGCAATGCATTTTGGGTGTTGTAGTCTTTATGCGGAATTCATTAATTGGACAAAAAATAAGCATTAATAATGTGTGGTTTCTTTCGGGTTAATTTAAAATGTTTTGCTGGTTAATAAAACACACCGACTCTTCAGATCAATCTGTAGTATATCATGTGAACGTTGGCCGCGGAGTTAGACATTCATTTATAACATTATAAGTGCACACGTCAAGCAAACCTCTCCCTCTATTGTCATAAACAAACAATTTAACATTATAGGATGACCATAATCAAATGTAGTGATACTATCGACGTAGTTTTTTTTTTTTTTGGGGGGGGGGGGGTGCGTCGGACTTTCTTTGCATCAAACTGCGTGCCCCAACTATCCCACTACACCTCTGGCTCTGGATGGAATGGAATGACGAAGGAGCTTAATACCGCTGTGACCTCCTGGTAGGCTACCAGATGGTGCTATAAGTCCGTCATGTTTTGACAATGTAGTCCAATAGAAGGCTGTCTTTGTTAACACTGTATTTGTCTGCTCAACCTCTGACATTAAAGGGATTCTGTGCTGACCTTCACCTTAATCCACTTAAGGTAAGGAGTTCAGCTGAAATGCCTCGGATAGCCTATCTATCAAGTGTTGCCCTTACTACAAAGTAGGCATAGGTATGAAAATCTCCTAGGCTTTTGTCTTCATGAACCGTGAGGGTATAGGCCCATATCAACATCTGAATCAACAACTGTGGTATTTGCTGTACTTTGGTCTTCATTTATTAGCGATGATTTTGTGCCTACATGAAGGAAACAGAAAGTATGGTATTACCACATTTTTTGGTAATGATAGAATGTGTTAACACAAAATGGTTTCAGTCCTGATTTTGAGGGAGTTCCTGTACAAAACATCATACTTTTGACCACAAAATGTATTACTAAGTAATGATATATTTCCAAAAGAAAAGAAAATAAATATATTGCTATACACAGATTCCATATATACATTTGAATATTTACAGTCAAATACAGTACATGGCCAAGTTAGTCAGATAGTTTTTGACCTGTTATATTTTGTCCTTGAAGCATTGAAGCAATGCCCAAGCACACATGTATTCATCCCATTTGTCTTTGTGGGTGAAAAAGTTTGAGGAACACTTTGCCAAAAAATATATTCCTTATTTCAAGTTCGTAGGAGCTGTCAACCAAGCCTTTGTCTCCCTTCTTGCTCCTTTAAAAGGAAGTCTGTGGCTGCACTGCCACCTCTGCCAGTTCGTGTGGGATGTACTGAAACTGCTCCTCAAGCTGAGCCTGATAGTTGTACCGATGTTGGTTGAAATGGGTGGGAAGGGTGCCCGACTTGTGGCAGAAGGGAGCCAGGCGCTCCCCGTAGTGGTGGGGTGCTGCTTTAGGGAGCCGCGTATGGTAGCCATACTCTCTCCAGACAGGGGGCTCTTGGGGGTCGGCTGTGTGGACAGGGCCATAGGCTGAAGTGCGGGAGAAGGCTATTGTGTAACCACCGCTGGTCATGTGATTGCTGGAGGAGTAGGTGGAGATCTCATAGGGCTGACCAAATCTATCCATAGGCCCAGTGCAGAAAGAGCCTGTAATTGAATGGAATGCTTGTTAGATGATTGATTTACAGTGGTTACACTGTGCTTCCTTCTTCCCTGTACACAGATTAAGTCTATGAGTGAAGTCTATTAAGTCTCTTGACTGAAAGAAAACTGCAATGAGCTTTCAGTCTTGGACTTGGCTTAATCCATTCAGTAAATGGGAAATGGTAGTTAATTATGACAAAGTCAAACTGATTAGCAGTAGTAGTACAGAAAGGTAAGTTGAGGTGATAATGAGACAGTGGATACCTTCTATACCAGTATGCCTACCATACAAAGGTCATACCGGGTTACTACAGTCAACACACTGCGGCAACCTGTGGCCTTACATTTGAATATGCATCTACTAAAGAGATGTGGCACCAGGAAACTCACTGTTTGCCTGTGGCTGAATATTGCATGGTCCTTTGCGAGCGGCTTCTCCACTTATGTCAGAGTCGCTATCGTTGAAGTCGCTGTCTCCTTTCCCGCTGTCCTTCACGCTCGTCTGATCAGTGGAGCCTGTGCCGCTGTGAATGGAATAACAACAGACACACACACACACACACACACACAAAAAGGCATAAGCAGAGTGCCATCACATCCAATCCGGAAGCTCAGTGGATGCACAGCACTGGCATTGTGATTCAGCGTGTGTCCCGAGCAAGTCAGAAAGCAAGCTCGCAAGGGCCAACACTAAACAGACATTACATCCACTGCATCTAGTTATATCTAAACAGGTTGGTAGGGATTACTCAAACAACTTTACAGTTATCATTATGCTGTTTACCACAGAGAATGCGGAAATATGTGATTCAAAAATTGCCATATGTGCATTTGCATAGCATAAAATCATAGTCACGTTAATGTCTAAGGCCCCTTGGTATGACATTCACGGCTAAGTGACTCACCTTATTTGTGATGTGAATCTGTCACTCTGCCAAACAGCCAGAGATTCAAAATGGCTCTTGCTGAGGATAGGTCTGAACATCTGGAATCAAAGGAAACCCCATTAGAGTATTGGTTAATGCAATTTGGATAGATCAGTGCCCAGGCTTTGTTTGGTTAATGTGCATGTTACGATCCTGTTGCCTGTGGCCACCACTTACCTTATTGTTGGAGTCTGTGCTTTGTTCATCATAGGAGTCATCTTGTGTGGAAACAGAGGAAAGCTGCTCATTGACAGTAGAGCTTTGGGTGGACATGTAGGTGTCGGATTCCCCTGAGTCGATGCTGTGACCAGGGAGGGGCATCCTTCGGATGAGTCCACCGGCGGAGCCTTTCTTTGTGTCCAGAGGCCTGTCTCCGCAGCCACACCTGCGTGAGAGGGCCACGGCGAGGATGGCCACAAGCAGGACGGCACAGCCAATGGCGAGCAATATGATGACGATCAGGGACGCGTCCACAGCCTCAGGTTTCTCCTCAGCGGCCTCCTCGTGGGACTGCAGGAGCACCAGGATTGGCTCCTCATTGATGCCCATGTCTGTGACCACAAAGCGGACAGTGGCGATGCAGGAGAGCGGTGACCTGCCGCTGTCCGTGACAGCGATCTTCACCTCCAGGACTTCTCCCAGAGCAAACGACAGGCCATATTTAATGACCAGCTCACCACTGAGTTTGCTGATGGAAAATACTTGCTGCTTGTCCTCCACCAGTCTGTAGGTAAGCTCTCCATTCATGCCCTCGTCAGGATCCCGGGCCTTGACCCTGAGGGCCAGGTAGCCCACTGGAGCATTGAAAGGAATGGGCACGTCGGCAGAGTCATTCAAAAGAACAGGGTAGATGATGAAAGGAGCATTATCGTTTTGGTCTAGAACTTTAATTCTGACCACAGCCGTGCTGGACATTTGAGGGATACCGCTGTCTGTGGCTTCAATTGTCACGTCAAACTGCTTGACAGACTCGTAATTGAAAGGATTCACAGTGTGGAGAGACCCTAACAGGGGATCTACTGAAACGAAGGATGACAGTGGCGCCCCTCCTGGTGCCACGCCGTCAATGAGTTTGTAAGATACTTTTCCGTTGTCCCCGGCATCGGGGTCACGGGCTACCACTGTGGTAATATAAGCGCCTGGAACTTTGTTCTCCATCACTGATATATCGTACACGGATTTACTGAATGTGGGCGGATTGTCGTTTTCATCTTTCACCCTGACCGTGTACTGCTTCAAAGTTTTGAAAGGTGGAGAGCCCATATCTTCGGCCTCGAATGTCAGGTTGTATTCTGGGATCTTTTCTCTGTCCAGCGTAGTCGTGGTGACCACCATGAGAGAGTTGCCGTATGCCTGTTGGAGTTTGAAGTGTTCGTGTCCATTCAAACTTACACGCACATAACCGTTTTCACCAGAGTCCCTGTCCGATGTGCTGATCAAGGCCACGAAACTCTCCACTGCCGCAGCCTCGGTTATGTACGCCACTCCGTCACTCATTGATGTCATCGGTTTGATGTTGATCACTGGTGCGTTGTCATTCACGTCCACGACTTCAATCGTGACTTTGCAGGTCGACGGGATCGAGTTGAGGCCCATGTCATAAGCCTGGATATTGAGCTCGTATGACCTCGCCGTCTCAAAATCTACCAGCGACTTAAGTGTCACTGCGCCACTAATCGGGTCAATTTGAAATGTGTCTTTGACCTCCTCTGGAGACCCCTCAGCAAAGTCGTACCGGACCTCCCCATTGGATCCCTGATCGGGATCAGATGCGTGCACTCTAAGAAGAAGAAAACCAACTGGTGCATCTTCTGGGAATTCAACTTTGAGGGTGTCGTGCTCAAACACAGGGCTATTATCATTAAAGTCCATAACCTTGACGTTTACTGTTATTGACCCGGATTTGGGAGGACTGCCACCATCAGTGGCAGTTACTTTAAGAGTGTAATTCTCCTCGACTTCTCTGTCGAGCGCTTTAACCAAAATCAGCTCGGGAAACTTTGTTCCATCCTCTCTTTGCCGCATCTCGATGCTAAAGTGACTGTTGTGAAGAAGTTGGTAAGTTTGAATGTAATTGTTACCGACGTCTAGGTCGACCGCTGAGTCTAGAGGAAATCGTGTGCCTTCTGACACATTTTCTGATATTTCCAAGTCCGTCGCGTTCCTCTGAAATTCAGGAGAGTTGTCGTTTATGTCTCTGACGTGGATTTCCACATGGATCAAAAGAAACTTCTCTTTGAAGAAAACCACTACGTCGAAAGTGATGAGGCACCGGAGGGAGCGCTGGCAGAGGCTTTCACGGTCGACGCGATCTCCCACAGTCAGAAGCCCGTCAGTCGCTCTCATGTGGATCAAAGTGGAGTTTGTCTCCTGCATGAAGCGGAAACTTGTGTGGGGATCCTCGGCTGGGTCGATTTTCAAGTCATTTGATAAGTTCCCAATAAAAGTGCCAGGGGCGTCCTCCTCGTATGTGTAGTATTTTGTAGTTGTGCCACCCACGGTACAAAGTGCCAAGAGAAGCACAAAGCTGACGCTCACAATCATCGTCTCTCTAACTTTGTTGTGCATGACCACTACGTCTTAACATAGGCTTAATTGTCAGCTAACAGCCCATCTAAATGTTGAGCTACTCAGAGGGACCCACGACGTCTTGTAAGAATGACCAGCTCTCAGGGTGCGTTAACACAATTGGCTTTTACGCACAGCCCTATGCAAATGAGAAGACTTGCTGACCAATCACGTCGGGTAATTTAAGGCAAATGGAGGTGACACCTATTCACTGTGTTATGCTGGTGCAAAAGGCAAAGTGTCTAAGTTTCCTGCAAAAGGATGGTTTATAAAGTTTGCCAACAAAACAGTCCTCAAATGTTTTTCTCAAATGCTTCAGATCGGGTGTGAAGGCAGATTGTGGTTTAAACTATAGCCTACATAAAATGTTACATAAGCATGACTTGTTTTGAATTGTGGTGCCTATAACCACGTCC
This sequence comes from Tenualosa thibaudeaui, assembly GCA_027481765.1. NCBI lineage: Eukaryota > Metazoa > Chordata > Actinopteri > Clupeiformes > Clupeidae > Tenualosa > Tenualosa thibaudeaui. The sequence goes on along the minus strand of JAIFZK010000021.1, from coordinate 8,059,740 downwards.
TATGGTCTATGTACATTTATATTCAATTTATGTCAACCTTTATTTATTTTAAAGTTTTATAAACGATTACGGTGTAAAATGAACTAAAAACCCCTTCAACTTAATATCGCTTTTGCTGAAGCATTTAGATTTTCACAGCCTTTTTCTACAAGGCATTGAAGATTCCTTATCAGTCATCTTTTTTATAGTGTAAAACTATTTACCATGGTGGCTTATCTAACTGTGAAGAGTTTATTGATTCATATCAGATAAGATGGTTTATATTTTGTTGTACTCTTTCATACAAAATGTATGTCTACGTACAGATGCTGAATACTGTGTGTGTTCCCAGGACGGTGCAAATGTCGAAGTGATGACAGTGGGTCTGCTTGGTTTGAAAGTGACAACTTGGGGGTGTCCCCAGACCGCAAGGTGGGAAGGATGACAGCTGACCATCTGTCAGAATCTTAAATCGTGAGGTGTTAAACATCTCTCCCCTTTTTAAATTCTTTTAAGTCTAGGCGATGATGGTTGTAACACGAGAAAGATCATTTATTGCTCAACCATGACAGAGTTGATGAGAAGGAAGCTTTTATATCAAAAAGTAAATGAAATTGAACTGAGTTGAACTGAAAGCACATAAGCCTACGCGTATTGAACACTAACCTAATAAACAGACAACTAAGTGTGGGCTTTGTAAATGATGGCAAAATGAAGAATGTCTGTTGCTATGCATCCAAGTTGTGGTCCACTTGTGTATTTGGACACTATAATTTACATCCCTAATTGCACAGATTAGATTACCTCTGTTAACACAATGCCTGAGTTCCTCAGTTCCATAGAACTCTTTATAAACTTGTAATTAGCGTAAAAGACGGGCGGCTCCCCATTGCCATTGAGTGGGTCCACTGTTAGGTAGGTTTTAATGAGTTTTAAAGGGTCGCATTGTTCACCCTGTGCCTCAGGATATTTCTCGCATGCTTCAAACTACTTCCATGACTTCCAGGGGTTTAAGCCCCAGGTTGTTTGATCCTCAGTCAGTTCTCCCCGACTGTGCCACATTGTGCGATAAACGATTCCAAAGTGATGACCAAACCCTATACCCTACAAATTGCCTCTGCTGGGCGGTTTCAACCTGTTGCTCGCATGACATATGGTGTCTGAGGAAAACTTGGAGATCCTCGGTTTTCTTTGTGGGCTCACGTGCCTCTACACAGACATGAATGGAGCGCCGAATAAGACAAACACAATAGGCGGTTTGCCCCGCACCAAGTTTCTCATGGCCAAAGTCCGCTTACTGCACAAAAGATTTTTTTCCTTTGCCAGATTTAACGTCCATAGCTAAACAGCGCTCTCTTAAAGAAAATAGCCCTCTAAGCATGCCCCTAGAAATATAAACTTTCTCTCGCTCTGTTTTGTATTTTTATTGTTAATTGTCCAATTGATTATCTTAACCTCACATGAAATAAGTAATTATTCGCTTGTTTGGGTCGAATGGTCCGTTAAGATGGAATGTTAAACCAGTTTCCTTAAGTAGGCTACTTCTCTCCAGGAAAAGGAAACGTCTCTACGTCTCTTCGTTGTCATTAAAAATAATAGGCCTACTTAATCTATCAGGATGTTTGTAAACGTTTCATCATGTGAACATGTTTCTGGATAACATGGAGGGAAACAATTTAATCATCGTAAGTCGCTAAACATAGGCTTTAATCTAAAACAATTTATAAAGTTGTCTCTAAGAAACCGTTTAACAGCTAAGGATTATCGGCTGATTAAGAAAGCTTTTCTGCCTGCATTGTTCAATGCTGTGACCATTTGGCGTGATCTTATCTCAAATGGGAGACAGATCGTTGAGACATTGCCATAAAGAAATACCCAGCAGTGTGTCAGTCTTATAAAGAAAATCTTCCCACAAAGTAACACCTCTCATATCTTTTCCTACGCAGAGCCGGCACGAGCGCGCTCCGATAGTCGCTCTCCGTGACCCCAGTTTACCTATTTTTGACACCTCACTGCTGAGATAATCCGATTGTGTGGTGGCACTAAGATCATTAACGACAGTCTGTGACGATAAGCCATGTGTTTGGGTGTGAAGACATTCTTCCAACTTAATCTCCAGATGTACAGCAAAGAAACCGAACGACAATTTAAAAGTTGGTCTACAGAATGTGACACATTTGAACATAGATTCAACTCCAGCAGCTGTACAAATCTACTGTGAACATTTTGAGATGAAAGTCTGGATGCAGTTTTTGCATTTTTTCGGAACCTTACGTATTTTCTTTACAAACAGAAAATAACCGAAAATATATGCCCCTTTCTTTTTTGATGAAATGCCTTTATCATTCTCCCTTTTCTTACTGAGCTTTGGGGTGGTCCACACACACAAAATTTCACCAAAAAATAGTGCTGGGTCATCTGAAATTTGCAAGGGTGACATCAAATTGGAGGCCTTTTGTGCTGGCTAGCAAGGAGAGAGGTGATTAGGCTTAGCGCTGGGGCATGGCACAGCAAATGGGCAGGTCAGGGTGACAGATGGGGAGTGCGTCTGCCTTGCACACTACTGCTACCATTCTTAGGCTTAAGACACCTCCACTCCTCCCCCCCCCCCCTTTCTAACTCACTAGCATGCTGTCTTTCTCTCTTAGCTGTCCACTACCCTCTCTGTCATCCTTTCTTAATTCTTTATCTCTCTTTCTTTCTTATCTCTTACCTCTCTTTTCCTGCTGCTCCCTCTGACTGTCTCTGTCCCTCTCTTTCACTGTCTTCGGTCTCAGTCTGTACCTACTATCTTTCTCTCTTCGCTGTCCCCCCACCCTCTCTGTCATCCTCAACTCTCCTCGCCCAATTCCTGTAAGTTGTATTTCTCATTCTCTACCCATGCCCCTAACTCAAATGTTTCTCTCCCTCCTTTTGTCTTTATCTGTTCTTTCATTCCTCTTGCAGTCTCTCTCTTGTTCTCTGGTGTTACCATTGTCACCATTTTGTCTCTTCTCTCTCTCCCTTGTGTAAGGCTTTCTCTCTCTCTCTAAACCATCTTCTTCTTCTTCCTCTTCTTTTCCTCTAGCTATCACCTCTATTCATCTGCCTCTAATTTGGTCTGTCTGTCTCTCACTCTTGTAACACACTTCTCAGCTTCTCGTTTTAGCTCTGGCAGTCTCGCTCCATATGTCTGCTCATTCATTTGCCTTAATAAATCCTAATTAATCCCAAATTACAGCTTCTAACTAATTCTGTGTTGGTCTGTTTCAAGGGAGAATGATTCCATTTTGTAATTTGTTGGTGGACAAACAAATAATTTGCATATTTAGTTTAAAAAATTATACAGATTTGTACAACAAAGGACGATTACAGGAACACAGGCATTAAGGCAGGTTGTTTGTATCAAATAATTTAATCTATATATGAAAAATTAATTAGTCTTTTAGGATGCACACTGGAAAAGAAATATCTCTGTATCTAATTAGATCTCCATGGAGTCGATGGGGATGATAGTTAAGGCAGACAGCTGTGCAGTCTGTGTGTTTGTGTCTGTATTTGAGTTGCTGTGTGTGTGTGTGTGTATGTGTGGGTCTGTGTTTGAGTTTCTATGTGTGTGCCTTTGTGTGTGTGTGTGCATGCATACATATGTGTGTGTTAATAAAGCATGTACTTATGTGTTAGTCTATGTGTTCTCATTTGCATGGGCATCCATGTATTTGCATACATGTGTGTTGAGTACATCTCCATAGACTGAAACCTATCAAGGAATGGACAGGGACACAGCGGCAAGTTCAGCATGTGATCACAGCCAGAGTCTTTCAGAGAAGCAGGGAAGATCAAAAGATACATTAGCATGCTGAAATGAATCGCACACCATTGCCTCTCTTCCCTCAGTCCCCAGCCCCCACAACCCTCAAAAAAGCACACAAACATACACACACACACACACACACACACAAATATACACATATACCAAGAAAAGCGCACACACATATGCAACACACACAAACACACACACCCTTAGTCATTCAAATTGGACTGCTATTGCTGTCTTCAAAAGATTCATCTACCCATCCTATTTCCCCGAAGCACAGGGTTTGGTCTCCCATGGGTCTGTATGAATTAACAAACAATTGAGAGTCTGCTTATTTTGTGCAAATCTCTATTCTCATCCAAATGTCCACAACAAACCCCGGGCAAGCCATAGATAGCTGAAACTCCAGTAACAAACATGTTTACATGTATAGATAATACAGTAGATAACTTCAGAACCTTCATTGTTTAACATTTAATAGAAATAGAAAAGAAACCACCTGAAACCACCAAGCATCAAAAACATATACAAGGATATGTTTTCTGAAAGATATACGCATAATAAGTGTAATAAGTGTCACAAAACAACGATATGTCACAAATTCATAATTATTACTGGTTTATTACTGGTTTAATTACTTTATTTTCCTGAGTAAATATGATGTCCCTTCAAAAAAATCCATAGGCGTAGCGTCCCCTGCAGATGTAATAGGGAACTGTGCCGCCCTCCCGGGCAAAACCTAGCCGTCAGTCCTAACTTCTCAGCAGGGCTTGTGTGCTTGCGAGTAGCCATGCCATAACAGGTTAATTTGCTGTCTCTGAAAGTGGAAAGCCAATCTTAAATGCCTCCGATACAGCCTCACACATGCATCCATTTGTGATTGTCTCCACGCTCGGGAGAAAATAGGACTTGATAGCTTGACTTTACTGCCTCAGCATGCGTGCCATGGAGCGGGAGGGTGGTGTCCTTCTGTGGACCTATCTTGCCCACATGAATATGCAGATATGCTTTTCAGAAGACGCAGGGCAGGGGGCTGTGTGTGCATCAGGCGCTTTTTAACTGTTGTGTTGACCCAATTTCACAGTGCGCGTTACATTGCGTTTTATCACCGCAAGGTAAGACTGATGGAAACCCGGAGAGACAGGCAGCCATGTGTGTTTCGTTCCCCGCCTCTCTCTCTCCCTCCTCCCTCGGTAAATGACACAGGTTACTACAGTCTAGCCATTTGAATAGTTAGGCTACCTTAGGATGCAGTAAAAACATACGGAGGTAAACACACTGACAGGCATACACTCACACAGGGGATTAAGCGAAGCCCACGAGGTGAGATGGGGTGTGACATCCCGCGAAGGTGCCGTCGCGACAAACGTTAAATCGCTGGTGGTCCTCTTCAGCTTCCTACTCGCCAGCTGTTGACACTTTTGGTGTGAAGCACACTTTTGGTGTGGAACAAGGTCTTCTTAATCATGATTAATGACAGCTGCTGGTAAATAGAGTATACCATAGCCTAGACACACACATAAATATAGTTGGAGCTGTGTATTATTGATGATTAAAGACAGTATACATTTTTATATGCAACATAATTGCCTGTCATTTGCGCCCCCGCTAATGTCGAATCACATCGACACCTTTTTTAGATGGCCAGGAGATGGCAATAGAGAGCAAGCTATTGAGGAGATTCAGAAAGGTGTCTTTTGTTCTTTCACCGATTTTGTGGATTCAGATCACTGATGTGGATCTTTTAGTTATAATGGATGCCCAGGTTTTTTTCTTCATATTTTAATAGATGTCCTCACTTTAAAGCCTTTTTAAAGTGGACACAGCCCTTAACAGATCAATATGTATCGCACACAGACACACACATACAAATAACAACAAACATATGTTGTTCAGTGAAACAGCAGAGCAATTGAGCTTGTTAATTCCTTTGGACAACAAATAATATGAAACAGGGCCTATAATTAAAATGATATAATCATGACAGCACCACAGAGGTATACATACATACATATTTGTTGTTTATTTGCTTTTCTTGTTTGTCCCACCAATCCACTCATACACCCCAGTTACATTGTTGTGTAGCTGTGTCAGCCATGACCTCTACAGTAGACTTATGTAGGACAGCATCAGGGCTCAACCTTTTCTGTCAGGTCAATCCAGCATCCCATGCCTCACATTTTGCTCTCTCTCTCTTTCTGTCTGTCTTTCACACACACACACACACACACACACACACACACACACACACACACACACTCACACACAAATGCACACAGTATCTCTCTATCTATATTTCTATCCCCCACCCTCTCTCATCAGTCAGTTGCCTGTGGGGTCAACCCATCACCAGCCCAAGGTTGTGACAGTGGCAGTCCTCCCTGCCTCTCCCTACCTTTCTCTCTCCCTCCCTCCCCTCTCCCTCTCTCTATCCCTACCGCTCTCTCTCTTCCTCCCTCCCTTCCCTATCTCCTCTCTCTGCCTGCCTCTCTCTCTCTCTCTGGCCTGAGAGTAAAGTGGGTGTCATGTTGCCCGTTGCGCTGGTAATCCCCCTGGTGGCTAGCAGTGGCTACTCCATCTTCTCTGGGCGTCCCCTGGAGGCTCTTGTCCTGCCATTACAATAGATGATGCTCTCGCCCCTCTCTCTCTCTCTTTCTCTCTCCCTCTCTCTGCCCCCCCCCCCACACACACACACCTCTCTGTAGTGTGGCCAAGGAGAGCAGCTTTAGTAGGCCACGCTGGAGACAGACAGCAGCAGCCACTCACAATGCTTTTCTCAACACTCGTGAACACTAACAAAACACTCCTTTTTGGATGCTTTGTGTGTGTCTGTGTGTGTGTGCCTGTGTATGTGTATGTGTATATGTGTATATGTGTGTCTTGTTTTGGTGTGTCAACACCGAGGATTTTCTTTGTCTCTGACCCGGGTAAGGCCATTACACCACGGCTATTTTTTAAGATGGCAAAGGATGAAATACTCAAAGGGCAATTGAATGTTTAGATTCTTTGGTATTTCATGGCAATTCCCCTAAAACATTTTATTTAAATTGCTGCAATAAAGGTTTATGGACAGACTGCTCAAGCCTCGGGGCAACCATGATGATGATGAAAACAGAAGAAGAGGAAGGGAGGATTTCTGTTGTCTTGCCAACAAATAAAATAATCACCCACCAACTAATTAATAGACCATGTCCTTGCACAGACAATGTGTGTGTGTGTGTGTGTGTGTGTGTGCGCTATGTGTGTGTACATCTGTGTGTGTGTGTGTGTGTGCATGTGTATGTATGTGTGTGTGCATTAGCGTTGATGGGTAGCATCATTACAAAACAGGGGATGGCTAAGGCACTTCTAAGTGTGAGCCAGGAGGAGAACTATCAACTTATCGGACACAAACTCATATGGGCACTGGTGAGGTTGGGGGACAGAGAGATAGAGAGAGAGTAACACTGCAACCCTGTGTCCTGGTAGCTGGTGTGGTAGGCTATGCAGGAGCGAGACATCAAATGCCAGTGAAAACGTAAACTATGGTCATATTGCAGTGATGCAACTGTGTGGTTGTATGTGTGTGTATGTGTCTAAAGGTGATCTGTTAAAACCTAGGACATAGTATGTGTGTGTGTGTGTGTGTCCTCGGGCACCTTTGATGAGGTTGAGGTTAGTCACAATAACAATCTGAATGTACAACACAAAAACAATTATGGTGCTATTTGTTTTTACAATTAGATTGTTTCAAAATTCACTTTACTATCGCACAATACAATGGTTTGTTCACTATGGCTTCCATTGTATGATTATCTCTTGGTGAAAAAAGAGAAAGGCACTGCAGCAAACAAAAAAAGAGCATATCTGCATCCTATCCACATTCGCTTCATGGTTCCAGACAGCCTAATTGTTTTGAATGGATTGTTTGATTTATGTTTATAATGAATTGCTCTAATGGCCACTCAACAAATAAGATTAAAACAAATCATTGAAGCGATGATGGACAAAATAAATTATTAATTCATCAGGATTAAAAGGCTAGGAGCGAGAGACAGAGAGAGAGAGGAGATGAGAGAGCAGTGAGGGGGATGGGGTGGAGTAATTTAATTGAAAACTCCCATTGTCACACAACTGTAAGGCCCAAGAGTTTGGTATGGTTTTGAAGCACGATATGCAGGGTCAGGCACAAACATCAAAGGCTTACCGCTGAGCCCCCCTCTGTCCACATGTTTCAATCAAATTATTTGTAGAAGTGGAGTAATTGTTTGCTCAGGCTGAATAGCTGAAGTGCTACCGAGAAAACAATGTCTGATTTTTCCCCCGCTTTCTCTTTCTGTCTCTATCATGCACACACACACACACATACACAAATACACACACACATTCTTGTTCTCTCTCTGCCTATTTCTCTCTCTCACTTTCTCAGTTTCTTTATCTTTGCCTCTCTCTCTCTTTCCATGTGAACAAAGAACAGACATTTGAATATGTATTATTTCAGGGCGTCTAATCTATACCACAAACACAGTGTCAGCCACACTGTCCTGCTGCCACACACAGCTTCATATTTAAATGGAAACCCAGTTGCATTCTGAGAGCTATTCTTATAATTACACAATTTGAGCTCTGTTTATGGCTTGATATAAAAAAAGAAAAGGGGCTCTAAGTTGAGATCTTTTGAATTCTTCCCCTATTCCCGAAACCATATAATTATCGTTAGTGTCCAGCTAATGATCACTGGGGCTCATCTTCAATGCCAAGCCATGGTGATGCATAGAGAGCTACATTACATGGTTCTTAACTCACATGCACACATACACAGTGCTCTGCATGGAACAGATTACCATGGGGTGGCTGTGGTTGAATCCCAGTGTCCTCCATGAGACCTAAGCCCTCAGCCCTCACTGACTTACCTGACTCGTGCTTTTAGTAAGTCAAGGATTTTGTGACTGGGACATCATCTATGATGAATCATTCAGTGAACAACACCAGAGCCACTTTGCAAACACTTACAGTTCTGTTTTTGACATTTCCATGCTTCTCTGTTTTTTTATGTCTTTTTTGACATTTCCATGCTTCTCTGTTTTTTTTAATGTCACAACTCTATGAACTAGCTAATTCTCGTTAGCAAGGTTTGCATGTGGTGCCTTTAGGAAAGGGCTCAGACAGAGTATCAGACTCAGGCAGCCCTCACAAACTTCAGATTTTGACAGCAGGACACCCTCACAAATGTCGCGTGAATGCACTATAAGGACAAACACTGAGTACAGGCCTATATCTGATGGTGCAAAGTGCCACTGTCTAATTGCCATGATGCGGTTCCTGAGGAGCTAAATAAATTTGGGAGGCTTTTAAAGGAACAGTCTGTCATTTCTGGCAGAATAAACTTCTGAGGCCTTCAAAAGCAAAGTCTGTCATTCTGGCAATAATAAGTTGTGTGGCTTTAAAGTCAGTTTTCTGAGTCTGATTCTGGTAAGAGGTTGTTGGTATTTGGCTCAATAACCAACTGAGATACAATTCTTCCCTCTGTGCTCCTGAATCAAGGTGCTGATTGGCTACAATACACACGCATTGAATGCACAACTAAAGGATCGTGAAGACTGCTCCGTAGGAGAAAAATATGTATTGGAGTTTGAATCACAGTCTCTACCTTTAACTTCTGTCTTCAAGTTGCCTTGGGGCACAAAAAAGCAAAAGGTTGAGATCAGCGCATTTGGTTTGTACTGTTGGGAAGGAAAGCGCATCATGACAGTGGGGATAAGGGCACAGAAAAGCTGTCCATTTCAATTTGTTGTTGTTACTGTTGTTACTGTTGTTGTTGTTATTGCCAACCCTGCAAGCATGCTAGGTTGCCATATACACACTTGATTCAAATCTTTCTTCTTTTTTTTCTTAACTTGGGGTTGAATATGCAGCACATTTTTCCTTCCTCACTGTTAAGAAGGACTTGAAATTCTCTGTACAATGAGACAATGAATTGCTTTACTGTTGCTGCTGGCACTGAACAGGAAATTACAGTGTCTACAGATAAAGCAACCAGCATAGATACACACAGAGAAATGCACTATTACTCGGAAGGCTGTTCTGGGTCACATTAACTCATAGTATTACTGGTGCAGGGTTATGAAAGCAAGGCAGACAATTCAGCTTGTGGACTGCAGAACAACGTTGGTCACAGCAGATGTGTATGTACTGTTTATGTTAAGGCGTAAGGGAAAAGTGGACACTTGTACTTTGTGTATGTGTGTGTGCGTGTGTGTGTGTGTTTGTGTTTGTCTTAGTAGGTGTCAAATCATACATACATATATGTGTGTGTGTGTGTGTGTGAGTGTACGTATGTGTGTGGGTGGGTGTTTGAATGGATTGAAGTGGGTGCCTTTGTGTGTGTGTGTGTGTGTGCCAGAGAGAGAGAGAGAGAGAAGACATGACCTCAAAAGGTTCTTTGAACAGCATGGGGCATTTAGTGAGACGTGCTCGGCACTGCTGAGGAGCTTGTCATTGTTAAGAGCTACGCGACTCGAGCCACACATCTGATTGTGCTCGTAACGTAATTAGCTCCTAGTTACACTGAAAAGCAGTCATTCTGTGCAGAAGAGGGCACTGAGGAGGGAACAAACTCATTCCGAAAATGAATCGCTCCACTTAACGCACCTCAGCGAAACTCAATAATACGAATCTGTCTTTGTGTGCTGTTTGAAAAAGATTTTTTTTTCCTCCTCCTTCCTCTCATTTCTCCGCGGGCTCTCAACCCTGAGAGGCTCTCTGTAATTAATTGTCTTGCTGAGGTGAAATTCACACTTCTTCAACCCACAACCCCCTTCATCACCCACACATACACACACACACACACACACACACACACACACACACACACACATCTTCTCAGCAGTGGTAAATTCTTTCCTGTCTCTCAAGTGAGACTTTATTTAACTCCTAACATAATCTGTGCAGTTGTAAAGTTGAACTTGATTGCAGTCCAGCAACTGAATGTTGCACTTCAAGGGTGCGACAAGTTACACAACACTAGTATTCCGCAGAGTGATAGAAAGGACTCTTACAGCTCCAGCTCTTTCAAGACCAGAAGCAAACAACCGCATAAAAAAAACAGTGCACATCTGATGGCTGTCTGATCTGAAACATTTCACTTGACACAATATGTTTGGCACAAACAACAATTAAATAATCCAATCTGCAGATTTAACGAGGTAAGCAGATTACTCAGGAGAAGCAAATTAAAATTGTTTAATTAACACCTCTGATCTCAAACGGATCAAAAAAAATAATTATAATTGAATTACTGTTTGTGCCAAAACGAACTCAGGGTTTCAGTTTTTTTTCTCTACCTAAATCCAGTGCCACCCAGTGGATTGGAACTACTGTCCTGGGAAAGGCCAGACAGAAGCTGTTGCCTCATGGGGGTCATGGTGGTGGTGGGGTGTGTTTGTGTATGTGTTTGTGTGGTGTGGTTTGGTGTGTGTGTGTGTATGTGTGTGTGTGGAGGGGGGGTGTCTGGCTGAGCTGCCTTGTCGGGCGGGGGATTTGTCTCCTCATGTGTATGTGTATGTGTATGTGTTTGTGTGTGTGTGTGTGTGTGTATTCGTGTGTGTTGAGAGGGGGGTGTAAGGGGGAGATGCAGTGGAGCAGAAGGTTGCTGTGGTGGGCGCTCTCTGCTGTAGGTGAAGGGAGGACTGCAGAAGAGCCGGAGGAGTTTCCAACCTTCTGGACTCACAGGAGCGCGGGCTGTCACCACATTATGCAGGGGAGGAGGGCAAAGGGAGCAGGAGGTGTGTGTGTGTGAAAGAAAGAGAGAGAAAGAAAGAGAGAGGCATGAGGGAGCACATGTGTCAGTGTGTGTGTGTTTGAGGGAGCGTGTGTGGGGGGATGAACAATCTGCTGTTTGTTGCTTTATCAGTACAACCTCTTTCTCTCACTTTCTGTTCATTTTCAGAACAAATCTGCTGCAACCTTGTAAATTTGTGTGTGTGTGTGTGTGTGTGTGTGTGTGTGTGTGTGTGTGTGTGGAGGGGGGGGGGGGGTTATGGGAAAAAAATGAACAAAAAATGACAGCAGACATTGGAAGCGAAAAAAAGACAGAGATAGGTAGAAAGAGTGGTGTATGCAAATATAGACTTGGGTGGGTGAGCATTGTGTATTTTTCTGCCAACATTTCTTTATTGGTTCATAGCAAAACATGTCATCACTCTCTCTTGCTCTATCTCTCTCTACAATATAGTTCTTGTGTGTCTGTGATACACTATGTTTGCGTGTGTCAGAGCAAGCGTGGGTGCATACACACACACGTATGCATGCACACACTGTTGCATGTGTATTTGTGTATGTGTGTGATTTTGTGTGTATGATTGAGGGGTGAAAGCAGATTTTTAATCAGTGGGCGGTTGAAATCGCCCCAAGGTCCTCCTAGGGCCTAATTAGTGCATGTGGCTTCCACTGAATAACTAAGTGAGGAAAATAGGCACAGGCCCTTT